>JASUUJ010000178.1:0-600000 GCA_030449895.1 Citrus mangshanensis | reverse complement strand
CATGAGTTTCTATCGCAACTCATTCTGGCACACTTATGACAAGCAACAGAAATTCTTCGAGCTCGTCGTTTTCTTGCATAATTTCCTTTACCACAACCAGGCATGAATGCAATAAATTTTAGAGGTAACTCACCTGCCAATCGTACTTTCGCCTCGATTAACCAACGGATATCAGCAGGTATGTTATTCCTCATGAGCAATCGCATGCGTTCGGACCGAGCTTTATAGATCGTAAGGAGGGCATTCTGAGGAAGTGGGGAATCGCTTGTGAAGCTTCGCAGAATCTCGTTTCGTCCATACTTTCACCTCGAATATCGCTTATTATGGGAAATCAAGTAACCGACTTGATTGTCACAGTACCGTTATCCGCCACTTCACCGGGTAACATACTAAAGCAAACAAAAATAAAAACAATTTAAATCAATCATAGAAAATTTAAATAGTCCTCTTAGTGAATTTACCTCAAGCTCCAATTGGATGTCGTAAACACTTCTCTCAATGTCTCTCGAATTGGCTTTAAACCCTCAACATAGGCTACTAACTCGGTGGTTGTAGAGCCCAAATACGATGTGTTTTAAAAAATTGAATCGCCTTTTGAGATGAGTTTTGACACGTTCAAGTGGTTTAAGAATGTTCGGAGGAAGTATGAGACTCATGATTAACAATGATAAGAGAAAACTTAATAGTTAAACAAACACACTTATGCAAAAATAATTTCAATTAGCAAAAGAATAATATAAAGAAAGAAAGAAAAATCAAATCAACGAAAAGAAAAAAATCAATTCAAATTTGGTGGGTCACTCAAATTTATTTTGTCTTTTTCATGTGGTTGGTACTCAGATATGGCTTTAATCTTTGACCATTAACTTTAAACGTGACACCGCTCTTTTGGGTCCTTAATTTCAATTGCCCCATGTGGAAAAACAGTATGAACAATAAAGGACCGCACAACGAGCGTAACTTACCTGGGAATAGGTGCAAGCGAGAATTGAATAAAAGCACTTTCTGACCTGAAGTGAACGATTTTCTCATAATTTGCTTGTCATGAAAGACTTTCATCCGTTGCTTGTAAATCTTGGCATTTTCGTATGCCTCATTGCGAATTTCTTCAAGTTCTGCCAGTTGTAATCTTCTTTCTGAACTGGCTTGCTGCGTGTCAAAGTTGAATTTCTTGATGGCCCAATACGCACGATGCTCGAGTTCCACAGGTAGGTGGCAAGCTTTTCCATACACTAGCCTGTAGGGTGACATCCCAATCGGGGTCTTGAAAGCCGTTCTATATGCCCATAATGCATTATCAAGTCTTAATGACCAATCTTTTCTATCTGGCCTCACCGTCTTTTCTAATATGTGCTTTATTTCTCGATTGGAGATCTCAACTTGGCCACTGGTTTGCGGATGATACGGGGTCGCCACTTTGTGTGTGATTGAATACTTTGTCAAAAGAGCTTTGAATGCTTTGTTACAAAAGTGGGCACCACCATCACTGATTATTGCTCGAGGGAATCCAAAGCACGAGACAATGTTGCTTTTCAAAAATTCTATCACCACCTTGTGATCATTAGTTCTGCATGGAATTACTTATACCCATTTGGATACATAGTCAACAGCAACCAATATGTATTGATGGCCAAAAGAAGGGGGAAAGGGTCCCATGAAGTCGATACCCCATACGTCAAAAATCTCAACCACTAAAATTGGATTTAGTGGCATCATGTTCCTTCGTGTAATGCTCCCCATTCGTTGACACCTATCACATGAAGAACAGAAAGTGTAAGCATCTCGAAATATAGATGGCCAATAGAAACCACATTGTAAAACTTTAGTCGCTGTTTTCTTAGCACTGAAATGGCCTCCACAAGCTTGTTCATGGCAGAATGAAAGGATATTCTGAATTTCATTTTCTGGGACACATCGTCTAACAAGTTGATCTGCACAATACTTGAACAAATACGGGTCATCCCAAAAGAAATTCTTTATTTCTGCAAAGAATTTAGCCTTGTCTTGGTCCAATGCTCGGAAGTTTACGTAATAAGATAATTAACTATATCGATACCAAGGTAATACTTCCACATTCATTAATTGTTCATCCGGAAATGACTCATTCAATGGTAATGGCTAATTGTGTCAAAATGTGAGAGAGATGGTCCGCCACAACATTTTCTGTCCCTTTTTTATCTTTGAATTCCAAGTCAAATTCCTGCAAAAGTAACACCCAACGAATTAGTCTAGCTTTTGCATCTTTCTTTTTGAGAAGATATTTAAGAGCAGCATGATCTGTGAATATAATTATTTTACAATTAATGAGATAAGATCGAAATTTCTCTAATGCAAACACTACTGCTAGCATTTCTTTTTCAGTTGTTGAATAGTTCAACTGTGCATCATTCAATGTCATACTAGCATAGTAAATAACATGAGGAATTCGATCAACCTTTGTCCTAATCTGCTCCTACCGCATAATCAGATGCATCACACATGAGCTCAAATGGTAAGCTCCAGTTTGGGGGCTGAATGATGGGTGATGATGTCAACAAATGCTTTAATTTTTCAAACGCAACAAGACATGAATCATCAAAGACAAAAGGTACATCCTTAGCAAGTAGATTGCATAAGTTCAGAAATTTTGCTAAAATCTTTAATGAAACGTCTATAAAAAAAGATGCCCAAGGAAAGATCTTACTTGATTTTTGTGGAGGAAGATTAGAAATGAGATCCACCTTGGCTTTGTCAACCTCAATACCTTTGCTCGAAATGATGTGACCGAGAACAATACCTTGTTTTACCATAAAATGGCACTTCTCCCAATTTAAGACCAAGTTCTTTCGATACATCTCTCGCAGTAACTAGCGTTAGATGATGTAAACATTGATCAAACGAATCACCAAAGACAAAAATCATCCATAAAGACTTCAAGGAATCGTTCAACCATATCAGAAAAAATGCTTAGCATGCATCGTTGAAATGTAGCAGGTGCATTGCATAATCCAAATGGCATTCTCCTATATGCAAATGTGCCAAAAGGGCAAGTGAAAGTAGTTTTCTCTTGATCTTTTGGTGCTATGGGAATCTGATTATATCCTGAGTAGCCATCTAGAAAGCAATAAAATTCGTGGCCTGCTAATCTATCAAGCATTTGATCAATAAATGGTAAAGGAAAATGGTCTTTACGTGTGACAGAATTAAACTTTCTATAATCAATGCATACACGCCATCCTGTAGCTACTCTAATTGGTATCAATTCATTATCAGCATTGGTAACTACTGTGACTCCTGACTTTTTTGGGACAACTTGCACATGACTGACCCATGAACTATCAGAAATTGGGTAAATGATACCTGCGTCTAATAGCTTAAGGACTTCAGTTCTTACTGTTAGCCTATATGGCTATAAATATTGATTTTGATGATAGCAAACCACATGTATTTTAAAAGCTTTGATATTGTTTTTAAAGTTTCGGATTTGGACTTATTTGAAATTATTTAAATATTTTTGGGGTCATTATATAATTTCACAAAGTTTGGGTAAAGTCATAATTTCAGAAAGTTTTGGGATTAGCAAAGCATTACTTAGAAATTCTGAAATTGGACCTATTTGTAAACTTTCATAACGTTTTGGGTCATACTATAGTTTTATAAAGTTTGGGGTCAAAATATAAATTTTAAGAAATATTTTTTATCAGTAGCAAGGCTTACCAAATAAAAAATTCGGGCAAAGTACTAGACGAAAACGGCTTACCGGATTCCGAATCCGGCAAGCCGGTTAGGCAAAATTCAAAATTTTGCCTTAACGGTAACATAAATCCGGCTTACCGGATTCCATTAAACGGCAAACCGGATAGCCCAGAATGTGAGTAACGGCTAGTTTTCGAGCTCAAGCTATAAGAACTCATTTTTTGTCACTCCAACAAGCAAAAACAAAAGGCACACGTGATATCTTGAGCTTACAACTTGCAAAACACAAAATCATTGAATCATTCATTGTTCTTCATCTTTGAATATCTACTCATTAAGTGAGTTTGATTGTAACTTTCATTTCTTCATTTCATTTGTAAGAGTTTGAGTGTGTGAGACACTTGAGTGAAGAGATTGTGAGATAATCTCTTTGTTGTAAAGGTTTATTGACACCTCGAAGTCAATTGTAATCGTTGAAGCCTTGGAAAGGCTTGGATAGTGAAATCCTCAAGCTTGGATCGCTTGGAGGCGTGGACGTAGGCGGGGATTGCCGAACCACGTAAAAATTCGTGTGTTTGTTTCTCTTTTCCCTTACTCTTTAATTATTGTGCTATTATTGAACTTATTGTTTTCAATTGTTGTTAAGACATTAGATTGCTTGTTGTGTGGATTTGCTAGGATAATTTTTAAAGATTCCAATTCACCCCCCCTTGGGTTGCACACTTATATTTCATTTGGTATCAGAGCGAGGTGCTCTTGTTTAGACTTAACCGTCTAGAGCTAAAGATCAATGGCAACCCAATATGACTCAACATTTAGGGAAGGACAATCCACAATTAGACCACCTTACTTTGATGGAAACGATTACCCATATTAGAAAATTAGGATGAGAATTTACTTGCAAGCCTTAGATTATGAAATTTGGGAAATCGTTAATGATGGTCCTTTCATGCCTTTGACTAAAAATGAAGTCGGAGAAGATATTCCAAAACCTTCACGGGATTGGAATGAATTCGAAAAGAGAAAAGCTTCTCTAAATTCCAAGGCCATGAATGCCTTGTTTTGTGCATTAGATAAGAAAGAGTTTCATAGAGTGTCTAGTTGCGAAAGTGCTAATGAGATTTGGCACAAACTTGAAGTTGTCTATGAAGGCACAAACCAAGTGAAAGAATCTAAAATAAGTAGATACACTCGACAATACGAATTGTTCCAAATGGAACAAAATGAAAATGTGTACTCTATGTATACTAGATTTACGGACATAGTGAACACTCTAGGAGCCCTAGGGAAAATTTTTTCAAATAGCGAGAAAGTCAAGAAAATCATTAGGTCACTTCCTAAGGAATGGAGACCAAAAAGGACTGCCATTGAGGAAGCCAAGGATTTAAATGTATTACCTATTGATGATTTAATTGGCTCTCTTATTTCTTATGAGGAAGACTTGGCAGCCGAAAGAGGCAATGAGGAGAAGAAGAAAAACATTACTCTCAAAGCCTCGAAACATGAGAGTGATGAGGAAAGCGAGCTGGATGAGGAAGAGATGGATATGCTGGCTAGGAGGTTCAGAAAACTTTTTAAGAAATCCGGTGAGCGAAGAAAATTTAGAGACCTCAAGAACCGAAAGGAGAAGAAGGAATTAATCAAATGTTATGAGTGCAAGAAGCTTGGCCATATAAGAACGGAATGTCCTCTTCTCAACAAGCTCAAGAAGAAAGCAATGGTAGCCACATGGGATGATAGCGATGAGGAAAGAAGTGATGATGAAGAGCATCAAGAAATGACAAATCTAGCTCTCATGGCAATTGGAGATGAATCGGTTGATGATCTTGATGAGGTAAATGATCTTTTTACTTATGATGAATTATATGATGCTTTTAAAGAATTGCATGATAATTGGATAAAAATTGGTAAAAAGAATGCATGTCTTAAAAAGAAAATGGTAGAGCTCAAAAATGAAAATGAATCTCTATATGCAAAGATTACATGCCTAGAATTAGAAAATAAAACATTGCATGATAGTATTGCATTATTTGAGAATTCTAGCACTTCACATGAGCACTTAGAGACACACATGAATGACTTGAAAAATGAGAATGAAATGCTTAAGAAAAAGAGCAATGAGTTGAATGAGATTGTTTTGAAATTCACAAATGGGCAAAAGATGTTGGATAACATGCTTAATTCACAAAAATGTGTGTTTGATAAAGGAGGACTTGGGTATAAGCCTTACTTGAAACAAAAATATTATAAGAATTATTTTGTTAAGGCTACCTCCACAAGTGATCATAAAATTGTATGTCATTATTGCAATCAAAATGGTCATATGAAGAATAGATGTCCTATTAAAAGAAATGTGTATTATGGAGCAAAATGTATTTGGGTTCCAAAAGGAATCATTGCTAACACTCAAGGACCCAAGAATATTTGGGTACCAAAGTATACAACTTGAATAATTTTTTGTAGGTACCACAAATAAGGAAGGATGGAGAGTCCCTTGATGAAGCTTGTGAGGATGATCATGGTCTAGGCAAAAACAATGAGGCAAGATGGTTTAATTGTTTTGGTAACAATTATTGCCTTATTGATTATGAGTGATGGTCTTTTAAGCTTAGTAAGTATTTAATAATTCATTTGGTATCATGTTGAGTGGATCATGATAAATGGATAGTAGCTTGAATTTGTGAAAGTATGCTTGTATGTTTACATGATTGAATTATCATTGTGTTTAACAGTGAGTGTTTTATCATGATGCAAAGTTATATATAAATGATGATAGTTTATCAACTCATCATGATGGATTTGTTTGATGTTAATGTTTATGAAGTGTTTAAGCATGATAGTTAAGTGGTGTGTTTGATTTATTAACTTTTGAATGCTTATATGTTTAATTATTGTGAAAATCTCAAGTTTGCACAAGCTGTAATGAATTGATCATAACTCCTTCTAGAGAACTCTAAATCCAGCTCTGTAAAATTTATTGGAAAGCTAACTTAATTATCTTTCCAACGGTATATAGCTTGCATGTTAATTCTGGCTCAATCAATACAGTTTTTATTTCGAAGTTGACCTTTCTGCATTTTCTTAATCTTTGAATGCTTATATGTTTCATGATTGTGTAAAATATATACATGATGAATGAATTATAGTGTGAATTCTTATATCGTCAATTGTGTTATATCATCATTCACTTATAAAATTGACATCATTGTTTGATACGATTTTATATGTTTGATCTTGCATGCATTTTATGTCTCATGTACTAAATGACTTATTGAAAAGTTTTAAATCTCAAAATGATTTAAAATTAATCAATTTTAAAAACCAAAAATAAAATGGTGTGTGTAATACAAGTATAAGAGCTAGCAAATATTCCCTTTCCATTCATCCGGAAAAATATTTTTTTTTATTGATTTCTTTCGAGACAAATTCCGGACAACCGGATTTTCAATCCGAAAAATCGGATTGGCTTTGGTTGCTCTCGGATCAATATTCGGATAACCGGATTATCAATCCGGAAAACCGGATTCGCATATGGCATTCATTGGATTGAACCGGACAGCCGGTTATGTAAATCCGGAAAACCAGATTCGAGTGAAGGACTTGCTGGTCACAACCGGATTTCCGGTTCAAGCCTAACCGGCAAGCCGTTTACGGGTTTGGCTGATTTTGTTTTGCTTCTCCTTCCTTCGTTATTTTTCTGCACTTGTTCTTCCTCTCTCTCAAAACCGTGAGCCACCCTCTTCCATTCCCAATCAATTCCTCTTCATTTCTCAACCATTTTTATGCCAAGATCAATCTCTTAAACCATTACCCATGCATTTCATCTTCATTAAACAATTCTCTATCATCATTCCTTCACTTGTTCTTCATCATTTCATCATCATTTTTCACGCATGAACAGTACCTCTCCATTTCTCTCTCAAATTTCTTCATCTTTCACTCATTCTCTTGCCAAAATCAATCATCCAAATCATTATTCATCCATTACTCCTTCAATTTTCGTTCTCAAAACTTCATTTCATCAACTCTCCACATAAAACCCAAAATCAAAAACCTAACTACCCGTTTCTCTCTCTACATTTTCAAGCTTCCTTTAGCCCATTTTTTATCCAATCTACATCATATATTAGCTTCATTCATCTCTAGGATCAATTTTCTTGGCTCAAACAAATCCATTTCACTCAATTTTTGTAAACCCGAAATTGCATATTTAAGCTCTTTTTAGTCCACTTTTGATCCAATCAACACCATCCATTATCTTAAATCATCTCTTGGATCAATATAATTGGTTTTAAATAATCCATTTCACTCATTATTTTACAAACCCGAATTTGTGCATTTTGGGTATTTTAAATTACCATGATTTCTTATTATATTATGCACCTACATTTTCATATGCATAATTATTTTAATTATGGATTACGGATGATGGTTGTTTAAAATTTGGATAATTTATATTTGGATTATATTTTTTGAATTCTTAGAATGAATATGACTCTTTAGTTAATTGCACGCTCAATTTTTTTTTTTTATTAATCATTGAGATATTCTTTTTGGTATAAGCATGGATTTATAGTGATTTTGATTAGTGATGATTATATGTGTGTTGCTTGATGAATTGACGGAGTTTTTGGTTTGGTATAATTTTTATATGCGTTTTTAATGTTGTGTATTTGAGATTTGTGCATTTTGAGACAAAATTTTTCCTCGCACAAAATTAGTAATATCTTTATCGAATTATTTTTGATGCTTTTGTTTCAATTGCATCTATTTATTTTTTACGATGAAGAGGGAGATAAATATTATATGTTTTTGGATAAAATCCTTTTGGTTAAAATTTTAAATTATATATTTGGGGAGCATATAATATGTTTTGAAAAATATGCATTTTGAATTTTTTTTTTTGTCGGGGAGACAAAATAATATATCATTTCAATATCAAAATGGGACAATAATACGACTTTGAGTATTCTTTTGATGATTTTGATGATATGTGATTATGGTGACTTGATGATTTTGAGATATAATGATAATTTGTGAGTAATATTACTAATCTTGTATTTGAGGTAATGCTTGTTGTTATTCTTTTCAAAATTTCCACTTGAAACAAATAAATTTATTATTTTTATTCCTTTAAGTTTTCTTTTTGATGATGAAGGGAGAAGAATACATGTTTTCAAACTTATAAAAATTTTGTTTTTAATTAAGTTATTCTTTTTTATGATGAAGGAGAATGATTTAATTTGTGTTATGAAAATATATGCATGTATCAGGGAGTTTTGTTAAACTATTTTCAAATCATTTTTCTTTAACTTGCATTGATTAAGGAGCTTTTTCATAACAAGAATTTTGAATGTCATCATCAAAAAGTGAGATTGTTATATAGGTATAAATATTGATTTTGATGATAACAAACCACATATATTTTAAAAGCTTTGATATTGTTTTTAAAGTTTGATTTGACTTATTTGAAATTATTTAAATATTTTTTTATATAATTTGAAAGTCGTAATTTGAGAAAGTTTTGGGATTAAGAAAGATTACTTGTAAATTAAATTTCAGTAAACTTTCATACTATAGTTTTATAAAGTTTTGGTTAAAATATAAATTTTAAGAAATATTTAATCGTAGCTTTACCGACAAACGGCAAAGAATTCGGGCAAGAAAAAAACGGATTCGAATCCAAGAAAAATTCAAAATTTTGCCTTAACTGCATAAATCCACGGATTCCATTAAAGCAAACCGGATAGAATGTGAGTTTTTTCAGTTATAAGTTAACTCATTTTTGTCACTCCAACAAGCAAAAACAAAGACACGTGATATCTTTGCAAAACACAAAATCATCAATCATTCATCGTTTCTTCATCTTTGAATATCTACTCATTAAGTGAGTTTGATTGAATTTCATTTCTTCATTTCATTTGTAAGAGTTTGAGTGTGGTGAAGAGATTGTGAGATAATCTCTTTGTAAAGGTTTATCGACACTTCAAGTCAATAGTTGAATCCTTGGAAAGGCTTGGATAATGAAATCCTGGATCGGCGTGGACGTGGCGGGATTGCCGAACCACGTAAAAATTCGCGTTTGCTTTTCTTTTTTACTCTTTAATTATTGTCTTATTATTGAACTTATTGTTTTCAATTGTTGTTGTGTGGATTTGCTAGGATAATTTTTAAAGATTCCAATTCACCCCCCCTCTTGGGTTGCACACTTATATTTCACTTACAACTTCTTTCATGTTAGGATTTAACCGACGTTGCATTTCCCTAGTAGATTTAGCATTTTCATCGTGAATGCATAATCTGCGGTTTATACCTTTATCTCATCCTCCTTTACGCTTCTTTTAAAATATCCAACAACTTACCTTTTGTTCGTCATTGAGGATGATGAAATGATTAGCAAAGTACTTTCTTCTCCCAAAAATACATATTCCAATATGTTGGGCAATGGTTTGAGCTCGAGGTGGTGATTCGATGATGGGATGAGTTTTTCTCCGATGGTGCTAGTTGTTCAACTTCTTCGATTAGTGTCCATTGAGTCGAAGTAGGCGTTGACCTTTTCGACCGATCTATCAATATCAAAATCAAAACCAAAGTGAGTTAAGCGTAAAAGATCATCACTAAGGTTTGAAATAAAGGTGTCATCAACTAATGTTTCAATTAAATCCACATCAACAATTCCATCATCCGCATTGTGCGGTTGTTTGGCAATGTTGAAAATGTTCACCCATAGTCATGTTGACAACATATTTCCTCTACATTGAATGTGAGCATGCCAAGAAAGGCCTAGGATAATGGGATGTGCTTCCTCAACTGTATTGGTTGAGTGTCAATTACAATGAAATCAACAGAAAATAAAACTCTGGATAAGCACGTCCTCCACAATACCACGAGGTATTTTCGTGACCGCAGTTGTAACACCAGTCCAAGTTTCACAAACACCGAATAAGGTAACAAATTTACACTAGCTCCTAAATCCAACAAAGATTCTCAATTGTGTGGTTCCTATACTACATGAGATAGTGGGGAGCTGCATTTTAAAGGAATTTTATGTTGGAGTATAACTAACGCTTTTCGTTAAAAATGCCTTCAACATGCATATTTCTCTTTTTGCAAAAGTCTTTAAGAAACTTGGCATAAGATGGAACTTATTTTATAGCATCCAAAGGGATGTTAACACTGTTTGAAGATTTCGAGAATCTCACCGTGGATTTTCCCTTGCTTTTAGCTAACCTCCGGGAAATGGAGCTTTGGGAACGTATTCTCGTGGGTTGGTTTCTTCTTTTCCTCCTGGTGAGTCCTCAACACTCACAGAACAATTTGATTTTCTTTGTCACCGCATCTCCACTTTGTTATCGACTTCTTTTCCTTTTCTCAAGGTCATGCTTTGACTTCTCCATGGTGAACTTGCTTCATGTACTTTAGGATTTGGTTGACTTGGAAACTTGCCTTTCTCAGTCAAAGTCCGAAGAAGCAAGTTGTCCCACCATCTTCGAGGCTCGAGGCTGATTGGGCTTGTGAATTCAACTCATTTCAGAATCCATCAATGGTGCGTTGTTCAATCGTGGAGTGAGTAACATTCTTGAAATTGGAATGCATCCTCCCTGGGTTGAGAGTAGTTCAGTTGATTGTCTAAATGGGTGAGAGGCTTGAGGAATTGGTGGAGTGGTCCATTCGTTGGAGTCCATGAAAAATTGGGGTGGTCTCTCCATCCAGGGTTATATGTGTTGGAGTATGGGTTGTAATTTGATGGTTTTCTCATTACATGGCATTGGCTGGATATGAGTCGGTCATTGATTTTAATGATAACGATTTATTTGTCGAGAGACCTTCAATTATTGCTTTGACTTCTTTAATTTTCGAACTTGACTCGCCAATGTGAACCCTCATTCACTGCCTAGTGTTCTCGAGTGATCGACTCGTTGTTGGGAATTATCCGCTTGTGGAAGAATTCCCAAATTTTTGACATTAGCTCCTCCACTTGTTGCCATTAGCCATTCTTGCACATTCGGCAATAATCCCTCCAAAAAGTATTGTGCATTTTCACGTGATGTGGACACTTCAAGAGTAGTCCATTGAATCGCTCCCATGTTTCGAAAAATTGCTCGTCCTCTCTCTGGGTAAACTCCTAGATTTCCCTACGAATAGCATTTGTTTTATGCATTGGGAAATATTTATTCAAAAATTTTGTTACCATTTGTTCCCATGATGAAATGCTATTGCAATGATGTATTAAACTCATCTTTTAAAAAAATGGGAATAACTGAGTTTAATATCATCGAAAAATTTTCATATTTAAAAGTTTGACAAATGGCATGAAAATCGTTCGGATGATTATATGGTCCTCATTTTCTAAGCCATAAAATGTGGGAGACAATTTAGCACACTAGGTTTTAGTTCAAAACTCCTAGTACATTTGGGTATCTTATGCATGATGCTCAAATTTAAGGACTAAAATAGTCCTTAAATGGCCTCTCTCTTGTAAATCCATTTTATTTTTAACTTGTTTGTGTGTGCGAAGTGTTTTTTCTATTTCAAGGTCTATAGGTTCAAGATTAGGTAATAATGACCTACAACCATGCATGCAAAATAAATAAAATAAAAATAAAGATGAGAACAAAACAAATAAAAATAAAGAAGAGGGAGAAATTACGATACTAACCTTATTGCGCTATTACAACGTTTCTATAAAAATACACAAAAACAAATACGTAAAATAAATTAACTAAAAAGAATTCATAAGATAAACAAAAATTACAAAAAAAATAAAATAAAATAACTTGAAAATTAAATTACAGAAATTTAAAGAAGAGAAAAAGAAAAGAAATACTAACCTCTAAATGCGGATTTACTTTTTTTTCTTTTTCTTTTTTTTTTATAATAAAAAAATACAAGAAAACAAATAAAAGAAATTATTCACAAAAATTAATTTTACGAATTAAAATTACTTACCTTCTCGGCAACGGCGCCAAAAACTTGTTGTGCAAATTTTAATGTATCAGAAGATAGTACTAATGGTGACGATCCCACGAGGAGGTGGATTTTAATTGTGTATAGAATTAATTTTGTAAATGGGTTGTCGGATTTATGGTGGAAATGATTTAGAATATGCTAAAACTTAAATTAAAATGGCGAGAATAAATTCTAAATTTAGAATTGAAATGGCGAGAATAAATTGAAATGACGACTTGGGTATCCTGATCCGTATCAACATGCATCATGGGCTAAATAATCCGTATTAATACCAATTAAATCATGAGAGGGAATCCACACCTCATGAACCACGCCTAATCAATATTGCAAGGTTTATCAAATAATAATAACTAGAGGGTGAAACCAAGATTAGACAAGATTAGTATTATTTGTAAGTCAAAACATCCACAAAAACTAGAGGAAGAGAAAATAAATTTACCAAATAAAGCCCATGACACATGTTGAGACTTCACCTTCAACCCAAGCTTGAAAGAAAATTAGCCACTCATAATTGAACTAGGCAAAATGGGAATTTATTAAAATACGAAGAAAATACAAGATGGAGAAGGAATTACGAAAATGGAGTCCAAAAATAGATTCAGGATATCAAATTGGGGAGGCCCCTTTTATAGACATGGAGTAAATCACCTGATTAAAAATTGACGCGGATTGCGCCACGTCATCGCTTGACCACGCGGATGAACACGGTTTGAAAGAACGCTTGAAAATAATCATGTGATGCACCGTGACGCGAGATTTGTCGCCCATCGATACGCCACGCCACCATCGCATAAGAATTTTAGCCCAACAGGATCGTGACACCTCATCAGTCAATGCCACATCATCGGTCAATGCCACGTCATCGTCCGTCTATGTGAACAGTATCGTGAACAGTAACGTATACAGTACCGTACACGTGAATAGTTCCATTTTTCCTTTTATGCTCCTCCTAAGGTTTTCGACCGTCCTGAGTTCAAAGTGATGTCCGTTTTGCCGTCTGATCTCTTCTTTATTGTGAAATGACTATAATGCCCCTAAAATATATAAAATACTTAATTAAAATAAAACACATGGAATTAAATCAAAAGAAGGTTAAATACATAAAAGTAAGGGTTGTTAGTAAGACTTGAAATGTAAAATAACAGTTTTCTCCTTTATAAATATACATTTTCTAACACTCAACAGTTAGCACCTCTGTTCTTAGCTCGCTTGTCTTCAACACGCCAATAAAGCTTACTAATAACAATTACTTGCTATGGCGATCTGAAGTGATAACTACAATCAATGCTAACGATATGGAAGACTTGATTGATAGCTCAAAGAGTCCACCTAATCGAGTTATGATCAACATTGATAGTGATCAAATTGTGATCACAACTCCAAATCCTCAGTTCCAGATCTGGAGAAGAAATGATCAGCAGCTGATGAGTTGGTTACTCTCAACTTTAAGTGAAGAGGTTCTTAGTGCTGTAGTTGGAGTAAGATCTTCTCTGGATGTGTGGTAAATTCTTGCAACTCAGTTTGGAGCCAAATCCAGAGCCAGAGTTCTGCATCTGAGAACTCAAATTCAGACCACCGGGAAAGGATCAACTTCTATTCATGAGTACTACACGAAGATAAAAACCACTCTTGATGCTTTGAGAGCTGCTGGAAATAATATGACTGATGAAGATTTTGTGCTGTGCGTACTTGCTGGCCTTGGATCTGAATATGATTCAATTGTTACAATAATTAATGCACAACCTGAAGGCACATCTCCCTCTGAAGTGTATGGCATGCTGCTGAGTCATGAACATAGAATCGCATAGCAGCACTCTATCATTCATATGGATTATCAAGCTAATTTGGCTTATCACAGAGGAAATCAAAGGAAGGCCAACTGGAACCTCAAGTGGAAAACAACCTGGAGGATACAGTTTCAATTAGAATATGAATCCATCAGACAAGTTCAAAGGCAAGAATCCTGCTGATGAAGAAGAACCTAAAGGACCATGCCAGATCTGTTTCAGGAAAAATCACACTGCTACTAACTGCTGGTACAGGTTTAAGAAGAATTATGTACCTAATCAAGCACCTAACAGGAGGAGTGCATATATAGCTGAAAATGGAGGTCACAGGGATTGAGCTTGGTATCTTGACAATGGTGCAACCAACCACATCTCAAATGACTTCAACAATCTCAACATCAGCTCTGAATACAAGGGAAGTGATCAGCTGGCAGTAGGTAATGGAGCTAAACTCAAAATAGTTTCTATTGGTCACTCATTGCTCAACACACTTGATTCACACACATCATCTCATATCAAACTTAACCACATTCTTTATGTTCCAGAAATAACCAAAAACTTGATTAGCATTTCACAACTATTGCATGGTAATGATGTCTCTATTGAATTCCATAAAACTTGTTGTGTTGTCAAGGACAAGAGAAGAGGGAGTGTTCTTTTGAAAGGAATAACTAAAGATGGACTGTACAAGCTGCTGAGTTTGCCTCATGATTTCAGTCAATGATTCTATTGTCTTCAATTACTACTCCTAGTCTACTTACAGTAAATAAAACACATTGTCCTGAGTCTATGTTGCCTGTCAGTTGTAATGACAATTATACAAGCAACAAAGTGCTTGATCTTTAGCATATGAGATTAGGCCATCCTAATGTCGTGCTTTGTGAAAACTTTATCTACTTGTAATATATCATTTGGAAATAAAACATCTGTTTATCATTTTGTAAAGCTCACAAGATGGAAAACAACATAGATTGTCTTTCAAACATAGAAACAAAAACCTCAAAAGCTCTTGAGATCATCCACAATGATCTTTGGGGCACCCATTGAATCAAATCAAAATTTCAGATATTATATATCCTTCATTGATGATAAAACCAGATACACATGGATTTATGGATTACCACACAAGTCTCAAGCACTCACAACATTCATATATTTTAAAAATCAAGTTGAGAAAAGCCTTGAACTGAAAATTAAAACCATGTGACATGGGAGGGGAATACAAAATCTTTGAACCATACCTGAAACATGAAAGTATTTCTTTGATATACTCATGTCCATACACCCATCACCAAAATGGAAAAGCAGAAAAGAAACACATACACCTTGTAGAAACTAGATTGACTCTTCTTGCTCAATCTAGATTACCCTTAAAATTCTAGTTGGAAGCCTTTTCTAATGCCACATATCTCATAAACAGAACCAGCACACCTACTTTAAATGACAAGACTCCTTTTGAATCCCTTTACTCAAAGAAACCAGATTACTCTCTCATCAAAATATTTGGCTATGAGTGCTATCCTTTCATGAGATCCTACAATAGACATAAATTTGATTTTCATACCTCCACTTGTGTAAATCTAGGATTCAGCCAATATCACAAAGGCTACATGTGTCTAGATCCAAATGGAAGAATATACATAGCAGCACATGTCAACTTCAATGAAAGTTCTTTTCCTCTTAAAACAGATCCAAAATTCATAAAGTCAAATCAGAACAAACCATCTAAGTCTTTCAATTCCTTTAGCAAATTCATCACAGTGAGTTTTCCTTCTGAAAGTCTCAATCATGAGGCACCAAAAGAAGGAAAAATTTATCCGAAATGAAATTCATGATCTCACTCTCCTAATGATCGAGATTCGACAATAATCACAACCAAATTCTTCCGAGTTAAATATTACTTCAAACTCGCACGTAAATTCAAGATACCTCGTAACATTCTAGTGAACACAAGCTCAAAACCAAAACACTGAAATAACTCAAACCACTCCTAAAATCAACCCTTCACATCCGATGATAACTAGAGCCAAAGCTGGCATCTTTAAGCCTAAAGCTTACAACACTGAAAAGGCCTTGTCCCTGGAAACACCATCAAGTGTTGCTGAAGCTTTAAGTGATAACAACTAGAAACTAGCTATGCAGGATGAGTTCAATGCTTTGATTAAAAATCAGACTTGGTGTTTGGTTCCACTAGAACAACATATGAAGCTTGTGGGAAACAAATGGATTTTTAGAGTAAAACAAAACTCAGATGGAACAATAAACAGATACAAAGCCAGATTAGTTGCAAAAGGTTTCTTGCAAACTGAAGGAGTGGATTATCAGGAGACTTTCAGCCCTGTAGTGAAAGCAGCCACAATAAGAATTGTTCTGAGCATGGCTGTGATCAATAACTGGAAGTTGAGATAGGTTGACATTAATAATGCATTTCTAAACGGGAGTTAATTAAATATATATGCCTCAGCCTGAAGGGTTTGTGGATACAGATCACCCAAGATATGTTTGTAAGTTAAAGAAGGCCATCTATGGTTTGAAACAGGCACTAAGAGCCCGGTTTGATAAGTTAAGATCAGTGCTTGAATCATGGAATTTCTATCGAGCAAAATCAGACACTTCACTGTTCTTCAAACAAAATGGAAATGAGCTGATCATCTTGTTAGTTTATGTGGATGATATCATAGTCACTGGGAGTAATAATGTTGAAATAGAGTAGCTTATTTGTAATCTGGGAAATGCCTTTGCTCTCAAAGACTTGGGTCAGCTTAACTTCTTTCTTGGTATTGAAGTTACAAGAAATGAAGATACTCTGGTTTTGTCACAATCTAAATACTTAAAGGAACTACTTACTAAGTTTGATTTAAAGAACTGTAATGGCTTAGATACTCCACTAGCAACTACAGAGAAGTTGAGCAAACATATGGGAGAAAAACATGCTGACTCAACTCAATATAGGAGAGCCATTGGAGGATTGCAGTATGCTGTATTAACCAGGCCTGAAATTGCTTATGCAGTCAACAAGTTAAGTCAGTCTATATCCAATCCTCTGCAGCCACATTGGACAGCTTGTAAACAGGTACTCAGGTATCTAAAGGAAACAATTGACTATGGTTTGACATTCAAGAAATCTGATTCTTTCGATCTTATAGCATACTCAGATGCTGATTGGGGAAGTGACCCTGATGATAGAAGATCCACCAATGGTTATTGTGTTTTCTTGGGTGACAATTTGATTAGCTGGAGTTCAAAGAAGCAAAGTGTGGTATCTAAGTCCTCAGCTGAATCTGAATACAGAGCCATGGCATTAGCTAGTGCAGAAGTAACTTGGATATGTTCATTATTGAAAGAATTGGGATTAAAACTCAACTGTACTCCTCTGTTGTTAAGTGACAATACAAGTGCAGCTGCAATTGCTACAAATCCAGTTCTTCATTTTAAGACTAAACACATAGAGATAGATATTCATTTTATTAGAGACAAAGTTGAGAAGAAAGAGATCGAAATTGCTTTTGTGTCCAGCAGTGATCAAACAACAGATGTGTTAACTAAACCACTCACTTATTCCAAGTTCAGCTTCTTTAGAAACAAACTTAAAGTCTCTCCTAGAGACTTAAGTTTGAGAAGGGATGTTAAGTTTGAGGATGAAGCTAAACTTGGATCAGCTCATGTGGGAGTGCCAGCTGGAGTTTACTTGATTACCAAGGGTGATGCTCACACAAGCAAGGTGATGCAACACACACGTGAAGAAGAAAGATATCCTAGTTGGCAGAACAATTACACAGAGATCCCTCAGCTGTTATATGTGTAACAAATTAGTTATAGATGAGTGGCTGAGATTAAAACAGAGTACACACACATTACTTGCTTTTGTTAATTGTAAATCTGAGTTGCTAAGTTGTATGAGAAATCTGATCAGCTATATAAATCAGCAACATTGTACATTGTCTTTTTGAATAAAACAGTTACAAATTCATTACTCAAATTCTCACATGTATGAGGCTACACATCTTCGCATTCGCGGGGAAGATATCCTGGATGAAGCCCTAGCTTTCACTACTTCTCACCTGGAATCAATGGTTACTAAAGTAAGCCCTCAGCTTTCTGATGAAATACTTCATGCATTGAATAGACCAACCCGCAGAGGCTTACCAAGGCTGGAGGCAATCTATTACATCGACCTCTACTCACAAGATGTTTCAAAGGATAAAGCAAAATTAGTAAAGTTTGCAAAACTAGATTTTTGCATGCTTCAAGCAATCCAAAGGAGTTAAGCATCATCCGAGTAAGTTCAATTTTTTTAAACAAAAACTTCAAATTTAATCTAATAAATATTGATGATTAGACCGACACTACTTGACTTTGCAGTGGTGGAAAATTTAGATGTTGAAACAAATCATACGCTAGAAACAGAGTTGTAGAATGCTATTTTTGGATAATAGGAGTGTATTTTGAGCCTCGATACTCCTTTGCAAGAAAGATATTGTCCAAAGTAATTGCAATGGCATCCATTTTAGATGATACTTACGACACCTATGGGACACTTGAAGAACTTGAGCTCCTTACAAATGCTATCAAAAGGTCCAATACACGAAATCTACTCAACATATTCAACTCAATTAATTTATGTATCTTTAATTAAAATTAAATTTCCTATTTATATTTTCTAAGATGGGAGTTATTGTCACTTGGCTTTCGTGTGGATATTAGCAATATAGATGTACTTCCGAAGTACATGAAACTGATTTATCAAGAACTCTTGGATGTTTTTGGTGAAGCTGAGCAGCAAATCTCGAAGGAAGGACGGACATATTGCATGTCATATGTAATACAAGCGATAAGCCACCTATATATATATATATATGTATATATATATGTATATATGTATATATGTATATATGTATATATGTATATGTATATATGTATATATATATATATGTATATATGTATATATGTATATGTATATATGTATATATATATATGTATATATGTATATATATATATATATATACATCTATATATATATGTATGTATGTATGTATGTATGTATATATATAAAACTGCTTTTGGGGGCTGGTGCCAAAAATGGCTTTCTAGCTTGCACTTATTACTATTAAAGTTATAATATTTGTTTACCGGGTGAAAAAACTAGTCCAAGCCTACTTTGATGAAGCCAAGTGGTGCAATGAAGGTTATTTTCCAAAAGTGGAGGAGTACATGCAAGTTTTACTTGTGAGCACTTGCTATCATATGCTGGCAACCGCTTCTTTTCTTGGCATGGGAAAGATTGCTTATAAGCAGGCCTTTGAATGGATCTCCAATTACCCTAAAATTGTGAAAGCCTCCCAAGTTATTTGCAGACTTATGGATGATATAGCGTCTCATGAAGTACAGTATATATTAATATTGATGCATGATTATAAATTCATCGTCTTATGATTTTTATTGTTAACTTCTGTGTTTGTAGTTTGAACAAAAAAGAAAGCATGTTGCCTCGGGTATTGAATGTTACATGAAGCAGCATGGCGTCTCTGATGAAGAGGTAATTAAAGTATTCCGCAAAGAAATATCAAATGGATGGAAGGATATAAATGAAGGATTCCTGAAACCAACAAAAGTGGCAATGCCTCTCCTTGAGCGCATTCTCAATCTTGCACGAGTGATGGATGTTATTTACAAGGATGATGATGGCTACACCAACTCTTATGTGATCAAAGACTACATTGCCACATTACTTGAGAAGCCTGTTCCCTTTTGAGTAGTTTCTATGATGCATATTTATATAAACTATTCGTGTTCTATTTTGGAATAAGCTCTGCAATTTGTTCCTCAGAGTACTTAATGTGCTGCTGTCATCACAACAATCAAATTCTGCCCTACAATTAATAAAGTTTTCCCTACATATTTTCATTGATTTGCACCACTGCACTGGATTTCAACATCTACCAAATATCTATTCTTAATTCTATCTCCAATTTAATCTCGGTTATCACCTATGCGAAGGTTTTTGACCCTCCAGAATCCAAAAATAACATTCTTTCACTCATCCGGAAATGCGAAAATACTAAAATGACCGTTTTTCCCTTGAACCTATTACTGGTAATTTTTGACACAAGGTTTTGACAAACCTTAATAAATTGGGAGTTTCAACTAGTAAAATTAATATTTTATCAACCAATAGATACATGGCGCATCAATTAGGACTCCAATTGGGACTCAATTGTTGAGATCTCCAACATTACTATTTGGTAAAACAGTCGTAACTTTATTTCCGAAGCTAAATAGATTGTCCTCCCAACAAATAGTAAAAGAGCATTATATCCACTCAATTAATAAAGTAAAATCTTTCTATAGTCATAATGTTGTGACCAACTAATTTTATTTCTATGAGAAGGTTATAACTTAATAGAGGTATGGTTCCAAGAATTATTGATTTTTTTTGTTATCCTTAGTACAAGTGATATAGAGGTAAAATATGCATTATATTAATAATTTAATAATGGAGCATGTCAAATAATATGTACAGGCATTGACAATAGGGATAGACATAATTTTAAAAAACCCACATATATTTTTTGTAACATACATATAATAATTATTATATGGAGACAAGTTCCTTAAGATGAGATCTAACAAAATTATAATTTATTACAATATGAAATTTATTCTTATTTATAACTAGCTCAAGTTGGGACTAAGATTTTTATAACTAGAGATGGTTTACCAAAGGTGTATGTTGACCAACTTGAAACCTCTTCAGTATGGAAATAATTGAACTACCTAAAATTTCTTCTCTTTCCCAACCGTTGTGGATGGAGTCGGTATGCATAATTCAACATAATTAATTTAGTATATCTCATAAAAACTCCTTGGAAATTATAATTTTGCCCGTCAATCTTGACTTAATTTCTCTTTAGATATGTTTGAATAATTATATTAATCTGCTTTTACTTGATTACAAATTTAATTAATTATATATTAAAAAAATTAATTAATGGTTGTTTCTGGTAACACGTCCATGCCATATCTCTTTTAGCGGGAATAGGCTCCTCATTATTTAATGTCCCCTAATTTGTTCGTAATTGATGTTTTCTTTTGTTTGTTGATCAAAATTCTCACATTAACAAGGACATTCATACTGGAAAACAGAAAAGAACAACATGTCAATATCTTGGTTTTTCACATGAAACTTGTGCTTGAGCGGCTCACTGTTCTTGCTTATAGGCGAAGCTTAGGCATTCCACTTGCCGGTGAAGTGAATCGTCCTAAATTAATAGGGTGTTTTTTTTTAAAATTAATAATTTATAATGACTTAATTTAATTAATTAAGTTAACTAAAGTTAATTAGAGGTGTTTATCTTTATAATTTAATAGGACTTTTTGGATAATATTGACTTAATAAAATAAGTCAATTTTTGGGTTTTTTTGCTGAATAGAGAAATGTGAATAAGCTAACTAATTTCTAATGTCAAAAATATTCTTACTTTATAATTTATTTTTTATTCCAAAAGCCACCCATACACATTTACCCACCAATAATATCATCTTATATTATGTACTATTATTGAGAATTTGTGATAAAATTTGAAACTCATGGTATTTTATATATTATAATTCCAAACTCATTATGTATTCAATTGAATGTGGTTTTTCTTATATGTGTTAAAATATTATGGTATTTATTTTCTTTAGGATATATATATAATTTATTTGACATTTAAATTTAATATAGATAAAAATGTAAAAGTACATATTTTTAGTTTTTTTAAGTTGAAAGAAACAAGTAATTTAATATTTATTTTTAGAGATTCAGATAAAAAAATAAACATATTTCGACATTTAGGTTTATTTAGATTTCAACATTAAAAAAAAAAGCCACCTAAGTTCACATATCACCAATTTTTTTAGAAAATGTGGGACAATCTTTCTTGAATAAACTCATGTTGGTAGAGGAATGACATCAAGTAAAATTAGCCCAATCTTTTTATTTGATGTTGAACTCAATTAGCAAGTTTTAACTTTGATATTACAGTTTTGATATCACCTATTGATAGTGGACCTATGACATTTAGGCATCCAAATCTAAGACTAACAATCCTGATAAACTTGTAAATAAACTAGTATACAAACTCATATATATCAACCATTTTTTAACTAATGGGACACTCAACTCAATAATATGAGAATGAAGGGGGCGGGGGGAAGGGAGCGGAAGAGAAAGAGAAGGGAAAAAAGAAAAAAGAAAAAGGGAGAGCAAGGTAGATAATTAATTAGTCTGAGAGATTAGATTTTGAAGAAAAAAGAATTAGCACATCTCAAAAAGCTGAAAGGTTAAATTTGTTTAAGATGAAGTGGTTAAACTTTTGATTATTTCATGTTACACCCAAAGATGATGATGATAAACTTATTGAAATAAAAATAATAAATATAATGATTGATTATTATAACCTTTTCCCTGGTAAGATCTTGATGTCCCACCTATATGTTAAAAATTAATTTCTTATACAGTTCCAAGGATCAGAAAATGTGCTGTAGATAACAAAACTCATATAAGTCGTTGAAGCAAGTTAAGATTAAAGGAATTATATCATAAACTAGCTTGCCAGCCCTAATTAACAAGAAAATGGCTTTCAAGATTCTGAAGTTCCTGTTTCATCAATTCATAATGCTACAGCAGGCTTCAACCGTCACTACAACAAAAAATGATATTTTGGAGGGCATCTGCCCTCGGAAATGCACACATACCTTCAGAAAAAATCATTTATGAGAGAATCACACTGTTGATCATCATCGTATTAAGTCACATCGAAAAAATACAATTTCTGATGAGTTTTTAGAGAAATTTTTTTTTCCGACAATATTGCTGTCGAAAATATCATTAATTGCCCTCCAAAATAATCCCTTGGAAATCAAATAATTATACATTTCCAACTGCTTTTTGCCCTTGGAAATGCTAAATAGGCAGTCGAAAATGTGCATCCATTTTTTTTAGTGTTTTCCTTTATTTATTCAATAATATTATTTCATTCGCTTTTTTCTTTTCATTTTCCACAAAAACAATAAAATCTAAATTTAATTTTTGAAGTTTCTATATTATGAATATAAGATAACCAACAAATTAATAATACACAATGCATTAAAAGTAGCTTCATAAAAATCAATCAAAATTCATAAAAATCAATTTGATGGTATCTCTAACATAAAAGTATCCCAAATATATACACAAATGAAATGATCTCAAAATTTGAATATTTTCCAATGTCTTCTTCATTATCTGAAACATTTTTCTTAACTCCTAAAATACCATTCAAGAATATCGTTAGGACAAAAAATCCCATTAAATAATAAAGAAGTTCATACAAAGGAATTGAATGTAAATTGCTATGTCTAAGCCATGAGCTCGTCATGGTAATACAATTTTTTTTTAATAGTTATCACTAGATTATTGAGGCATTAAAAAAAAAATTAGCTCACACATATCAAGCAAGAAACTAGGATGGTTGTTGAAAAGAAAATACTTAAGTTTAGGCATGATAAGCACTTGCTAGCATTGAGTGCCTATTTGGTATATCTTTTCTAATGGGTATAAGTGCTTATTTAATCCCATAAGCTCTTATAATAAATTTTATTGTCGTTTGGTTTTTTTATAGAGTTTTTAAAGCTTAAATAAGGTTTTTTTTAATAGGGAAAATAAACTATTTTGCCTCTACTAGCAAAAGTTCAAATTTTGGGTTTTTGGGAGTAGAGGTTGAAAAGCTTTTTTAAAATATTATTTTAAAATATCTAAAATATCATCTACTTATTTGAAAAATTTATTTTATTCTTTTCATAATATAACTTAAAAAAACTTGTCTATTAAAGTAATTTAATAAATTTTTAATAAAAGTTCTTATTGGCAATTAAACAACTAAAATTTTTGAAGTAAAAACTCTATTTATAAAAGCTTTACTGTCAAAAGCTTTACTTAAAAAGCTATACCAAACACAGCCTGAGTTAAATAGGAGCAGCAACTAAGTATCTGTGTTCAGACCACAAGTATTTTCTAGAAGTTGGGAAAATAAAGTGAAGATTCAGTAAAGTAAGAGAAGTTACCTCAGCATAATGAACTAGGAATAGTTACATTAACATTTCATTATGCCCAGTGGTATTAACTGAATCACAATATCCTTGTTAAGTCACCATTCACCAAAAACATCAAATATTAGAAAATTAAGATTGCAATAGGAAAATACCTCAAGAAGCTGCATGGTAATTTCCAGCATTGCAAGGCATAATTCGCACCATATAACATTATTGCATGACCAAAATGATAAGAAGCTTTTGTTAGATCTCCCTTACCTAGGCAGCGGACAGCCAGCAAATTTGTTGTACAACAAAAAAATTCTAGGCCTTTGTGGCGGTACAAAAAATTATAACAATATGACTTACGTGTTCTAACTTACTGCTACAAACTTGACCATATAAGATGTACAATAATACCAGTTGAGACAAATTTGTTTAATCTCTCCATAAAAGTTATAGAAATTGGCACATATAAAGTGCATGTTTCTTTTGCCTGTACCTAGTACCAGGTTTTCCAACTTTTTAACAAAGAACTATATACTTTTCTTAGTTCATTGAGGATTTTCAACAAACACCTAACTATTAAACAAGCAAAAGCAAAAGAAAGTAGAAGAATACATTACATCGACTTTAACAAATATATAAACGTACATAATTCACTCAATCAATCACTAGTAATATATAAAAGTTTCTCAAATTTTCACATTAAATCCTATTTAACAACTATGTAACATAAGTAATTCACTCAATCAATCACTAGCAACATAGACACCATACCCTAATCCAAAATAGCTAAAAAAATAAAAGGACTCACCTATGTTGCAACTGTGGTATCATACCACAGTTTTTGTGTATATCTCATGTAACCATTAGATTTTAAAGCAAGTAATCCAACGCAGAAGAGATGGCCACATTTCTGTTAAAGCAAACCGGGAAATCGGTCAAGAAAAGGTAAAATTACTTGTAACAAAACTCACCGTCAGTTACGCAGCTTAGCTTTGTGAAAATGCACGGTTGTCCGTTGCAGAAGGATTGTATAGATGTAAACCCACAGTGATTGTGTCTGTGCTCATCGCCACCTCGAAGTCGCCAAGGGAGCTTCCTCTTCTCGTCCGTCGTGTCCAACATGAAAAAACCAAGCTCCACCGGCGCTCTCATTTGTCACTTTTGCATTTGGGTTTAATGGGTTTCAATTATTGAACGAACAGAAGAAAATTTTGTGAAAGAGAGAGAGTGTAATTCTCAGAAATTGGTTAGGCATGGAAGGTTTAGTATTCTTTTCTTAAATCTTAAATTATTTTGGTTATTTGGGTGCTTGTGAATTTTATTTTCTTGTGATGAATTTATAAATATTTTTAATTAGGATTTGTCTCAGTGAAAAGTTTAGTTTATTTTATTTATTTGTAGATCAATGAAGTTGTTTTTGGTATTATAAAACTGGGTTATTTGTAGGCATTGCAAGAATATTGACATATTATGCCATGTTTGTCAATTTGAATAAAATCTGAGAAAACCCATATATTTGTTCTCATGTAGCTTTGAGATTTGTCACTTTGTAGTGGATTTGCAACATGGTTTGTTGTTGAAAATGGATTGGCTATGAAGGTGAAATGATGCTGAAGATAAGTTGGAATTGAATTCATTAAAGTGGTTTGAGCACTAAGGTAATCATCCACACTGTAATACATTTTTTATATGCATAAAAAAGAAAGAATTATGAAGTTTTATATACAGGTTTACTTGTTTTAGGTGGCTGATACTTTGTTTAGGTGCCATCTTTTTCCTTTCAACTAGCAAATATCAACGACGGCTGTGTACTACACATGGCTAGTTAGCTACATAGAGTTTGTTAATTTGATCATTGAAGTATAAATCGAAAAATGGCATAACATTTATGTTTCAACATTTAACCGCTTTTCAATGAGGTATCTAATTTACTTGCTAGTTCATTTTTTATGGGATTGTGTGTTTTTTCTCTTTGACATGCATTATACATTTATCAATTTTACCAAGATAAAAATTGCATAAATCTGTTGAAATGTTTCATTCGAGAATTGGTTTAGAAGTGATTTTTTTGCAAAAATTAAAAAATTCATTTTTAAATGCTTTGTATTCTGGCTTTTTAATTTGTTAAAAAACAGAAAAAAGAGGGCAATCATTTATTTACATATTGAAAAAGAAAACAACTTGATCCCTATCCCTGACGTCCCCCCATCGCCAGTGATATGGACCTATAAAGTGCACCCCAGTACATTGATCGATTTGTTATCTAACCCCTTAATTGAGTTGTTTGATTGTCTGGGTGTTTTTAAATTTTTTTTCTTCTTGTTATTAGTGGAATTTTAATTTATTGGAATGCAAAAATGACGATTTTCCAATTTTTTTTTCTTGGGGCTTGATTGTGAGTATAATTAAATTATTTAGCTGAATCAAAGAAATGGCTACTATTGGTTAGCTGGAACTATTTTTATATGACTGACCTCTAAGCTGATAATCATAATCGATTATGATTTATTGGTTTTATCTGCAGGTGGATTAATACATTGAAGCATCAGTTAGTTGCTGTAGATTAGTTTTTTGCAAGTATTATTTACTTCAGTAAATTTTTTAGAGTGATTATTGTTAAATCTCACTTAAATTCCATTCATGTGAGCAAGATACAATTTTTTCTTAATTTTCTAAGAAACTGTTATATGGTGGAAATCTTATTCGAATTAAGATTGCCGTGCATTCTTCTTGAATTTGCTCAGTTGATGAATTCCAGAGAGTTGCTTGTATTCACTGTTGTTTGAAGACATCCTATATGGTTTGCTATCGTGTTTAAATCTCGTTTAATTAATGCAATTATTGCTAAGAAACTTTAGG
Organism: Citrus mangshanensis; assembly: GCA_030449895.1. Taxonomy (NCBI): domain Eukaryota; kingdom Viridiplantae; phylum Streptophyta; class Magnoliopsida; order Sapindales; family Rutaceae; genus Citrus; species Citrus mangshanensis. The sequence goes on along the minus strand of JASUUJ010000178.1, from coordinate 572,647 downwards.
AAGGACCGGCTGTAACGGCTGTAAGTTGCTGCATCAATTATTCAATAATTAATATCAGCCGTTAGATTAAACGAGGAAACATCTAACGGCTTTGTTGAATAAAGACAAAAAGTGTGGTATGATTCTACTGTTGCAACATAATTAGATCTAAATAAAATAACACAGAGACGTACGAAGGTAAAGTTAAGAGAGAGAGTTGTGCTTACATTTAACAGTGGACAATTCAAGTGAATAATGTGAACCATCCGATCTCAAAATCGAAAAGTCAAATAATTGTAGGTTTCTCTTTACTCTTTCAAAACAACAAATGGATAAAACTTCATCATGCATTTAAGTTGAAAATAATTGAAAGCAATGGAATAGAAACGACCGGATAGAGATTGTTGTGGGCGAGGGAGCTTGACGATCGTAGCTGGCGAGAGCTAGCTTCTCGAATTGTGAGGCGAGAAGAAAGGTCGATGATTATTACCGATGAAAAGATAGCTTCATGATTTCTGCCGGAGATAAAAAAAACTCGACGATCGTTGTCGGCAAGGGTGAATTGGACGAGGCTGACATGGAAACAATTTTTTTTGGCTTTCTAAATTATTTATATAGCATAAATTTATTTTATTATTTTATTATCTAACATGCGTTTCTAAGTTAGTCACATGCGACTTCTGCGAGGGGTTTTTTTAAGTGCGGGCCTTAAATCCAACTCTACCAAATTTAAGAGTAATTTTGGGCTTCACATTGCATTTCCGACAAAAAAATTCCTTATCACCAAGGCAAATTTACCTAAAAACATATATAAATTTTTCATATTTATCTGACAGTTTGTCAATGCCTTTATAAAAAGTATTTATTTTCAAGGATATACTGCACGCTCGAAAATGTCTGGTCGGTAATACAGCTATTTCTTATAGTGCGTCCCAGAGCTAGTCATCATCCTACATTCTTGAGGAAAAAAGTTCCTCAAGAGTTCTTCAAATGACTCCGTGGTAATTATCAACTTTCATCTTCTAGTACTTTCTTGGAGTATCTTCCGTAACAAAGGTATCTAACTTTCACCTTCTCAATAAACCCTCCCAATTAATTCTCTTGTGTATACAGGCAATGGATGCTACAACTGATCTAGATGAATTTAACGGACTTCAACAGAAGATAAGGAACATGTTAATCTCGTCAACCGGTTAGACTTTACAAAAATTGAGCTTGATCGAAAACAAGAACAATGCAAAGCATGCATGCTAGAAAAACAGCAAAACCTTGCATTAAGATATCGTTTGTTTTTATTTATTTATTTAAAATCTAAATATATCTGAATTAATTTGAATTCTTAATAGAACTAAATGTCTAAACATAAATTATATGTTTTCTTTTTTTTTTATGTCTGAATCGCTAAAAATAAATATTAAGTTATTTATTCTTTAACTTAAAAAAAACTAAAGACTAGAATTTTTATATTTGGGCCCTTACAAATTGTAAATGTTAAACAAATAATAAGCACCTCACAAAGCATAAATAAGATAATATATTATCATAATATAAATCATATTCAATTGGATACAATTCTTTAATATTCTATATTGTTATATGTTAATCAAATTTATTATAGTTTATGATGTTTTTATATGAAAAATATTTGTAAAAAATTATGAAGATAAATAATGTTAATTTTAAGAAAATAAAAAGATAAAATAATAATAATCTACCACTATATATTATCACAAGTTATATAGAGATTGGTAATGTTTGGGCTATTAAGATTTAGCCAAGTCGAGGAAAGTTTTGTTATCTGGTCACATGTATCAAACACTTATATGGTCGGATGTAGCAAACATGGCCAGCATGACTCGAGCAGACCATGAGCTGGTCACATGATTTTCATAAGCTAAGACAAGGAGTTCTTTTTAGGAATTGGTCTTTAATGTCCAGGCGTGTTTAAAGCATGATCAGGCGTTACAACGGCTGACCAATAACTACATGAACATACATATTAACCCACACACTTAAATGACACAATCAATGCATTTAATTAGATAACGACCACAATAATCGACGCTCACAGTCGTCTATAAAAACGGGAAAAAGATCCAGAAAAAGGGGTTAGACCTTCTGAACAAGATCTCATCTTTCCCATAAAGAAAATCACACAAAATCATTTACTTGAGTGTCGGAGGGTTGACGCCAGGACTTAACCGGGAAAATCCGGCATCCCTGAAAGGGAGCGTGATCAGACAGTACTTCAGAATCCAGATCGTGTGATGGTATTAGAAAATGGAGCTACGTCGTTTGGCTCAAGTGATTGACGAGCTTCAGGGACGACCAAAGAAACTAGTTTGGAGAATTATGTTAGATAGTGAGTCAACTCTCTCTAAGGAGATTATGAACACAGACATCTCTAGAGACTTTTTGTTCCCGGACATTAAATATTCTAGGAGGAGTGACCCATTGGTCCATGTTGACCGCTTCAATGATATGATTAGAGTATAAGGTTAAACCCAGGATCAAAGGTGTAGGGTATTTCCGTTAACCCTAGGTGGGCATGTGCGGGAGTGGTATCGGGGATTGCCACAAGGCAGCATCAAGACTTTCGAGTGGATGTACAAAAAGTTCGCAGAGCAGTTTCGTGAGAGGGTGACCCCAGAAGACGATATGATGGAGTTGTTGGGAGTCAAGCAGGGAGAAAATGAGACCCTTAGAGAATTCCTAAACAGATACCATTGAGCAGTCCTTGACTTAGGAGCCTTTAATCACCCGCAAGCTCTGAAAGAATTGAAAGATAGAGTAAAGATACTAGTACAACTTGAAAAGTCCAACTATACACTCATACTCTGCAGCCTATGAGCAGGCTAAGAGGGATGCAGACATTGAAGGAGAAAAGGCGGCAAGGTTGAGGGTTGAACAACTCGAAGGTTCGAAAAATAGAGAGAAGAAAGATCAAAGGGTTACCGAGCATTTCCATATCCACCCCCTCAGAGATAGCCTCAATTTCAGCTTGGTAGAAAAAGCCCATTCAGTTTTTTAAGCGCAGTCAACGAAGGGAAGCAGGCCAGCAGCATAGGCAACCTCAATATAATACTCAAATAACTCGCGACACACCATATGTAAGGGACAGAAGGTCGAATGCTCCGTCATCTAACCAGGAACATGGAGGTTTCCCTAGGGATCGGACGATGCAGATGATAAAACAAAGCTTAGTATATCAATGGTTTACTCCTCTAAAGGTTCCTGTGGAAGAACTGATCCATGCAATTAAAAATCGTGGCTTATTGTGTCCGCCAGCTCTGATAGCAAAAGCACCTAACAAGCAAGATAAAAGCAGATTCTGTGATTTCCGCAGCACTCATGGCCACACGATAACACAATGTCAAGATCTGAGGAATCAAATAGAGGATTTAGTGAGAAATCATTACCTGGATGACTTTATTGAGGGACCCAACCTCGTAGCAGATCCACGACATGAGCCAGAGAAAGGTGCAGAAGATGTCAGGCACGAGCAGCTAGTTATCATGGTTATAGCTGGAGGGCCAACTCCGGCAGAGGACTCAAATAGGTCCCGAAAATACTATTTGAGGTATGCAATGACCAGCAGAGAAGTCATATTTAATATTCCAGCAGCGAAGTGTGTGAAGACCAGGTATTGAGTGTTAGAAAGTGTATATTTATAAAAGAAAAAATTATCATTTTATACTTCAAGTCTCACTAACATCCCTACTTTTACGTATTTAAATCTCTTGTAATTTAATTATGTGTATTTTATTTTAATTAAGTATTTTATGTATTTTAGGGATATAATGATAATTTCACAATGAACGAGAGATCAAACAACAAAACGAACATCACTTTTAAACTTAAGACAATCGAAAACCTTAGAAGGAGCATAAAAGGAAAAAATGGAATTGTTCACATGTACGGTACTGTTCATGTCACTGTTCACGACACTGTTCACATATACGGAACGATAATGTGGCATTGACTGATGACGTGGCGTAATCCTAAGCGTCCAAAATATTTGTAATCCGATGGCCACGATTTACTAAGTGTATCTATAAAAAGAGGGCTCCCCCTAATTTGGCATCTCTAAATTTATTTTTTAATTCAATTTTCTTTAATTTCTTCTTCATCTTATATTTTCTACGTATTTTAATAAATTTCTATTTTGTCCCTAGTTTAATTATGAGTAGCTAATTTTCTTTCAAGCTTGGGTTTTATTTGGTAAATTTATTTTCTCTTCCCTTCTAATTTTTGTGGATGTTTTGTCTTTTCGTCAACAAACAGTAATAATCTTGTCTAGATACCGCACTAGTTTAACCGACTCCCTAGTACAAGGTTATTATTATTTGGCACGCTAGCCCTTAGCACTATATTGATTAGAGCGTGGTTCATGAGGAGTGGATATCTCCCTCGTGATTTAATTGATACTAATAAGGAATATTTAGCCCATGGTGCATGTTGATGCAAATCCAGATACCCAAGTGTTTTATTTCAATAGAATTCACAATTTATTCTCACAATTCTAATTTAAACTTTAGGATATTCCAAATCATTTTCACCACAAATTCAACCACCCACTTAGAAAATTAATTCTACACATAATTAAAATCCACATCCTCGTGGGACCGACACTCATCACTATTAATCTATTCTACAATAGATTCGTGCACTTGCGAGTTCAATAAAATTTGCACAACAACAAGTAGGTGCCTATCATGTGGACTGACGATGACGAGGGAGAAATATTATGTCCACATGAAGTTTGGTGGATGTTATGTTTAAATCAACTCTAGCTAGTGTTGGAATTACAGGATTCAGGTTAGAGAGCACAAACAAATCCTTGAAAGGCTTCGGTGGAGGAAGGCTGACCCCACTCGGTGTGGTCAAGTTACCTGTCACAATAGGTAACAACCCATTTCAAAAACCTGTGATGCTGGATTTTGTGATAGTTAACGAGGATAACCCTTATCAGATAATCTTAGAAAGGCATTTTTTAGAGTCACTAAGGCTGTTGTCTCCAATCATTATCTGGCTTTGAAATATTGAGTAAATAGAGTAGTAGGGGTAGTGAAAAGAAACTAGAGGATCGCACGAAGCTGCTATACTACAGCCGCTAAAGAAACAATGCAGATCACCTTGTTGAATACTCGAGGAGATACGGAAACTGGCAGGCAGGAACCGGATGAGGAGATGGAGACAATGAGTATTCAACTGGGACAGGCTGAGAAAGTTAAGAAGATAAGGACAAGAGTTGAAGCAGAGATTAAGGAGAGGCTTGTGAGTTGTTTAAGGAAATATGCGGATGTGTTTGCCTGGTCACATGATGACATGCCAAGGATTGATCCTGCAGTTGCTTGTTATAACTGGCGATGAGGAAAGAAGCTCAACCAGTAAGGCAAAAAAGGAGATGTTTCAACCAGGAGAGATACAACTCGATTGCTACTGAAGTGGAGAAGTTGTTGCGTGTAGGTTTTATAAGGTAAGTCGAATATCCTGAGTGGGTGTCCAACATGGTACTGGTGAAGAAATTCAACGGCAAATAGCGAATGTGTGTAGAGTTTACAGACCTCAACAAGGCATGCCCGAATGATAACTTCCCCTTGCCAAAAATTAATCAGCTGGCCGACTCAACAACAGGTCATGGTTTATTCAGCTTCATGGATGCTTTTTCAAGATACAATCAAATAAAGATGTTAGAGCAAGATGAAGAGCATACTACATTCATAACTAATGTTGGCCTAAACTATTACAAGGTGATGCAATTCGGCCTTAAGAACGTGGGCGCAACATACCAGAGGTTGGTTAACAAAATTTTCAAGCCATTGATTAGTAAAACAATGGTGGTTTATGTAGATGATATGATCACCAAGTCTTGGAATCAGGTAGAGCATCCGAGGCATCTATAAGAAACTTTTAAGCTCTTAAAGAGGTATAGAATGAAACTTAACCCAGAAAAGTGCGTGTTTGGGGTCTCGTGGAGAAAGTTCTTGGGTTTTATGGTAAGCCATAGAGGAATTGAAGCTAACCCCGAGAAGATATGTGTTGTGATTGAAATGAAGTATCCTCACACAATCAAGGACATGCAGAGTCTTATGGGAAAGTTGGCAGTGTTAAACCGATTTATATTGCGAGCAACTAACAAATGCCATGTTTTCTTCAAAGTAATGAGAAAAGGCAAGAAGATGGAGTGGACGATGAAGTGTGAAAAGACATTTCATCACCTAAAACAATATTTGCTCAAGGCACCGTTATTGTCGATGCCACGAGCGCAACTATAGTGAAGAAGAAGGCAAGGATTCAGTACCCCGTATTGTACACCAGTAAAGCACTGCTTGGTGCGGAGACAAGGTATTCAAGAATGGAGAAGTGGGTGTTAGCGCTAGTGATGGCTGCCCGAAAACTCATGCTGTATTTCCAAGCTTATCCAATAGTTATGATGACCAACCAGCCGCTTAGGCAAATACTGCACAGACCAGAGGCTTCTGGGCGAATGGTTAAGTGGTGAATAGAACTGAGCAAGTTTAATATTAGCTACCGGCCATGAGTAGCAATAAAAGCTCAAGCGCTAGCAGATTTTATAGTCGGGTGCACAGAGGCAAATTAGGGTCTTGAAAGCGATGACGGAGCAAGCAAGGAGAGAGTCGGTGAAACTTGGGAAGTAATAGTTGATGGCTCTAGTGGAGAACAAGGAGCAGGGGCAAGAGTGATCTTAGTCAGCCTAGAAGGTGAAGAGGTTTCGTATGCAATAAACTTCGAATTCAAAGCCACTAACACCTATGCAGAGTATGGGGCTTTTATTGCAGGATTGAAGTTAGCATAGGCTCTGCGAGCAGAAAGGGTTAAGGTTCGAACAAATTCTCAACTAGTGGTTAATCACCTTAACGGAAGTTTTTAGGCAAAAGACAAAAAGATGGAGGAATATTTCAAGTATACCAAGCAAATCATGGCCGGATTTGAAGCAATTGAAGTTGAAGAAGTACCAAGGGATGAAAATTATCGAGCAAATATATTAGCTTGAACGGCAGCAACGTTAGATGCAAAGATGCCTCGATCGGTTCCTGTAGAAACCAAGACCTACCCGCGTATTATGTAGGAGGTAGAGGTGATGTGTTTGGAAGCCAAAGCTTCGTGGATGGAACCAATAACAACATACATTCGGGATGGGACTTTACCTGCGGAAAAAAGGCAAGCAAGGAAGCTCAGGCTTCAAGCGGCTAGGTATACCTTGATAGATGGGGTATTATACCGACGAGGATACACTTTACCTCTCTTGCGATGCCTTACAAATTAGGAAGCAAATTATGTCTTGAGGGAGATACATGTAGGGGCCTGCGGAAATCATTATGGTGCAAGATCTTTGGCTTATAAAGTGTTAAGACAAGGGTACTTTTCGCCAACAATTCATCAGAACGCTCAAGAGAAAGTCAGGAACTGCAAGAACTGTCAGAACTATGCGAATGTTACAACTCAGCCACCAGAAAATCTCACTTCAATAACTTCGCCTTGGTCGTTTGCTCAATGGGGAATCGATCTTATCGGGCCATTACCAAAACAACAAGGGGGTGGCGCATGTCATTGTCGCGGTGGATTACTGGTAGTGTCGTTAGGGTGCACCAAATTTAAAACCTTACTACTAGTATAAATAATTAGTACATAACGAGTAAGGATCGATCCCACAGAGACTATACAAGTTATATTTATTATCAACTTTAAAGGAAGACTTAAAATAAAATAATTAATATAAATTAATTTAACTAAAGAAAATGCCAATTAAAAAGGGGAGTTTTTGAATTTTTGAATTTTTAACTAAATAGCAAGAAATAAAGAAATTAAACTATGAAAACAAAAATTTAATAAAAACTCTAATTAAAGAAGAAAGAAATAATAATGATGAAAACTTCGGTTAAAGGATCATTCGCCACCACCAAATATGCACATAATATATCAATTCTAACATCAATTTATATTGAAACTATCAACCGTAAACAACAACAAGCTCTGTTAGTCTCAATCTTTCTTTAGTGTGTCGTTAGGCAAAACAAGCTCTTCACCTAATTTCTAACCATTAAATAATTTAAAACAAGCTTTTTAAATTTAAGATAATGGAAGCATTAAACAGAGAAAGATATTAGATTAATTTAGGCAATAAACACACAAGCTTGGATTATTTAATTTAGGTTATGTTCTCCAATTGAAATTACTGATTCCAACCTGCTAGTTATGATTAAAATCTCAAGACAATTACCAATCAAGAATTTTAATCTAATAATAGAATTTATTCAAGTCCTACCTAATTAGCCACTCAAATAAGACGAGAATAAAATCATAAACATTAATTATTGAAGAAAATAAACAATCTCAATTGAATAAATTGAATGATAGAAATTAAAAATTAATCATATGACATGTTTGGGGTTTTGAATTCACCCTCAACCAAATAGAAAATCTAGCCTAACATAATTAAATTGGGAATAAGAGAATTGATAAAACTAATCATGGAGATTAATTCCAGCAGCTACTTTTTTCTTCAATTCCCTTCGACTGCTGATTTTTTTTCTTCTCCTTTGCGGCTGCAAATTGTTTTGCATGTGTGGCTGCCGAATCTCCCTTGTGTTGCTTCCGCTTGGCCCTTATATAAGGCTTCAAATGTGGCTTTTAAATCCTTGCATGGAAAGAATTAAATCCAAGCCAAAACCGCCACTTTCATTACGTGCTTGCCATTTAAATTGTCATGCAAAATATTTGCTTCCTTTTTCGTCTTCATTCACAAACTCTTTTGATTGGCCATGCTTAAAGCCAAAAGGCTTTATTCTTTTCTCCCTCTCACGTGCTGTATGGCAATCTCCTTTTTCCAATTTTAGCTCCATGTGATGGCTTAGCTTGTAATTGGCTTGGCTTCCTTTTTAACTTACATTTTCCAATTTGAGCTCCATGTGCAAAATTAATTTTGCTTGGCCCGTACAAGCTCTAATTGTAAAATATTCTTTATTTCTTCAATTCTTGATCTCTTGTGCACTTTTATTTCCCAATCTTCAATTCTTTTACCATTCTGATTCTCTCAATCAAATTTCTTTCCTGAATGCTCCAATTTAATTTCTCTTTAATCCTAGAAATTACCTAAAATAACAAAGTAAAAAAATTAAGATAAAAATTAACACAATAAAAATATAATTTACTAAATTAAAAATTAACTAAAATAATTAGAATATTTAAGACAAAAAATGAATAGCAAAATATATGAAAAATATGCACTTATCAATTACTTCACGAAATGGGTGGAAGCAGAGGCATTGAGCAGCATTACAGAGAAAAAAACATATTTTATTTGGAGGAATATTATGTGTAGAGATGGGATTGCCCACACTCTCATCACTGATAACGGCAAGTAGTTTGACAACCGCAACTTTAGAGAGTTTTGCGAGAACTTAAACATCAAGCTGAACTTATGTTCACCAGCTCACCCGCAAGCTAATGGGCAAGTAGAGGCCACAAACAAAACCATAAAGAGGATGCTGAAAACTAGGCTTCGCGAAAAGAAAGGCACTTGGGTAGATGAACTCCCCGGAGTTCTATCGGCTCACAGAACTACCTATAAAACCGCCACAAGATAAACTCCCTTTGCACTGGCGTTTGGGCATGAAGCAGTTGTTCTAGTGGAAATAAGAATGAAAACACACCGTACGGAGCATTTTGACAAGGAGCAAAACAATGAGAAGATTTACTTGAACTTGGATTTGCTATAAAAAATTAGGGAGGTAACCTCGAAAACAGCAATAGAGTATCAACAGAGAGTAGCTCGTTATTATAATCAAAATGCATAGGTACGGCAGTTCAAGGCTGGAGATTGGGTGCTCAGGAAGGTTATTCAGAACACAAGAAACCCTAACCATGGAGTATTCAGTCCCAATTGGAAGAACCATGTAGGGTTCTACAAGCAGCAGGAGCAGGGGTGTATAAGTTAGCTCGTGCAGATGGAAAAGAAGTTAAAAACCTGTGGAATGCTAAGCACCTACGAAAGTACTTCTAGTAAGTCCCTTTTAGGATTTTTATTGCGATCTGAGTAACTTGTAATTTGCTTGTTATCAAATTTTTGTAAGAAAATGATATTGTCTAGTTTGCAATAAGAATCAAGAATCGTTTGGAATATGAGTCAAGAATCGTTTGGAATATGAGTCAAGAATCATATACACAAACTCAAAACTTATTTTCATAAACCGACGCATTAATTCATTGAATGAAAATATAAATTAATAAAAACAAATCATGTAAGTGATATTTAATTCAATTAATAAAATAAAGATATCATTACTCTTTGGAATACGAGCAAGAAGGCCTTAAGTGTCAAAGCCTTTTTGAGGTGAGGCAAAGGTTAAAAAAACGCTCATAGCGGCTCGATTGAATTAAAATCGGAAGCCCCAAAAGCCTTAAAGCTCATTTGAAGTAAGGCCGGGGTCAAGACAAATCTCCTTTAATTTGTTAAAAAAAGGAAAAAATGAGGAGGTCAGGTTAAGTAACTCGACCAGATAAAAGTTAAGCACAAAACTTAATCAAATAAGCTCGACTAGATAAAGTTGAGCAGGACAAACTCAATCAGATAAGAGTCGAGCAAACGAATACCTCGCAAAAACCAACGGAACAAAACTTATCTTAAAGGTTAAATATCATCAGAAATAGTTAACTGCACGTTATTATTGAGTTTCTTCTCCAACAATAACCACAACAAAGGGCCAGTTTGATTTAAGGCTGCTAAAAAAGAAGCCTCAAGAAGCTCTCGCAGAAGGACCAGCACCAGGTCCAGAGGACTTCTGGGCAGTAAGAGCAGCTACCCCTTCGGTGGGTTGAGAAAGCATTTTGTCTGCAGGGATGAGCAAGCGTTTCTTTTGTAGGTTGGGGAGGAGTTTTTGTCTCTTCGGCTTGTTTGTTTTGTTGATCCATGTACGCGTTAACTCTAGCTTATAATAGTTTAGGTATTTAATCTCGTTACTTATATTCCAATATTTTTAAATAAACTCTAATAATTGTTAGTATCCTACACTTAAATTATATAAATTTGGCAGCCTAATAATTTTACATGAGTATTGAACCATAAAAACGTTATGTTATTCAAGTAAAATCATACTAATAAAGTAGTTTGACACATCAATTAGAAAAAATGAATTTTGTATAAAAATTAAAAAAATCAAAGTAAAAGTAAATTTTTAGTACTTTTAAGGATAAAATAGTCAATTTAAACTTTCCCTAAAACGATCTTAATAATCAAATATAATAAAATATCTAAGTTATAAAAAAATAAATTGAGAGATTTAATTAACTAGTTCTCTAAAATTCTTCTTTATTTGAAAATTTTAAAAATTATGTGAACTTTTTGTAATTATTTTCTAGAAATAGAGTAGATGAACAAAAAGTGTTGGGTGAAACATCACACCTAAAAGCAAATATCAAATAAGACAAGGCAGAACTAAGGTCCTATTTGGAATTGGGGTTGGATTTCAATGAGCTACTAATTTATACTTTTGACAAAAATAGTGTTTGATAAATTCTGTAAAATCCGCTTATTTCATAAATTTCTCCCTTCTGATATAAGCTTTTTAACTTCTAATTCGTTGGCTCGTGCAAGTTTAATTGAAACATTAAAACAAATTACCTGAACAATAAATATTGCATAAAATTAAATTGAGTAAACTCCTTTCTTCTTCTTCTTTTTTTTTTCCTTCTTCTAACTCAACATCCTTTTACATTATTTCTTTTGTCCTTCACGGATCATAGTAACTATATACTTATTTGACATTTCACACTACAATTCATAGTCATGGCCATTACACCTTGTATTTGTTTTTTTTTTCTCTATATATTTATTAATTGGATAAAAATTGAAAACAGTGTTGAGGTGAAGGTGATTAATTTTCTATATATGGTGGATGATGACGATGGATCTTCCAATGCAAATATGTTATATCTAATTAAGCAGCAATCACACTAAAGATTAATTTATCATTCCAATATGAATTATTGAGTCAGAGACTAATCAGTGATCATTGAAATATGATAGGCATATAAAAAATAGTTGATCAGTAATGCATGCATGCCGCCCATTTTACATAATTACAACATGGATTATAACCTTTACACTGGTGAGATATTGCTGTCCCTCCAATTTAAAATTAATTTCCTACACAACTCCAAAGATCAGAATCTCCTATAAATACCAAAGCTCAGACACGTCCTTGAAGCACACCAAGCCTAAAGGAATTATATCATCATTTAGCTAGCTAGGCCTAATTAACCAGAGAATAAGATAATGGCACTTCAAGATTCAGAAGTTCCTGCTTCCTTTCTGAATGCTACAGGTGGCAACCGTCCCACAGCTAGTTATCATCCCACCCTCTGGGGGGAAAAATTCCTTGACTGTTCTTCTGCTGACGACTCTGTGGTAAATTAATAATTTTCATATTCTAGTACTTTCCTGACGTGTATTTTCATAGCAAAAGTATCTAACTTCCACTTTTCTCAATGAACTTGTCAATTTTTTCTCTTGCGTATGTAGGCAATGGATGCCACAATTGATCAAGACGAATTTGAAGGACTTAAGCAAAAAATAAAGAACATGTTAAACTCACCAACCGATAAGTCTTTCCAAAAATTGAGCTTGATTGATGCCGTCCAACGCTTAGGAGTGGCTTACCATTTTGAGAGGGAGATAGAAGATGAACTAGAGAAACTATCTCATGATGAGTATGATGGCAACGATGTACACACCGTTGCTCTTCGATTTCGGTTACTCAGACAACAAGGATATCGCATATCCTGCGGTAATAAAATCTTTGTCATAGCTTATAACTCTTCTTTAGTCTCTATGTATTTCAGACCAAAACATTTATACAGTGTATTTGTCTCTATCAAAAATCTAACTAATTATTCTTTCCTTTTCAATTGTTATCCATGTCAATTTTGTTTGAATTCTAAATTACATTAAGAAAATAGAATTTAATCTTAAAAGGTAAGATCCAACATTTTAAAAAAGTTCTGAAAATTCAAAAAGACTAATTGGCCAATTGGCTAAACAAATCTAGAGACTAGCTAAATAAGAATTTACCATTTTATGCATATCGCTACCTGAACTATATTGCTTAAATAATTTAAGACCATTATGTGAGATTGGTATCAGTCGAATTACTCTTTGACTTGGAAAGCAGATATTTTTAGCGGTTTCAAAGATGATCAAGGAAAGTTCAAGGTATCCTTAATTAATGATGTGACCGGCATGCTAAGTTTGTATGAGGCTGCACATCTTCGCATTCACAGGGAAGATATCCTGGATGATGCCCTAGCTTTCACTACTTCTCACCTGGAATCAATGGTTACTCAAGTAAGCCCTCAGCTTTCTGATGAAATACTTCATGCGTTGAATAGGCCAATCCGCAGAGGCTTACCAAGGCTGGAGGCAATCTATTACATCGACCTCTACTCACAAGATGATTCCAAGGATAAAGCAATATTACTAAAGCTTGCAAAACTAGATTTTTTTATGCTTCAAGTAATTCACCGCAAGGAGCTAAGTATCATCACAGAGTAAGTTCAAATTTTTTAGACGATAACTTCAGATTTAACTGAAAAAATATTGATGACTAGACTGACACTACTTGAATTTTTAGGTGGTGGAAAAATTTAGACGTTGAAATAAATCTGCCATATGCGAGAAACAGAGTTGTAGAATGCTATTTTTGGGCAATGGGAGTGTATTTTGAGCCTCGATACTCCTTTGCAAGAAAGCTATTGTCCAAAGTAATTGCAATGGCTTCCATTTTAGATGACACCTACGACGCCTATGGCACACTTGAAGAACTTGAGCTCTTTACAAATGCTATCAAAAGGTCAAGTTCACGAAATCTACTAAACATATTCAGCTCAATTAATTGTATGTATCTATAGTTAAAATTAAATTTCCTATTTATAATTTCTAAGATGGGAGGTTTTGTACTTGATTTTCAGGTGGGATATTAGCAACATAGATGTACTTCCGAAGTACATGAAACTGATTTATCAAGGACTCTTGGATGTTTTTGGTGAAGCTGAGGAGGAAATCTCAAAGGAAGGACAGACATATTGCATGTCATATGTCATACAAGCGGTAAACCACCTCTATATATATATATAACTGCTTTTGGGGCTGGTGCCAAAAGTGGCTTTCTAGCTTGCACTTATTACTATTAAAGTTATAATATTTGTTTACCAGGTGAAGAAAGTAGTCCAAGCCTACTTTGAGGAAGCCAAGTGGTGCAGTGAAGGTTATTTTCCAAAAGTGGAGGAGTATATGCAAGTTTCACTTGTGACAACTTGCTATCATATGCTGGCAATGGCTTCTTTTCTTGGCATGGGAAAGATTGCTGATAAGCAGGCCTTTGAATGGATCTCCAATTACCCTAAAATTGTGAAAGCCTCCCAAGTTATTTGCAGACTTATGGATGATATAGTGTCTCATGAGGTACAGTATATATTAATATTGATGCATGGTTATAAATTCATCGTCTTATTATTATTATTGTTAACTTCTGTGTTTGTAGTTTGAACAAAAAAGAAAGCATGTTGCGTCGGGTATTGAATGTTACATGAAGCAGCATGGCGTCTCTGATGAAGAGGTAATTAAAGTATTCCGCAAAGAAATATCAAATGGATGGAAAGATATAAATGAAGGATTCCTGAAACCAACAGAAGTGGCAATGCCTCTCCTTGAGCGCATTCTCAATCTTGCACGGGTGATGGATGTTATTTACAAGGATGATGATGGCTACACCAACTCTTATGTGATCAAAGACTACATCACCACATTGCTTGAGAAGCCTGTTCCCTTTTGAGTAGTTTCTGCGATGCAGATTACATCATATATAAACTACTAGTGTTGTCTTTTGGAATAAGCTCTGCAATTTATTCCTCAGAGTATTTATGTGCTGCTGTTATGATAATTATCAAATTCTGTCCTACAATTAATAAAGGTTTACTTGTATTCCTGTACTACAATTTATAAAGTTTTCCCTGCATATTTTCATTGATTTGCACCATAACACTGTAAATCTTACCAGTTACCACACTGGATTTCAACATCTACCAAATATATGATCTTAATGGTATCTCCCATTTAATTTCGGTTATCACTTATACCAGGGTTCTTGACCCTCCAGAATCCAAAAATAACATTCTTTCACTCATTCGGAAATGCAAAAATACTAAAATGACCATTTTCTTTTGAGCCTATTATTGATAATTTTTGACACAAGGTTTTGACAAACTTTAAGAAATTGGGCGTTTCAACTAGTAAAATTAATATTTTATTATTCAATAGATACATGGCGCATCAATTAGGACTCCAATTGAGTCTCTCAACTATTGAGATCCCCAACATTACTCTTTGGTAAAACACTGATAACTTTGTTTCCAAAACTAAGTAGATTGTCCCCCCCCCCCAACACAACACCAAATGGTAAAAGAGCATTATATCCACTCAATTGATACAGTAAAACCTTTCTATAGTCATAATATTGTGACCAACTAATTTTATTTGTATGAAGAGGTTACAACTTAATAGGGGTATAGTTACAAAAATTATTGTTTTTATTAGTTGTTCTTGGTACAAGTGATATAGAGGTAAAATATGCACAATATTAATAATTTAATAATGGAATATGTCAAATAATATGTATAGGCATTAACAATAGGGATAGACATAATTTAAAAAAACCTGCATATATTTTTTGTAACATACAAATAATTATTATTATATGGAGACAAGTTCCTTAAGATGAGATCTAAAAAAATTATAATTTATTATAATATAAAATTTTATTATTATTTATAAGTAGCCTAAGATTTTTATAACTAGAGATGGTTTACCAAAGGTGTATGTTGACCAAGTTGAAACCTCTTTAGTATGGAAATAATTGAACTACCTAAAATTTCTTCTGTTTCCCAACCGTTGTGGATTGAGTCCGTATGCATAATTCAACATAATTAATTTAGTATATCTCATAAAAAATTCCTTGGAGATTATAATTTCGCCCGTCAATCTTGACTTAATTTCTCTTTAGATACGTTCGAATAATAATATTAATCTGCTTTTACTTGATCACAAATTTAATTAATTATATATTAAAAAATTAATTAATGGTTGTTTGTGGTAATACGTCAATGTCATGTCTCTATTAGCGGGAATAGGCTCCTCATTATTTTATGCCCCTAATTTTTTCGGAATTGATGTTTTCTTTTGTTTATTGATCAAAATTCTCGCTTTAACAAGGGCATTCATCCCGGAAAACAGAAAAGAACAAACATGTCAATGTCTTTTTTTTTTTTTTTCACTTGAAATTTGTGCTGGAGCGGTTCATTGTTCTTGCTTATAGGCAAAGCTTAGGCATTCCACTTGCTGGTGAAGTGAATCGTCCTAAATTAATAGGGTTTTTTTTAATTAATAATTTAAAGTGTTTTAATTTAATTAATTAAATTAATTAGAGGTGTTCGTTTTTATAACTTAATATGACTTTTTGAATAATTTTGATTTAATAAAAAAAGTCAATTTTTTATTTTTTTTATTTTGCTAAATAGAGAAATGTGAATAAGCTAACTAATTTCTAATGTCAAAATATCCCTAATTTATAAATTATTTTTTAGACATATTTCAAAAGCCACCCATACACATTTACCCACCAATAATATCAGCTTATATTATGTACTATTATTGAGAATTTGAACTAATTACCCAGTTGGCCCCTAAGTTTTCAAACCAAAACGTCATGTTGTGCATTTGTCTCTTTTAAAATCTCCCTTTTTTTTCTTTTTTAATGAGCCTTGATGATATGAGAGAAATTTGTTGATTTGAAAAAATTATTCGATCTAGTCCGGAGAGGATGTGATGAGCCATACCCCTTAAAAAGGATATTGATTGAAAACAAGAACAATGCAAAGCCTGCATGCTAGAAAAAACAGCAAAACCATGCATTAAGGTAACATTTGTTTTTTGGTCTGAAATTTGAATAGATTTAAATTAGTTTAAATTCTGAATAGAGTTGAATGTCTAAACCTAAACGATATGTTTGTTTTTTATTTTTTGTCTGAATTGTTAAAAATAAATATTAAGTTATTTGTTCTTTAACTTAAAAAAAATTAAAAGTTAGTATTTTTATGTTTGTGCCCTTACAAATTGTAAATGTTAAACAAATAATAAACACCTCACAGAACATAAATAAGATAATATCATCACGTAAATCATATTTAATTGAATACAACCCTTTAATATTTTATATTAGTATATGTTAATCAAATTTATTATAGTTTATGATGTTTTTATATGAAAAATATTCGTAAAAAATTATGAAAATAAATAATGTTAATGTTAAGAAAATAAAAAGATGATAATAATAATAATAATAATAATAATAATAATAATAATAATAATAATAATAATAATAATAATAATGATAATGATAATGATGATGATGATGATGATAATAATAATAATAATAATAACAACAACAACAATAATAATAATCTACCACTATATATTATCATAAGTTATATTAAGATGAGTAATAATGCTAATTATTAAATTTTATTTAGATAAGGATAAAAATTAATTAAAGAGATAGGGATATTTTGGAGAATGTGTTTTTATGATACCATTCATACTTTTTAGATTAAGCAAAAAGCTAAAAAAATAACTTAATAACTTAGTGATTTACCAGATGAAAATTTTCGTTAAGTTGAAAAAATAAATAGACTTAATGGTTTAGTTGACAAAAATTAAGTCAATTAAGTCATAAGTCAAAAAAACAAACAGCTTCTAAGTAAACCGACTACCAAGAAAACTATTTACATCATGATTCACAAATTGTTCTTTACTTTTCACTTATTGCATGTTAAATTTATTTTAAATTTTAAATTACATAATAATACTATTTTACCTTAAAAAATAGAAGCAAAAGCTTTAAAAAGAATGACCGAGACGTTTTAGAATTTTTGAAAATACAAAGACAAACGGAGCAATAGGCATTCGCGGAGAAGATATGCTAAATGAAGCCCTAGCTTTCACTACCTCTTACCTTGAATCAATGGTTCCTCTAGTAAGCTCTCAGCTTTCTGATAAAATACATCATGCATTGACTAGGCCACTCCGCAGAGGCTTAACAAGGTTGGAAGCAAGGTATTACATCGATGTCTACTCAACAGATGATTCAAAAGATCAAACAATACTCAGGTTTGCAAAACTAGATTTTTGCACGATTAAAGTATTTCACCGGAAGGAGCTAACAACCCTCACTGAGTAAGTTAAAAATTTTTATCGATAATTTCAAATTCAAAACAAGTTTTGGATGATAAGACTAAATATAGAAGCTCATAGGCGGCCTGAACTCACTCTCGACCTTCATATTCTTTACCGAATAATTATTTCAAGCCGATATGAGATATTTTCCGTACCATCTTCTATCACACGCAGGGCAATCAATTTGTCTAGTTCTTGTCACGAAGAAAGTTGTGTGGGCCAACTCGTTCATGAATTTTGAATCTGATGCCATAGGCTTATGAGCCTCAATCATACAAAAAGTTAGCTCAACTCAAATCAGTTAATCCAAACCTTCTCAATCGATATGAGATATTTTTCATATGAATGGAACATTTGCATTTCAGGTGGTGGAAAACTTTAGATGTTAAGTCAAAGCTGCCATATGTTGGAGACAGAATTGTAGAATGCTACTTTTGGATAATGAGAGTGTATTTTGAGCCTCGAGACTCCTTTGGAAGAATGACATTGTCGAAAAGAATTCCATTCGTATCCATTATAGACAATACCTACGACGCCTACAGTGCAATTGAAGAAGATGAGCTCTTTACAAATGCCATCAAAAGGTCAAATCCAAGAAATCTATACTCCACCTTCAGCTCATGAGTTTATCGTATCTATTTCAATTGAGATTAACATTACTTTCTATTCATATTTGTTTTCAGGTGGGATATTAGCAATATAGATATACTTCCAGAGTACATGAAACTGATTTATAAAGAACTACTGATATTTTTATGAAGTTGAGGAGCAAATTAATCTCAAAGAATGGAAGATCATATTGTATGTAATAGAATAGGTAAGCCACTTATTATATATATTTAAAACTGCTTTAGGGGAAGCCAAAATTTCTTTTCTATTTTAATTAGTAGAAGTTAATTACTTGTCTACAAGCTGAAGAAAGGAGTCCGAGCCTTCCCTATGGAAGCCAAGTGGTGTAATAATGGCTAAGTTCCAACAGTCGAGGAGTATCTCATGGGGTACAATATATATTGATATTGGGGCATGATTGTTAATTCATTGTCTCATTATCATTATTAACTTCTATATATAATATATGTTTGTAGTTTGAGCAAAAGAGAAAACAAGTTGCCTCGAATATCGAATGCTACATGAAGCAGCATGGCATCTCTGTCTCTCTGATGAAGAGGTGATTAAAATATTCCGCAAAGAAATATCAAACGGGTGGAAAGATATAATCATATAAATGAAGGATTACTGAAACCAAGAGAAGTGGCAATGCCTCTCCTTGAGTGCATTCTCAATCTTGCACGAGTGATGGATGTCATATACAAGGATGATGATGGCTACTCGCCTACTCCAACTCTTATGTGATCAACGACTACATCGCCACATTGCTTGAGAACCTTGTTCCCTTTTGAGTTGTTTCTGCAGTGCAGATTACACCCTATACAAATTATTCAATGTTTTCTTTTGAAATAAGCTCTGGCATTTGTTCCTCGATCAAGTACTTTTGTGCTTTTGTCACAATTATCAAATTCTGCCTTACAATTAATAATGAAAGGTTTGCTTGTATTCATGTACTACAATACTAATAAAAGGTTTCCCTACATATTTTCATTGATTTAGACTTGGTTAATCTTTTGTGTTCAGTATTGCATTTTTCCTCATTTTAATTTCTTAAGAAATCTCCTGATAATTTAAAAAATTATTCAAAAATAAATGAGGCTTTACTAACTATAAATTCTCACAGTTATTTTCTAGCAACTTCTCTCATTTTTCTTTTATTAATAAATCTCGCTTGCCTGAGGCCTTATGAAGTGAAAAGGGAAAAAAAAAGTTGGACTTGGTTCCAGAGTTCTTGCCTGTGACTAATATGTTTCGAGCTATTTGGGTCCATTTTTAATCTCTCTCTCTCTCTCTCTCTCTCTCTCTCTATATATATATATATATATATATGATTTTTTTTAGTTAAATACATATGATTTAATCATTTAAAAGTCTGTAAAAGAAAAAAAATCTATAATTAGAGTTTTGTGGAAGAAACTGAATTTTTTTAATAAAAAAGATACTGAGAAATTAGAAAATAATATTTTGGGAATTAAAATAGGTTTTAACAGAAAAAGAAAATTATAGCTTTGGCTTTTAAACCACCAAATTGAATTATCTAATAATTGCTTAATGAAATAGTACTTCTATTAGTTTATAAAAAAATATTGTTTACAAATTATATTTACCAAACATAATATAATTTTATATCACATCTCCAATTTAATATAATTTTATATCACATCTCCAATTTTTTTTTTTAACTAGTAGTTAAGAGCTAAGAGTTACAGTACCTTAATACCAGATAAGATAGTTTTGTAGTAATAGTTATCATTTTGCCAATGAAATTGACACCAAATCTTGAAGGAGATTATTGTTACAATATTTGTGGTAATGTTCTTTTTTTTTTTAATTCGACTTAGATTTTATAATAGAAAGCACCTGATGATGGTAGGATGATCTAAAAAGTTTGATCTAGACCTTAGCTACGCTCAAATTTTCAGTTAAATCTACTTAATTATTCTCAACTTTTCATTGTTTGCATATTAATTTATTTAAAAATTATCTTATATTAAATGAAAATATTATTTGTCCTTAAAAAGTTAAATCAACAGCTCTGAAATAAAATAAAAAATATTTTACTCAATGTTTAAGTTCAAATACTAATCAGATAATTAGCCTAAATCTTAGGAACTAGATCCAAAGACATCGTATTTCATCCTCAAGTAATCTGCTAGCTGAGTCCATAATTTGCAGACTCTTGGATTTGATGTTAGCAAAGTTTTTTATTATAATAAGAAACAAAAAATATGGATAAAATTAAGTATTTTTATCTATGAAACATAGCTAACAATAAACTTTTCAGTAAAGCAATTCAAATCAGATACATGCATCAAACAAAATGCTTTCGCAAAGTATTTACAAGGTATGTTTGTTTGCCTTAACTGTATGCTAGCTGTGGAAGTAGATCTAAAGTTACAACTCTAAGCGGCTTGATAAATATTACAACTGTAATTTATAAAATTAGGAGAATTTTACCTCACAAATGTTTGATGAAAAAATTCATATTACGTTTATTATTTCTTACCTATTATTTAAAAGTCCTACCTATCAAACATTAATAATTTATATTTCACAACTAAAATTTCTCTTTCACAATTACAGTTAAAGAAAATAAAGCGTTTGGTTGAAAGGAAATTTCTAAAGCTTCAGAGAGAAAATATATCAGACTGAATTCCTTTTATTAATCTTAAACTGAAATGAAGAATTACAAAGCTTTATATACACATGTCTAGAAGATTCTACAGCAATCAACACGTGTGAATAATCTCAACAACTTATAATAAAACTATTGGCAGGAAAACATTAACAAACTCTAAGAACTGTTTTGCACGTGTAACTAATTGCTGATGTGGTCAATGACTCAACAAGCTTGCTGACTCAGCTGCTGATATGGACATCAGGATTTATTCTTAACATGCCCCCTTAAGCTCAAGGTCTGGGACAGACATTGAGCTTAGCTCTCATGTAAGCAAAATGATCAAAACCAAGTGGCTTAGTAAGTACATCTGCCAATTGATCTGAGCTTGATACATGTTCAACAATAAATTCCTTCTTGGCTATGTGTTCTCTCACAAAATGAAGCTCTAATTCAATGTGCTTGGTTCGCGAATGGTATTTTGGGTTGCTTGCCAGAGCCTCTGCACTTTTATTATCATAGTATAGAACAGGTGTGTTGTTGAGCTGCACTCTGAGTTCCTGCAACAGATATGAAATCCATAATACTTCTGAAGTTGTCAAGGCTAAGGCCCTATATTCTAACTCAACTGATGATCGAGAAACAACATTTTGTTTCTTAGATGACCAGGAGACAAGATTGGGTCCAAGAAAGATGCAGTAGCCTCCAACAGATCTTCTGTCATCAAGGTCAGAACCCCAATTTGCATTTGAGAAGGCTGCGAGAGACAGAGATTTTGAATTGTAAAATTGAATCCCATAAGTAGTTGTACACTGAAGATAACCTAAAAACCCTTTTGTAGGCCTATCAGTGAAGCACAGTAGGAGCAGTCAAGAGCTGACTTAACTTGTTTACAGTAAAAGCTATATTAGGCCTTGTCAAGGTTACATACTGAAGGGATCCAATAACACTCCTGTAAAGAGAAGGATTCTCAAACAATTTACCTTTATCTTTATACAACTTATCAACTACACTTATTGGAGTATTACAACCTTTGCTATCAAGCATGTGAGCCTTCTTTAAGATGTCCCCAACATATTTTGTTTGAGAGAGATGTAACCCAATACTTGATGGAGAAACCTTTAACCCAAGGAAATAGTTGAAGTCACCTAAATCTTTAAGAGCAAACTCAGAACCAAGAAATGTAATAATTTTCTCTATTTGTGCACTGCTAGAACCAGTAACTAAGATATCATCTACGTAGATGAGAATAACTAAAATATCGGAACCAGTGTGCTTAAGAAATAGAGAGGTATCTGATCTAGAAGTTTGAAAACCTCACTGCAATAGAGAGTGTTTTAATCTATCATACCATGCACGGGGTGCCTGCTTAAGACCATATAAGGCTTTATTTAACTTGCAGACATAAGCTGGATGTTGATGATCAATAAATCCCTCAGGCTGATGCATGAAAACTTCTTTAGTTAGTACACCATTTAAGAATGCATTATTTACATCCAGCTGCCTTATGGTCCAATCGTTCATCACTGCAAGGCTCAGAATAATTCTAATGGTACAATGCTTTACAACAGGGCTGAAAATCTCAAAGAAATCCACATCATAGGTTTGATGAAAACCGTTTGCAACTAATCGTGCCTTATACTTAGAAACACTTCCATCTGGGTTATACTTAACTCTAAACACCCATTTGTTTCCAACAATTTTGGTGGCTGATTCAGCTGGCACAAGAGTCTAGGTTTCATTGTTCCTCAAGGCATGAAACTCTTATGTCATGGCCATATACCATTTCTGATCTGCTAAGGTTGCTTTGACACTGGTTGGTTTAATATCTTGAGTGGCTGTAAGATATGTTTTGGTTTGAAAATTCCTGCTTTGGCTCTTGTAATCATTGGATGAGTAGGGACTATTGATAAGGATGGTTGAGGAGAGGCTACTAATGAATTTTGGATAGATGTATGAGAATGAGCATTTGAAGAAAGTGGTGAAGGAGGAGTGTTTATTTGTGGTAAGGAAATGGAATTTGGAGTTGGTGGCACTGCTAGAACTGATGAAGGTATTAGAGACTACTGTGTTGAGCTACTGTCATGAAGAATACAAAATGAAGGAGAAGAAATTTGAACTGACTTTGATGAAGAATTAGAAGACAGAAACAATTCAGAATAAGAAAATTCATGTTCAGTGAATGTAACATGAATGGCAATAAACACTCTCCCTATTTTATCCAGACATTTGTAACCTTTATGAAGAAGACTATAACCTATAAACAAACACTTTTGAGAATGAAAGTCAAGTTTGTGTTGATTATATGGTCTAAGCAAAGGATTGCAAGCACTGCCAAACTGATGCAGCGGAAGTTTAACGTTCAAAATATTTCGTTGATTCTAGAGAATACCGGAATAAAAGAACAACTAAACTCACGTTGATTCAAAAGAATGTCGTGAATTTAGGGGTTAAGACTCGTTAATTCCGCAGAATACCAAGAATTAACTGAACTCAAATACTCACAAAGAAAATTGAAAATATTATTGAAATAAAACATCTGCTTGTAAAAGCTACAAAAGACACTTCTTTATACTAACTAAGACTTATCCTAATATGATTAGAAAACCTATTTTAATAAGACTTATACTTAAATTAGAAATATTACTTAAATAAGCAATACCTAAATAATAAAACTCTAAATAGGAAACCAAATTAAATTAGAATACAAATTAATTAAAATATTCTTAAATATTATACATTTAAATCTAAATAGGATTTCTTCAATTTCTTGCTCTGCATCACAAACACTCTAAGGAAATCATAATTTGGTAATTGTTGAAACAACTTTTGATAAGGTGACTGATTGTTTAGAACTGTGGTTGGCATTCGGTTAATGAGATAAGAAGTTGTGTGAAAAGCTTCCCACCAAAAAGAAACATGCATTTGGGCTTGAGCAAAGAAGGTAAACCCTGTTTCAACAATGTGCCTATGCTTCCTCTCAACCACACCATTTGGATGATGCGTGTAAGGGCAACTGTGCCTAAATTGGATACCCTCTTGGTGAAGAAAAGAGGTAAAAGCTTTGAACTCTCCCCCCATGTCAGATTGTAATGCTTTGATGGGTAAATTGAACTATTTTTCTACCAGCGTTTTGAAGTTTTTGAAGGTACCCAAGACATCTGATTTTAGCACAATAGGAAAGATCCAGCAGTACCTAGTGTAGTCATCAACAAAAGAAATGTAATACTTATAGCCTTCCATAGAAAGTACAGAGGCTGGTCCCCAAAGATCAGTATGGATTAATTCAAGAGGATGTTTTGATTTGATTTCGGTTGCTGAAAAATGAAATTGATGTAGTTTACCAAGTTGACAGGCATTACAGAATTCAAGTTTTTGCTTATTATCACAAGTAATGTTTATACAATTGTTTCTTAAGAGACATTACTTGCTTATTATCACAAGTAATGTTTATACAATTGTTTGAACAACATGCTTGCTTGGATGACCAAGTCTATTATGTAAAAGACTGACTGAAACACTACTTGAAGCATGAAAGCTTACTGGAAAACCAGACTTTATTTTCATAGACAAAGGATCAACACAAGTTTGATGAGAAGAAAAGATTGACACCATAGAACTTGGTTGGAAGACTGGTGTATCAAAAGGAGGAAATGATTCTTCATATGACAACAGCTTATACAGCCCTCCTTCAACAATCCCCTAAGCCAGCAGTGTTCCCTTCACATTGTCCTTTAGAAAACATGCATCAGATGAAAATTCAATTGTAATGTCACTATCAGAAAGAAGCTTAGAAATACTTATAAGATTTTTGGTAATTCTGGGAACACATAGGATATCATGAAGATGAATGCATGAACCAAAAGAAGTATACAAACATGCAGTACCAATATGTGTGATTTGAAGACCTTGGCCATTTCCTGCAAGTAGAGAATTGGTGCCAAAATAAATCTTACCATCAGTTAAGTTTTGAACTGAGTTGGTAAGGTAGTGGGTAACTCCACTGTCAAGATACCAACCTTGATCAGCAACTCCCTCAGATGTAGCCATATAAGCTGACTTTAGTCCCTGATTTGGATGATAGCCTTGAACTAGAAAGCTTGGAGCAAAGTTTCTGTTAAACATATGTCTACACTCAGCAGCAGTATGGTTATACCTAAAGCAAATCTGACACATAACTCCTCCCTGAGCAAAGTTCTTTCTATTACCCCCAAAACCACCTCTGCCAAAGCCACCAGCATTAGCATTTCTATTGTTAAAGTTACCAACAAAGCATCCATTATTAAAATTTCCACCAGCATTAAAACCACCAGCAAAGCCTCTACCAGTATTAAAATTTTGATTCCAGTTATCTCTTCCTTGACCTCGATATCCTCCACCTCTACTAGCAAAATTTTGATTCCAGTTACCACCTCCATTTTTGTTCCAATTATTCTGATTATTACCATTGCCTTTCTTTTGAAAGTTCCCAGTCTTAGCTACATTAGCCATATAGTTGCCTTTAGCCTTTTTACTATCAACATTCTTACTGTTTTCAAGTTTAGCCTCATGTGTTAACAACATAGCAGAGGCTTCACTCAGATCCATGGTCAACATATTTGCTTCAATGTAAACAACAATAGGATAGTAGAAATGATCTAATCCAGTGATAAGATGAGTGATTAGATCAATGTTACTTAGAGGACTTCCAGCTAAAGCAAGACCATAAAAAATTGTTCTAAGTTTTGTGAAATATTCAGTCATAGACAAGGATTCTTTTCTTAGGTTACTGAGAAGCATTTTAAGATGAACTTTCTTAGCCATTGATTCTGATCCAAATTGTTTTTCCAGATTCTTCCATAGCTCAAGAAAATTTTGTGAGGTTACCACGAGACTGAGTATCTCAAGACTCATTGAGGACATGATCCAACTGAGTAAAAGCTGATCTTGATGTTTCCATGCAACATAATCTGGATTCTCACGACCTTCTCAAATTGCTTCACCAGATCCAAATCTATTAGGAAGAAATTGATCTGGACAGAGCCTAGATTCATCGATGTAGTTCTCAAGACCATTTTCACGAATTGAAGAGAGTACTTGTTGTTTCCAAATCGTATAATTTGTGCGATCAAGTTTGATTGGTGTGGTAAAGGTAAATGATGTTCTAGAAGAAACATGAGTTGAAGGATTCGAGCTTGAAGAAGCCATCACTTGTAAACAGAGTGGGTCTGATACCAAGTTAAAGAAAATAAAGTGTTTGGTTGAAAGGAAAATTCTAAAACTTCAGAGAGAAAATATATCAAATTGAATTCATTTTATTAATCTTAAACTGAAATGAAGAATTACAAAGCTTTATATACACATGTCTAGAAGATTCTACAGCAATCAACGCATGTGAATAATCTCAACAACTTATAACAAACTATTGGCGGGAAAACATTAACAAACTCTAAGAACTGTTTTGCACGTGTAACTAATTGCTGATGTGGTCAATGACTCAACAAGCTTGCTGACTCAGCTGCTGACATGGACATCGGGATTTATTCTTAACAATGACGACATAAAAGACACAACACTATGGGTGCATTTGGGATTGAGGTGTTGTATCTTTTAAACTACAGCTGCTGTGAAAAAAAAAAGTTGTATCTATGAAACAAAAGTTAGTAATATATAGTAAATATAAAGTCTAAATAATAATTTTGATAAAATTATTAAAGATATAATAAATTTTTCATGATACAAGTAAAAAACCACATCAATATACCTTTCAAGGTACATCAGTTAGTGTTTACCAAACACTTTAGTATTGTATCTTTTAAGTTATAGTTGTCCAACCGCCAAACGAAGCTTTATTAGTTGATTTATACGGTATTCTAGTTTATGTGATTCTATGGCTTCGCGTTAATAATTATTTTCCCATCTCATAATGTGTGTAGACAAGTACTGAAAAAGACTAGACAAATGGCCATAGTCATTCAAGAATTGGGAGGAAATAACATCAAACGATCGATCACGTCGGGTGGTGGGGGACTCCAATATTCTCATAAAGCACAAATTGCCTCGTTGGATAAGCTTTTCTCGTACGAAGAAATTCAAAGTGAAAAGAAAAATAATTTAGAACCAATAAAGTGTTGTCTCCACTGGCAATGGAGTCCCCTTAAGTGGCTTGACTGTGTTTGCTCCCCAGTTCGAGTCGCAGGGAAGTCGTCTTTGTTGGGAGAACCTCTCTCGAGCGAGACTTGGGCCACAGACGCAGCGCTCCCACGGCCCTCCCTAGGATACCTCGTGGTCAAAAACCAAATAAATAAATAATTTAGAGAACGTGTTGTGGTGGTATTATGATCATGACCTAAACGCACCAAGTAATAAATTTTTGGAGAAATGGATGATCAAGTGGCAATTCTAACATTATAAATTTATTTAATAAATTTTTTTTTTATATACACATATGTATAGTGTGGTTCTCTCACGCAGCTTAAAAAATGTGAGGACACTCACGCTTTGGCCGTTGAATTCCGTCAAAGACTGAATTAAGTTGTGAAATAAAGGCAACTTCTGAAATTTTCTGCTTATGGGCCCATGTGAATATAAAAACACAAGATTTTGCTAAGTTACACATGTCCCTTGATGATGAAGATAATCCAACGATTTGGCTATTTGGGTGTGGGCAGGTGGAGTTGGGAGAAGGGAGGAAAATGAAAAATCTATATTGTGTGAAATGAATATATTGTATTTTTATATTAGGTAATTTTTAGTTGAGTCATTATTTATAAGAAAATTTCAGAAATTAGAAGTTTATAAAATCAATTAATTAAATCCTTCAAATTTAAATTTATGTCATTTAAGTCTTTAATTTAATTTATTCATAAAAAAAAGATAACAGCACTGAGGGTATTTTAATAAATAAAAAAGAAACCATTGAGCCACCTCCTTTTTTTATTTATTGATAGATATTAATAGTTTAAACTAACTAATATTTTTTTATCAACTCAACCAAAGTTAATGTTATAACTTTCAAAGACTACCCACATTCTTTGTGTAACATATAAAATTACCAATCAAGCTTCATACTGATCACAATGCTGCAGCCAAATTAATGTCTTTTCTTATTATTGTAAATATTATTTATCAAACAACATATAAGAGCACCCAATGCAACAATTCATAAATACTTATTTAAAATTTTAAATTAGAATTAGTTAAAAAAATCAAATCAATATCATGAAAGAGCATTTGGAGATGGAAGCAAGCACTTACACTGAGATCATGGACTTAGTTTTTTCATCAACAATCAACGACATAGATGAAAGCTGAAATGGGCAACTTACAAAAGGAAACAAGCTAATTAGAATATACTATAGTGAAAATGTTGTAGAAGTGGCTGACTATCGACAGTCAAGAATCGACAGAACCACAAGAAATATTGACGGCGGCCGTGGACCGACCAACCAAGCTGCAGGAAAAAGAAGAAACACTGGCAAGCGAAGACTTATACATGGATCGATTATGATTTGGTTATTTTGTTTCAATTTGGCAGCATTGATCTCTTTTGTCCCCGTCACAATCCCTAGATCATTTCGTCGTCAATCTTCCATTGCAAAAAATTTTGCAACTGTTTGGTCTGGTTGCCCATCACATAAGACTAACCAATTCAACCAGTTTTTCCCATGTTAGTACTTTCCCATAAATTGAACATTGTCCATTGGATTAGATTTTCTTTCGTTTGGCCTTCAAAAATAAATTGGTCAACTTCTTCTCCTTCCAGTGTTATAGCCTTACACTTCCGTATCAATTCTTCTGTTTCCATAGCTTATCAGAAACACCCATTTTTATTCCTTCACTTGGTTGAAAAGTGACTTTAAAAACCCCCCACCAACCTCGAACTTTCTCCTGTGATTATGGCCCCCCTTTGTTTGATGACTTTTGAAGCTTAGTGATCAATGCTCTTACCAACCACTAAAATTTGAGAAGTAGTACGTTAAGAGGCAGAGAAAAAGATGAACATAACTGATGTTTGCCCTGGGTCAAACCTCAAAACTAATGCAAACAATGTTGTTTTACATTTTTTTTCATTCTCCCTAAAACAACGCTGTTTGGTTTAGTTAAGGCAAAAGCAACCGCAGTCCTAATTGTTTTCTATTCGTCTTCGTTTCACTTTCTCTTCCTCTTCGTTTCAGAACTGATCCCAAGAGACAAAAACCCAACTGCAAAACCCTTAAGCTGTTATCCAGATATCATTGGAATTCTTAATTCTTTTATGCCAACAAAGTTTATAATGTACCACCGTCTCTCATATCATTCAGAACACCAATCAAAGGATAAGTCACCATCTCCCACATCATCAATGTAAGTATGCTAGACATAAATTTTTGTTGAAAATGTAATTAAAAAAAAAGAGTCAAAAAATGATGGGTGGCTGAGCCACCATCTTTGAATTCAAAGACGGTGGGTGGTTGAGCCAGCCACCATCATTGAACAAGGAAAAATGGGTGGGTGCCACCCATGCAAAGAAGAAAAAGAGGAAGAAAAGGAAACTACAATTTGGCTATAAATAGAGGAGTTCTCCTCATTTTTTGTACCTAAAAAATCCCAGAGAAGCAATCCCAAAATTTGAGAAGCAAGAAAATGTAAGAGAAGCATTGAGAGCTTCCAACATGGGAGAGAAATATTCTTAAGTATGTAGTTATATTGAAGGAGCATTTGACTCCTCAATATGGGTATTACGGGTTTACTTTGTTAAGGAATATTTCTCGAAATTATGTATTTGGGACTTGGGTGAGAGAAAATTATTTCTGAGAGTGTGGTTGTAATAATTTTTCATATAGTGAATATTTTTTTTCTCTGGTTGTCTCTTGACAACGGCCGTGATTTTTCTCCGAATTTGGAGTTTTCTACGTAAATCTTGTGTTGTGTGATTGTTGTATTCTCCAATTAAATTTTTTGTTAATTTGTTGCTTGATAAATTGATTGGAGTGATCTTGGGAGGAAACTCAATTTCCTAACAATTTTCACAGTTACACTGACAAAGACACTATGATAAGATCCAGATATCAAACTACTATGAATTATGAACAAATAATCTACTCTTTGTAAGTCATTAGACGAATAATAATAGTCAATTATCGTTCCCATGGTTTGCATCACTATTAAATTAACTAGAATAGATTTATCTGAAAATAACCACTATTATATTTTTCCATAACCTAAATCAGCCATACAATCGAAGCAAAGATCGAAGGCTATGTGATAATTGTGCCACTTTGTGAATGGTTATGGCTGTCGCGTGATGGCCGTTCATGGTGGTGGTGATTTTGCCTAGTTATGCGTGATGGTGGCTGCCAGGCGTGATGGCTGTCAGTGATGGTGGTGACGATTACTGGGTATGCATGATGGTGGCTGCCAGTTGTGGATCACGAATGGATGTGAAACGAAGGGGAAGGGAAAGCATTTGTTTTATAGAGAAATAAAACACGAATGGTTGTGAAACTAAGAGGAAGAGAAAGCAGTTGGGGCTGCCTTAACTAAGCCAAAACGATATGGTTTTAGGAAGAATGAAAACAGAAAAAAAAAATATGAAATTGCATCATTTGCATTAGTTTCGAGACTTGACCCGGGGTAAATATCATTTTCGAAAGATGAAACATATGCCTGACACCACCAAAACACTCCCAAAGAGCGATTCTCATAGTCCTAAAAACCCAATAAAGCTACCATTTAACTTTCTCTCATGCAGAGAAAAAACTACAAAAGGAGACTTTTTTAGAACACTCTTTTTTAGGACACGTAAGCTCCCATGCATTTCCCTCCTCCTTCACGTAAACACATAGAAACCATGGCTAAGCCTATCAATCTAGCGAAGTCCTCCATTAGCCTCGACCCTACGAAACATTCTGTTGTGACCCTGGAACAGATAACTGGCAATAGGAACAAACATGAGTTTGCATCTAGACCTAACCCCTTATATTTCTGCGAGAATGGAAAAGACAAAGAGTATGGTGACCAACCTATGGGGGATCCGCCAGCTTTGGCAAGCTGGAATATGGATAATCTGACAGATGACCCAGATGATAGTGACTACATAAGAGAGAGTGGAGATAAGGACTCGGAGGAGTCGAGTTCTGCTGAATCCTTGGAGGACAAAAATTAGATGGCTCTGGAAAACCAGGCCTTTGAGTCTGAGGTGTAAGGGACATTTTCTCCTTTTTTCTGCGTTATGTCTTTAATGTTTTTCTCCATTATGTTTTGGAATTGTTAGGGAGTTTTATCTCAGGGTTTTTATAGAACTTTTAATGGCTTTGTCAGAAATTATAATCCTACTCTAGTAGCCGTGTTTGAGCCCAGAGTCAGTGTTATCAAGGCTGATAATTTTATTAGAAAGAGTAGCTTTGCAAGATCTCATAGACTGGAAGCTGTGGGATTTTCTAGAGGAATTTGATTACTTTGGAAGGAATGTTTGGATGTTGAGATTGATATGAACCATCGACAGTTTATCCATTTAAGAGTGTCTAACAACAGTGGGCTCATTTTTTTCAATTACTCCTATATATGCCAGCCCGATTCCTTCCGTGAGAAAGCAACTTTGGAGTGATCTTGATAAGCTTGCCAGCTTTGTCCAAGGGCCTTGGCTGCCTGGGGGTGACTTCAATGTTATTTTAAATGCGTCGGAAAAACGGGGAGGTTCTCTGAGATCTAATGGTGTTTGTCAACTTTTCAACGGGTGGTTTCATCGTAATAAATTTTGTGATTTGGAGTTCAAAGGCCCTTCTTTCACATGGGCTCGTGGTTCATTACACAAAATACTTGATAGAGCAATTTGTAACGATAATTGGATCGAAAGATTTTCTGACACTTCGGTCCTCCACCTTCCTAAGGTTTGCTCTGATCATCGACCGATCCTAGTCCAATTTGGGAAGCCTCAAACTGCTCGTAATGGCCTTAAGCCTTTCCGATTTCTTTTTTTTTTTGGCTGACTGATGAACGGTTTGAGTCTTTTGTGTCAAGTGTTTGGCAACAAGATGTGGAGTATTTGAATTCGGTTAAACATTTTGTTGAAAAGGTTTCCCTCTGGAGTACAGAAGTGTTTGGTAATATCTTCAGACATAAAAATTGCTTGTTAGCGAGAATTAGGGGTATCTAGCAGGCTTTGGAAAAGTACGATTCTATTAACCTGACTCGGTTGGAAACTCAACTCAAAAAGGAGCTGGAAGCAGTGTTAACTCAAGAATAAATTTTATGGTATCAAAAGTCGAGGAGGGAATGGATCTAGTGTGCGGATCGTAATACTACCTTCTTTCATCGCAAAACAATCCAGGGGAGATGGAGAAATAACATTGAAATGATTAAAGATGATATGGATAATTGGCTATTGAATAATGATGAGATTAGAGCTTATGTTGTGTCTTTCTTTTCAAAGCGCTATTCCAAAGAGAATGCAACCTATCATCCATACCCTATTGTTCATGCCTTCCCAGTCCTTGAGGAGAGTTGAATGCAAGCTTTGGGACAAGCAGTGGAGGATGATGAAATTAAGAATGTTATCTTCAGCATTTGAAAGCCCCTAGAATAGACGGGCTGCATGCTCTCTTTTACCAAACCCAGTGGCATGTGTGGGAAAATATGTTTGTAGTCTTATCAAAGGCATTTTTAATGGCCCTAAGCAGCTTAACAAAACTCTAATTATGTTGGTTCCTAAGTCGGATAATCCTATTAGCCTTAAACTTTTTCGTCCCATTAGCCTTTGTCTGGTTATCTATAAAACTATTGTTGAGTATTAGAAAATGTATATTTATAAAGGAGAAAATCGTCATTTTACACTACAAGTTTTACTAACACCCTTACTTTTATGTATTTAACCTTCTTTTGATTTAATTCCGTGTGTTTTATTTTAATTAAGTATTTTATATATTTTAGGGGCATCATAGTTATTTCACAATAAACGAGAGATCAGACGGCAAAACGGACATTACTTTTGAACTCAGGATGGTCGAAAACTTTAGGAGGAGCATAAAAGGAAAAATAGCACTGTTCACATGTATGGTACTATTCACATGTACGGTACTGTATACGTTACTGTTCACATAGACGGACGATGACGTGGCATTGACCGATGATGTGGCATTTACTGATGAGGTGTCACGATCCTGTTGGACTAAAATTCTTATGTACTGTTGATGATGACGTGGCAAGATATCAATAGACCAAAAATCTCGCGTACGGTACATGCATCACATAGGATTATTTTCAACCAAAACTATCGCTCAACCCGGTCAAAAGCATTCATCCACGTGGTCAAACCGCGTACTCTTGACTGATGACGTGGCGCAATCCTGAACGTCCAAACTGTTTTTAATCCGATGGCCATGATTTACTCCATGTATCTATAAAAAGGGGGCCTCCCCCCCTAATTTGATAGCTCTGAATCCATGTTTGGGATCCATTTTCTGTAATTCCTTCTCCATCTTGTATTTTTTACGTATTTTAATAAATTCTCATTTTGCCCCTAGTTCAATTATGAGTAGCTAATTTTCTTTCAAGGTGAAGTCTCAACATGTGTCGCTTAATTTGGTAAATTTATTTTCTCTTCCCCTCTAGTTTTTGTGATTTTTGACTTCGACAAATAATAATAATCTTGTCTAGATACCGCCTTGGTTACACCTACTCTAGTATAAGGTTATTATTATTTGGCACGATAAGCACCATATTGACAGAGGTGTGGATTCCCCCCTCGTGATTTAATTGGTATTAATAAGGATTATTTAGCTCATGATGCATGTTGATACGGATCCAGATACACAAGTACGTTATCTCAATAGATTTCTCTTCAATTTATTCTCGCCATTTCAATTCCAATTTTAGAATTTATTATCGTCATTTCAATTCCAATTTTGGGATAATTTAAATCACTTCCACCACAATTTCAACCACCCATTTACAAAATTAATTCTACATATAATTAAAATCCACCTCCTCGTGGGATCGACACTCGTCACCATTAGTCTATATTACAATAGATTCGTGCGCTTGCGAGTACATTAAAATTTGCACAACAAGTTTTTGGCGCCGTTGCCGAGGAGGTAAGTAATTTTAATTCGTAAAATTAATTTTTGTGAATAATTTCTTTTAATTGTTTTCTTATAATTTTTTTTTTATAAAAAGAAAAAAAAAGTGAATTTACATTTTGAACTAAGAATTTATTTATTTATTCTCTCTCTTCTTTAAAATTCTGTAATTTAATTTTCAATTTATTTTTCTTTGTAATTTTTTTTGTTGTTTATCTTATTAATTTATTTTTAGTTAATTTATTTCACGTATTTACTTTTGTGTATTTTTATAGAAAGATTTTAACAACGTAATAAGATTAGTATCGTAATTTCTCCCTCTTCTTTATTTTTATTTGTTTTGTTCTCATCTTTATTTTTATTTTATTTATTTTGCATGCATGGTCGTAGGTCATTATTACCTAATCTTGAACCTATAGACCTTGAACTTGAAAAAACACTTCGCACACAAAAACACATTAAAAATAAATTTGAAATGGATTTACAAGCACCACAGGAGAGGCCATTTAAAGACTATTTTAGTCCCTTAGCTAATTTGAGCACATCATGCATAAGATACCCAAATATAGCTGCTAGGAGTTTTGAATTAAAACCTAGTGTGCTAAATTGTCTCCCTATATTTTATGGCCTAGAAAATGAGGACCCATACAATCATTTGAATGATTTTCATGCCATTTGTCAAACATTTAAATATGAGAATTTTTCAGATGATGATGTTAAACTCAGATTATTCCCATTTTCTTTAAAGGATAGAGCTCGATCATGGTTAAATACTTTGCCTGCCAATAGCATTTCATCATGGGAACAAATGGTGACTAAATTTTTAAATAAATATTTTCCAGTGCATAAAACCAGTGCTATTCGCAGGGAAATCTCGGAGTTCACCCGGAGAGAGGACGAGCAATTTTTCGAAACATGGGAGCGATTCAATGGGCTACTCTTGAAGTGTCCACATCATGGGTACGAGAAATGGCACCAATGCCAATACTTTTTAGAGGGATTATTGCCAAATGTGCAAGAATGGCTAATGGCAACAAGTGGAGAAGAGCTAATGTCAAAAAGTGCATCAGAGATTTGGAAATTCTTCCAGCGATAAGCGGATAATTCCCAACAGCGGAGTCGATCACTCAGGAATACTAGAAGAATTAAGGGAGTGAATGAGGTTCACATTGGCGAGTCAAGTTCAGAAATTAAAGAAGTCAAAGCGATAATTGAAGGTCTCTCTCGACAAATAGCATCGTTATCGACTGCTAAATCAACAGAGCCACATGACCTTGACTCATATCCAGATCAAGCCAATGCCATAGGTGTAATGAGACAACCATCAAATTACAACTCATACTCCAACACATATAATCCTGGATGGAGAGACCACCCCAATTTTTCATGGTCTCAAGGATTCCAACAGAATGGACCAGCGGCTCCAGCTCCACCAATGCAACCAAATCCTCAAATTCCTCAAGCCTCTCAGCCACCATTTAGATCATACAATCAGAACCAGAACTACTCTCAACCCAGACCATGGGAGGATTCATTCCAAAATCCACAATTGAGCAACAGAACCGCACCATTGATGGACTACGAAATGAGTTGAGAGCAGCCTTTAACTCACAAGCCCAATCAGTTTCAAGCCTTGAGAAGATGATGGGATAACTTGCTTCTTCAGTTCAGACCTAGGCAATGACCGTTGAGAAAGGTAAGTTTCCAAGTCAACCAGTGCCTAATCCTAAAGGAGTACATGAAGCAAGTACTAGTTCACCACAACAGCATGGAGAAGTCAAAGCAGTCATGACCTTACGAAAAGAAAAAGAAGTCGACAACAAAGTGGAGATACGGGTGACAAAAGAAAGTCAAATTGTACCTGTGAATGTTGAGG
Organism: Citrus mangshanensis; assembly: GCA_030449895.1. NCBI lineage: Eukaryota > Viridiplantae > Streptophyta > Magnoliopsida > Sapindales > Rutaceae > Citrus > Citrus mangshanensis. The sequence goes on along the minus strand of JASUUJ010000178.1, from coordinate 536,222 downwards.
ACTCATCATGGAGGAGAAAGAAGAAACTAACCCACGGGAATACATTCTCAAAGCTCCATTTCCTCAAAGGTTAGCTAAAGGAAAGAAGGGAAAATCCACAGGTGAGATTCTTGAAATCTTCAAACAGGTAAGTGTTAACATCCCTTTACTTGATGCTATAAAGCAGGTTCCATCTTATGCCAAGTTTCTTAAAGACCTTTGTACTAAAAAGAGAAATATGCATATTCAAAAGAAGGCATTTTTAATAGAAAACGTTAGTTCTATACTCCAACATAAAATTCCTTTAAAATGCAAAGACCCAGGCTCCCCCACTATCTCATGCAGCATAGGGAACCACACAATTGAGAATGTTTTGTTGGATTTAGGAGCTAGTGTAAATCTACTGCCTTACTCTGTTTTCGTGAAACTTGGACTTGGAGAATTACACCCAACTTTAGTGGTGTTACAGCTTGCAGATCGGTCAACCAAAATACCTCGTGGTATTGTGGAAGACGTGCTTATCCAGGTAGACAAGTTTTATTTTCCTGTTGATTTCATTATAATTGACACTCAACCAATACAGGATTCGAGGAAGCACATCCCCATTATTCTAGACCGACCTTTCTTGGCAACTGCGGATGCTCACATTCAATACAGGACTGGAAATATGCAGTTGTCCTTCAGTAACATGACTATGGAGCTAAACATTTTCAACATTGCCAAACAACTTCACAATGCAGATGATGGAATTATTTATGTGAATTTAATAGAAGCATTAGTTGATGACACTTTTATTTCAAACTTTAGTGATGATCCTTTACAGACATGCTTAACTCACTTTGGTTTTGATTTTGATATTGACAGATCGGTCGAAGAGGTCAACGCCCTGCTTGACTCAACACCATCTATGGACACTAATAAATGAAAGTCAAGAGTTGAACAACTAGCACCGTCAGAAAAGAAACTCATCCCATCATCAGAATCACCCCCGAAACTCGAGTTCAAACCATTGCCCAACACTCTGGAATATGCATTTTTGGGAGAAGAAAATACTCTGCCGGTAATCATCTCATCATCCCTAAATGACGAACAAAAAGGTAAGTTGTTGGATATTTTAAAAGAGCACAAAGGAGCATTAGGATGGATCATAGCAGACATAAAAGGTATAAATCCAGTAGACTGCATGCATTACATTCATCTTGATGAAAATGCTAAATCTACTAGGGAAATGCAATGTCGGTTAAATCCTAATATGAAAGAAGTTGTTAGAACTGAAGTCCTTAAGCTATTAGATGCATGTATCATTTACCCAATTTCTGATAGTTCATGGGTCAGTCATGTACAAGTTGTCCCTAAAAAGTCAGGAGTCACAGCAGTTACGAATGCTGATAATGAATTGATACCCACTAGAGTGACTACAGGATGGCGTGTATGCATTGATTATAGAAAGTTGAATTATGTCACACGTAAAGACCATTTTCCTTTACCATTTATTGATCAAATGCTTGATAGATTAGCAGGCCATGAATTTTATTGCTTTCTAGATGGCTACTCAGGATACAATCAGATCCCCATAGCACCAAAAGATCAAGAGAATACCACTTTCACTTGCCCTTTTGGCACATTTGCATATAGGAGAATGCCATTTGGATTATGTAATGCACCTGCTACATTTCAACGATGCATGTTAAGCATTTTTTCTGATATGGTTGAACGATTTCTTGAAGTCTTTATGGATGACTTTTCTGTCTCTGGTGATTCATTTGATCAATGTTTACATCATCTAACACTAGTTCTGCAGAGATGTATCAAGAAGAACTTGGTCTTAAATTGGGAGAAGTGTCATTTTATGGTAAAACAAGGTATTGTTCTCGGTCACATCATTTCGAGCAAAGGTATTGAGGTTGACAAAGCCAAGATAGATCTCATTTCTAATCTTCCTCCACCTAAAACAGTCAGAGAAGTAAGATTTTTCCTTGGGCATGCTGGTTTTAATAGACGTTTCATTAAAGATTTTAGCAAAGTTTCTAGACCCTTATGCAATCTACTTGCTAAGGATGTACCTTTTGTCTTTGATGATTCATGTCTTGTGGCATTTGGAAAATTAAAGCAATTGTTGACAACATCACCCATCATTCAGCCCCCAAATTGGAGTTTACCATTTGAACTCATGTGTGACGCATCTGATTATACAGTAGGAGCAGTATTAGGACAAAGAATTGATCGAATTCCTCATGTTATTTACTATGCTAGTATGACATTGAATGATGCACAATTGAATTATTCAACTATTGAAAAAGAAATGCTAGTAGTAATGCTTGCATTGGAAAATTTTCGATCTTATCTCATTGGTTGTAAAATAATTGTGTTCACAAATCATGCTGCTCTTAAATATCTTCTCACAAAGAAAGATGCAAAGGCTAGACTAATTCGTTGGGTGTTACTTTTGCAGGAATTTGACTTAGAATTCAAAGATAAGAAAGGGACAGAAAATGTTGTGGCGGACCACCTCTCTCGTCTCCATTTTGACACAATTACAGAGCCATTAATATTGAATGAGTCATTCCCAGATGAACAATTAATTAGTATGGAAGTATTACCTTGGTATGCTGATATAGTTAATTATCTTGTTACAGGTAAACTTCCAGAGCATTGGACCAAGCAAGACAAGGCTAAATTCTTTACGAAGATAAAGAATTTCTTTTGGGATGACCCGTATTTATTCAAGTATTGTGCAGATCAAATTGTTAGACGATGTGTCCCAGAAAATAAAATTCAGAATATTCTTTCATTCTGCCATGAACAAGCTTGTGGAGGTCATTTCAATGCTAAGAAAACAGCGACTAAAGTTTTACAATGTGGTTTTTATTGGCCAACTATATTTCTAGACGCTTACACTTTCTGTTCTTCATGTGATAAGTGTCAACGAATAGGGAGCATTACACGAAGGAACATGATGCCACTAAATCTAATTTTAGTGGTTGAGATTTTTTATGTATGGGGTATCGACTTCATGGGTCCCTTTCCCTCTTCTTTTGGCCATCAATACATATTGGTTACTGTTGACTACGTATCAAAATGGGTAGAAGTAATTGCATGTAGAACCAATTATCACAAGGTGGTAATAGGATTTTTGAAAAGCAACATTGTTTCGCGCTTTAGATTCCCTAGAGCGATAATCAGTGATGGTGGTGCCCACTTTTGTAACAAAACATTCAAAGCTCTTTTGACAAAGTATTCAATCACACACAAAGTGGCGACCCCATATCATCCGCAAACCAGTGGCTAAGTTGAGATCTCCAATCGAGAAATAAAGCACATATTAGAAGAGACGGTGAGGCTAGACAGAAAAGATTGGTCATTAAGACTTGATGATGCATTATGGGCATATAGAACGGCTTTCAAGACCCCGATTGGGATGTCACCCTACAGGCTAGTTTATGGAAAAGCTTGCCACTTGCCTGTGGAACTCGAGCATCATGCGTATTGGGCCATCAAGAAATTCAACTTTGACATGCAGCAAGCCAGCTCAGAAAGAAGATTACAACTGGCAGAACTTGAAGAAATTCGCAATGACACATACAAAAATGCCAAGATTTACAAGCAACGAATGAAAGTCTTTCATGACAAGCAAATTATGAGAAAATCTTTCACTCCAGGTCAGAAAGTGCTTTTATTCAATTCTCACTTGCACCTATTCCCAGGTAAGTTACGCTCTCGATGGTATGGTCCCTTTATTGTTCATACTGTTTTTCCACATGGGGCAATTGAAATTAAGGACCCAAAGAACGATGTTACGTTTAAAGTTAATGGTCAACGATTAAAGCCATATCTAGAATACCAACCACATGGAGAAGACACCGAAATAAATTTGAGTGACCCACCAGATTTGAATTGATTTTTTTTCTTTTCGTTGATTTGATTTTTCTTTCTTTCTTTATATTATTCTTTTGCTAATTGAAATTATTTTTGCATAAGTGTGTTTGTTTAACTATTAAGTTTTTTCGTATAATTTTTAATCATGAGTACCTTACTTAGACCGTTCCTCCTGAACATTCTTAAACCACTTCAACGTGTCAAAACTCATCTCAAAAGGCAGATTCAATTTTGTAAAACACATCGCATTTAGGCTCTACAGCCACCAGAGTTAGTAGCCTATGTTGAGGGTTTAGAACGCCAACTCAGAGACATTGAGAGAAGTGTTTACGACATCCAGTTGGAGCTTGAGGTAAATTCAATAAGAGGACGATTTAATTTTCTTTGTGTGTTTTAATTTGTTTTTCTGTTTGTGTGCTTTAGTTTGTTACCCTGGTGAAGTGGCGGATAACGGTACTCCGTGACAATCAAGTCGGTTACTTCAGTTTCCTATAATAACTGATATTCTGAGGCGAAAGTATAGACAAAAATGAGATTCTAGCGAAGCTTCACAAGCGATTCCCTTCACTTCCTCAGAATGCCCTCCTTATGATCTATAAAGCTCGGTCCGAACGCATGCGATTACTCATGAGGAATAACATATCTGCTGACATCCGTTGGTTAATCGAGGCTAAAGTACGATCGACAGGTGAATTACCTCCAAAATTTATTGCATACATGCCTGGTTGTGGTAAAGGAAATTATGCAAAAAAAACGACGAGCTCGAAGAATTTATGTTGCTTGTCATAAGTGTGCCAGAATGAGTTGCGATAAAAACTCATGTTCTTTAGGAATGGTGTCTGATAACAGGAAAGATAAGATTCAATTCATTAGGGATGGCTTGAATAAGGAGTCATTGGATGATATCCTTTTGTCTCTTGAAACGCATCCCAGTGGATATGTGCAAGGAGCGATTCTCCAGTTATCGTCATTATTCCAGAAAGAGCATGCACGATATAGTCTCGGGAATTTGACTATAAACAACCTTGTTTGCCAGTTTATAAGAAAACTGGATAGGAAGCCTATCCTCGACCCATAGAGGGCATTCAAGCCGTTTCTGGACGTAAAACCAGAGGAAGATGTGAGCCACAGTCGCAACTACCTGTAAATATCCTTTTACTTTACTGTTATTTTATTTCACTGTTGTTTTATTGTTTGCATTATTGTCTTTAATAATTTTATTATTGTTTGCTTTTTCCTTTTTACTGTTTTCTTTTTTACTCTCGAGCCATGTGCTTTACGCGTATTTGACACTGACACGTTACCTCATACACAGCTGTGATCCACTGTCACCAAGATTCTTAAATGTGATTTATTTTTTGTCAAGCACTCACAAATTATTTTTGAGAAGTATCACAATGGCAGCTACTCCCAATAGACAATTCAAGAACATTTGTGTGCTTTCTGGATTTAACTATGGCAAACATAAAGAGTTCGTGGAGGCAGCCATAGATCTTGATCGAAGCATAGCAGCGAGAAAATTACACTTGGTGTATGGAGGAGGTAACCGAGAGTTATCAAAAATGGTCTCAGAAGCAGCTTTTATCAGAGGAAGCCAAGTGTTAGGCATCATCCCAAAAGCCCTAAAACCTTTGGGCAGTTTGTCTGACTCATCGACTGGAGAAGAATTAGTCGTCTCAGGTATGAAAGAAAAAATAACTGAAATGCTTAATCATGCTGATGCTTTTATTTTCCTTCCAAGAGATCTTGCAACACTGGAGGCACTTATCACACTAGCATCTTGGGCCCATCTGCACATCCACCAGAAACCCATCGATTTGTTAAATGACAATAACTTTTATGATAGCTTTATCGCATTTCTTAACCATGCAATAAAAAACTATTTCATTCCCTCTAATACGAAAAAAACTCTTTATTTGTGCTCACACTGCTAATGAGCTACTTGATATGTTACAAGAGCTGCACTCGACCTTTGTGTTGGAGCGTCCAAATAATGATGGTAACAAGAATAGCAGTACAAATTAGATTTAACTCTTCGTCTGTAAATATTTTCTTCTGTGTTGCACCACCCAGGTGATGTCTTCTAAACTCTACTTCTTTCCTTTAAAATATTGAGGACAATGTTTCGTTCTTGTTGGGGGGAGGAAATAGTCGACAATTGTGGAATCTTGGTTAAGTTTTTACTAATTTTTTGTTGTAGAAACTAACTGTTGCTAACGTTTTGTGTTGAAAATGGCTGAATATGGAGTGTAGTGACTCTAGAAACGCATCTTCATCGTTTGGAAAAAAAAACAAAAAAATTCAAAAAAAATTCAGACATTTTCTTTTTCTTTATTAAGTTTTGATGTTCATTTTTCTTCTTCTTTTTAATTTCTCCTTTATAAATATATTCAAATATTTGACTCGAAGATGGTTGAATATGGAGTTTAGTACCTCTAGAAACGCATCTTCTTAGTTAAAAAAAAAAACACATTTCTTTTTCTAATTAATTTTTCTGCATCCTTTTCATATTTCTGCATGCATATTTTCCTTTCATGTTTAGAATAGGTTGGGGGATAGAATGTTATTTAAAAAAAATGTGTTATTTGTTTTAACATTGGATGACATGATTAATTTCAAATTTTCGTATTTGTATTATCTTTGGTCTTAAGTGATATTACATTATGTTTGCTATTCTACATGTTGATGTCGGAGACAAATATGAGTTGCTTGAAGGAATGAACATGTCATAAATAAGTGCCAAGTGAGTTTTTGAGCCTATCATTTTCTTGGAGAGTAACCTTTTTGCCCATTCTCTATACAGCTTAACAGTTTATTATTTTATACACGATCTCTAGATTTCTTTTGAGTTAACCCTAAAAAAAATTGTAAAATAAAAAAAAGAAGAAAAAGAAAAAAAAAGTGTGTTGCTACATTGGGAGGCCCATCTAACTAGTAGATATGGATGATTATTTAGAGCCCTAAAAGACGATGGAAAGGCCATCTTTGATCCGTTTGAGCCTTTCTAACCATCCCTTTTGTGAAATATCCATAGTTAACCATTTTGAGCCTTTAAAAAAAAACTTTTATTTGTTAAACTTATCATCTTGACCCACTCCGATTTGGAGTATTACCCGATATCTTACAAGTTCCATCACCTATTTATGTTTGAGAAAATGTAAATAATTATTTTGTTCAGTGAAATTATGCCAAATAAAAAAAACAAAACAAAAGTTGTTGTTTCAAAAGAATAAAAATAACAACAATAGGTGAAATCCACCTTGCAGCTTCCAAAAAAAAAAAATCTCTGCATTTTTATCAAACATACATTTTGTTTTCCTTATTTCCCTTCTTTGTTAGCCATGTCCCTAATCTACGTTACGTCCTAATAAAAGTCCTTCTTGATTTTAGGGAACTATAGTCTGAAGTAGAAGTTAGTTATATGGGTTAAAAAGATGTAGTGATGTATATAAAAAATAAATAAATAAATAAATTGGGTTGACTAACATTTTTTATTTGACTTGAGATCGTATTATTTCTAAGCTGAGGGTATATTTATTTCATCTTGGTGAGAGCATGTGATATCACTTCATTATTATTTTCTCTCAATTACCATTCATTAGAGTGACTATTTTTATTGGGTTTAATTTATTTGTGAGAGTGTCACTACTTCCAGTGAGATTTTAGGGTTTGACATGTCATTCTTGAAAGTAGCTATAACAAAGTCTACTGGGCTAATTCATGTGGATAGTTGATGTGGGTGTGATGTTGCTTTAGATTGGAGATAATGCTTATACTTTTATTTGATTGCTATCATTAATCTGATTGAATAAACACGAGTGTTTCTAAAATAAAAAAATATCATTTTGGATTTGAATTTTGTTTTCGCTTTATTTGCTAGGGACTAGCAATAAGCTGGTTGGGGGTGTGTTGAGTATTAGAAAATGTATATTTATAAAAGAGAAAATTGTCATTTTACACTACAAGTTTTACTAACACCCTTACTTTTATGTATTTAACCTTCTTTTGATTTAATTCCGTGTGTTTTATTTTAATTAAGTATTTTATGTATTTTAGGGGCATCATAGTTATTTCACAATAAACGAGAGATCAGACGGCAAAACGGACATCACTTTTGAACTCAAGACGGTCGAAAACCTTAGGAGGAGCATAAAAGGAAAAATGGCACTGTTCACATGTACGATAATATTCACGTGTACGTTACTGTTCACGACACTGTTCATATAGACGGACGATGACGTGGCATTGACCGATGATGTGGCATTGACTGATGAGGTGTCACGATCCTATTGGACTAAAATTCTTATGTACTGTTGATGGTGACGTGGCAGCATATCAGTGGACCAAAATCTCGCGTACGGTACATGCATTACATAAGATTATTTTCAACCAAACCGCATCGTTTCAACCCGGTCAAACCGCATCGTTTCATCCACGTGGTCAAACCGCGCATCGATGACGGGCGCAATCAACGCCCAAATGCTTTTAATCCATGATTTACTCCATGTATCTATAAAAAGGGTCTCCCCTAATTTGATAGCTCAATCCATGTTTGGGATCCATTTTCGTAATTCCTTCTCCATCTTGTATTTTTACGTATTTTAATAAATTCTCATTTTGCCCTAGTTCAATTATGAGTAGCTAATTTTCTTTCAAGCTTGGGTGAAGTCTCAACATGTGTCATGGGCTTAATTTGGTAAATTTATTTTCTCTTCCCCTCTAGTTTTTGTGGATTTTTTGACTTCTCGTCGACAAATAATAATAATCTTGTCTAGATACCGCCTTGGTTACACCGGCTCTCTAGTATAAGGTTATTATTATTTGGCACGATAAGCCCTTAGCACCATATTGATTAGAGCGTGGTTCATGAGGTGTGGATTCCCCCCTCGTGATTTAATTGGTATTAATAAGGATTATTTAGCCCATGATGCATGTTGATACGGATCCAGATACCCAAGTACGTCATCTCAATAGATTTCTCTTCAATTTATTCTCGCCATTTCAATTCCAATTTTAGAATTTATTATCGTCATTTCAATTCCAATTTTAGGATAATTTAAATCACTTCCACCACAATTCCAACCACTCATTTACAAAATTAATTCTACATATAATTAAAATCTACGTCCTCGTGGGATCGACACTCGTCACCATTAATCTATACTATAATAGATTTGTGCGCTTGCGAGTACATTAAAATTTGCACAACAACTATCACTAAGTTATTAGCTAACCGGCTGAAATCTGTCTTGCCTGATCTCATTGGACCTACCCAGACTAGTTTCATCCCGAGGAGACACATAACGGAAAACATAGTGCTTGCCCAAGAAGTTATCCATTCGATGAGACACAAGAAAAGGAGGATTGGGCAGATGGCCACTAAGGTGGATTTGGAAAAGGCATATAATCGTTTAAGTTGGGATTTTATTTATGAAACCTTGAGGGAGTTTAGATTGCCTACTGATTTGGTTCGACTTATTATGGAATGTATTACAACGGCGACTATGCAACTTTTATGGAATGAAGAACTTACTGAGAGTTTCACCCCTTCTAGGGGTATTAGACAGGGAGACCCCATTTCCCCTTATATTTTTGTGTTATGTATAGAAAGGTTAAGCCATGGAATAAATGACGCTGTAAAGAGAGGGCACTGGAACCCTATTAAACTATCTCGTGGAGGTACCCCATATCTCACTAATTTTTTGCTGACGATCTTATTTTGCTTGCAGAGGCTTCTTGTAGGCAAGCAATGGTTATAAACGAAGTGTTGAACGTTTCTTGTATGACCTCTAAAGAGAAAGTCAGTAAAACAAAGACACAAGTTTTTTTCTCTCACAACGTAAAGTCAGTTGAGGCTAAGGAAATTGGTAGTTCCTTGGGTTTTTCTATCACAAAAAACCTACGGAATTATTTAGGGATGCCACTTATTCATTCACGGGTTAATAAGCTGACTTATTAGAGAATTTTGGATAAAGTGAACCAACGTTTTTCGGAGTGGAATGCAATGCATTTGTCCTTGGCGGGTAGGATCACTCCCACTCGATCAATAATCCAAGCGATTCCTATTTATGCAATGCAGACTGCGAGGATTTCGTTTGGTATTCGGGAGAAAATTCATCAGGCTTGTAGGAGGTTTATTTGGAGCAGGGCAGAGGACAAGAAGAAAATCAGTTTGGTGAAATGGGATAACATATGTCAACCGAAACTTAGCGGAGGCCTTGGTCTTAAGCAGCTTAATTTGATGAATGATGTTCTGCTTATAAAGATTGGGTGGGGTTTAATTGCTTCTCCAAATAGTTTATAGGTGAAAGTTCTCTTGTCTAAGTATAGGCTAACTCATAATGCTCTCCCCAACACACAACCTACGAAATATGGCTCTTACATGTGGAAGACTGTGGGAGGCATTTGGCTTGAGGTTTTGAAAGGGATCAAATGGGACATTGGAAATGATAACCGAGTTAGATTTTGGTGGGATAATTAGGTAACGGAGGAATACCCTTTGTATACTTTCGCTTTGCAGCCGATACCTTTGGAGTAGCTAGAGGAGTGTGTGGCGAAGTTTATCACTGTTGAGGGTACTTGGAATTGGCGACTTTTTCAGAATTTATTGCCCCATCGTTTAATTCCCAAAATTGCAGCGACCAAGCCTCCCAGTGTAAATGATGAGGATGATCACATGTAGGGCTTTGTCAAAAATGGAGGTTCACAATGAAGAATCCTTTTGGCGCATTCTTTGGTAGTGGAGAGGTCCCCAATGTATCAAAATCTTTTTGTGGGTGGTGGGTCAGAATAGACCTAAAACTAAAGTAGAACTTTTCCGGAGACAGATTGTTGATGATATGAGTTGTGCAACGTGTGACTGTGTTGTTGAAAATACTCTTGATGTGCTGAGGGATTGCCCCAGTGCTAAGCATGTCTAGTCGTCATTGATACCTCATGGGATTAGTCATCAATTTTTTAGTTTGAATCTCCGAGATTGGATGTTATATAATTTGAGGAACTTGTGGAAGTATGATGGAATGTTTGACTGGCCGTGTCTTTTTGGAGTCACAGTTGGTAGGCTTTGGTTTTGGCGTAATCAGAATCAGCTTAATGGTGTTTTTACCAGCAAGAGTACTGTTGTTATGGATATTAAGATCCCTACAGGAGAAAGTCAAAAGGTTAATGAGAGTTTGTTGGTTCCTGCTGCCTTGAAGATTGAGAAATATTTTGGATGGGTGGCACCTACTTGGCATTGGTTTAAACTCAACACAGATAGAGCTCATAAAAGTTCTGGTTTGTCTAGTGCGGGTGGCTTGATTAGAAACTGTTGTGGGGAGTGGATAATTGGTTTTGGAATGAATATTGGTGTGGGTACTATCACTGGTGCTAAGTTATGGAATCTTTATCGGGGGTTATGTCTGGCTTGGGCAGATTCAGGTGGAGGTTGACAGCCTTTGTGTTACTCGTTTGGTGGCTGATGACGAGATTAGGCCAAATGCGCATGCTTCTCTTATCAGGGGTATCAAGGAATTGCTGAACAGAACTTGACAAGTGCAGGTCAAGCATGTTTATAGAGAATCAAATTTTGCAGTTGACTTTCTTGTAAACTCTACTCTTTCTCTACTTGTTGAATTGCACATCTTGAATTCTCTTCATTTAGGGGCTGAGTTTTGGATTCGTCATGATTGTATTGGAATTTCACACCCTCGTTTTGTTTTGCCTTAGTCTTGCACGTCTTTGTACCAAAAAAACAAAAAAAAGTGAAAATCAAGTTAGAATCAAGACCTCGGGGAGAACAGAGTTAAATGAAAAATAGCATATTATGTTTTTACATACACATGGTCCCCAATCCCCATTGAATAAAAGCGTGCAGAGATAAATGAATTTTTTTTTTTTTTGCAAAGTTTTTAACGCAGGGCCCACACGTAGATAATGTCAGAAGTGGCCTTCACTTCACAACTGTATTCAGCCGTTGATAGGATGCAACGCCCAAAATGTGAGTGTCCGCATATTTTTTAAGTGGGGGCTGTCTGCGTGAGAGAACCACCGCGCATACATATCCTTTGAGGAAATATTATTCCCATTCTTCTGAAGTCATGTAATGTCAATTAATTTTAATTTCATGTAAGTGGCATATTAATTGATTAATGTAACACTAAAAATTGAACGTGAGATTATGAATCTATTATTAGTTCTATTATTTTTTTCGGTTAAATGGATTATGATTAATTCTATTTGTTGTTATCACTTGAATTAGAAAGTTGACAGAGAATCAAATTAGTATAACTCTATCGAAAGTAGTAATCCTATCAGTTGTTGAGTTGATCATTTCCAATGGAACTCTAGTGAATTGTCTAATCATTTATAATATATGCAACTGTAATTGACCTCATACATAATCCATGTTTTAAGGAAATAAAATTATCAACCTATTTAAATTAAGGTTTAAACAGGACAAGCGGCTATAAATACATATTTCTAATCAATTTCTTACGTAATTAATAAATCCATATGATGATATGTACCTTCTAATGGACTCTCTGATGACCACCACATCATATGATACAAATTCAATGTTATATATAAAACAACAGCAATCCATGTAAAAATATTGTCGAATTAAGACTTATTTTACAATTATTGTTCGTTGACAATCAATTGTGAGCTAACCCAGACTTCTTACACTACACCAGCGGATTAGATTTTTTAAACTAATTTGGCAGCCATATGTCAAGACAAATTTTAGTCCTCACGTAACAGGGTAGTGAAAGACTTGCAAACTACTTAATTGACTAAGTTGTGGGCGTCGCAATCACTTCATGATTTAGGACGCCATCACAACGCCACTTTAACAATATTTTAGCACATAAATAAAAAATCGGAAGTAGAGTTTACATGTTAACTAATATTGTTGAATATTATTATTATTATTATTACTTACCGAAGATGTGAATTTTCTTTGCGCCAGGTGCATACTAATTTTATATCTCAATTTTTATTATCAAGTAAATGATAATTTATATAGTTTACTGTAACTATTTTTATCATAAACTTATGTGGACACTATTATTGTGTTGCTGTTTATGTGAAAGGAATAAACCAGTTGTAATTTAGTTGGATCTTTATTATCATATCAATACTTCATAAATAAAATAAATTTACCAATATATTTCTTAATTAATTCTTGTTAAAAAAAAAAACACACACACACACACACACAGAGATTATCTAATATATCTTCACAGTATTGGAAAGTTAAAAGTTAAGTCACAAGTGGGACTCGGAAATTTCCGACTCTCTCCTCTCTATTTAATTTTCGCTTAGGCAAGGTAGGCAACTAGAGATGAGTAGATGACAGCATTCCCGACAATCTTACGGCAGATAAGCCCTCCACGTGTCGTATTTAATCAAACTACCGTTCATAAAAATAAAAGTACAAAAATACCCTCACTCTTAACCATATAGATACGCGCACACACTGTCTCCGTTACAATTTACAAATACAAAAACATCCACCACCATGATGCAAGAGCTATAATAGGAAAATATATAACGCGAAATTAATGAACATGGGGATATCCACGTCATCTTCAGATCCCGGCAACGGCGAGTCCCTCCGGTCACCTCTCCTATCCCCGCCAAAACAACCGCCTGCCGAGCAGGAGAAGCTCCTCGTCGACGACATGCTACACAAATACTGCGGCGAGTTCGGGCCGTGGCAGCTGCGTCATTTCGTGCTTACAAGCCTTGCGTGGGCGCTCGAGGCGTTCCACACGATGGTCATGATCTTTGCCGACCGGGAACCGGAATACAGCTGCCTCGGACAGGGGTGTGACCCCGGGGAGAAAACTGTCTGTGGGCTCGAACCGGGTTCGTGGGCTTGGACCGGCGGGGACGGCAGCTCGACGGTGTCTCAGTGGGGCCTCTTTTGTGAAGAAAAGTACAAGGTTGGACTCGTCCAGGCATTGTTCTTTTTTGGCTGCATGATTGGTAAGTCTTTTTTTTTTTCTTTCCTAGTTAATTATTCATTTATTTATGTTGATTAATTAATTAATTTTATTTAATAATTACTTATCACGTTGTCGACGTGAAATTAAAATGCCAAGAAAGTTGTCATACGCAAGATTAAGGAGGCGTTCAAAAGACTTTCAAAAACAAACATAAAAAAATAATTGGATGAAGAAATCGAATTTTGTGTGTGTATCATCACCCGTGGTGATGATTCAGCGAAAAGATAAAGACAGCTGGCAGATGCGGACACGGCCAAAAAACGGTGTATACGTAATGCTTATCTGTTGGTCCGTTAAATGTTTTCACTGTAATTTAGGTGAATGCGTGGTTGCAGTGAAATTTCTGAGGCCCTCAAATATTTCAGGAAAAAAGAAAAAAAAAATTAACGAATAAATTTTAATTTATATATTGCTAGCTTGTAGTGGGGGTGGTGGTGGTTCTTGTCTAGTCATATTTTATTGAAACTGCGATCTCAGCTGCATGTATAATATAATAATAAATTAAGAAAGGAAGATATGAATTCACATGATTAGGATATACTTGAGATTAACTCAAATGCAAATTAATTAGATATGGTATCGTAGATTTTAAATTCCAAAACTTTAAGGCATAAAGTTAGTAAGAATATTTTCTTTTTTCTTTTGTTTAATGTGTGTGTATGTGTCGACTTTCTATTTATGCAAGGATTGATTGAAGTTTATCTAGAGTTGCAACTGGTGAACTTTCTATATGATTCCTAAATGATCCAAATATTTGTCCATTAAAGGTCAGCCAAGCTTTGTTTGAGAAATTGTTCTCCCACTTGTTTTTTTTTATTTGTTTTTTTTACTTTTGACGATTGTAGTACTTTTGTTCTATGTAACAAACTGTTGTTAAAAGATGTGACAGGATTAACTTTATTACTTTTTTTAAAAAACATGAAATAGAAAAGTAAAGAGATGTTTCTATCAAGGACGGCTTTTTTAATTTGGAAATTATATTAGTGGTGTATTGTTTCCTTTTTTGTCAATTGCCATTTCTAAACGAAATTCTCACAAAAGAAATAAGAACATCATAACGGACAAAACATGATACTATAGTTGTAATAAAAATATGTATAATTAAGAATTAATATTTTGATTAGACACAATTATTTGAATTTTGGAATTCATGGAATAATTTAGATACTCAATAAACATTAAAGGATTCAACTGGCATTAATTAATAAATAATTTTTCGATGGTCTATGTCATGAATGTAGATGCATATGATTTTCAAGTTTGTTTGTTTGTGAAATAATTTTTCGACGTTTTGTGCTAAGCTTTCTGACTTTCTTTGGCTCACAACTCATCTTTCCGAAATACTTTCTCCAAAAAAAGGATGTGACCCACAAAACGTTTCATCTACTCCCATGCGATGCGAGTTTCCCTCAAACAATAAAGCTATTAACGATAAGGTAACACATGATGGTCATCATCACAAAACATGACCTATGATGATCTTTTCTTGATGTACAGCCATCAGATTATATATGACTTCTTTACGTATGGCCAGCTTCCCTGTCCCCATTTATGTTGTTCTTTTAGGAAAGAACAGCTGTGTCGGCATGAACTCTTAGCACACAATAATTATTCCTATAAACACGTAAATCATGTGGGTAAAGTTTCAATACTTTTTCTCTGTAGAACAAGAGTAAAAAAATTACATTTTTACGAGATTAATGTGATTCTACAGTAAACCAACAGCAATATTTTATAAGATATCTATATAATAAGCATTTTATACGTAACTTAAACAGATTTAGCTTCAAGAATTGGATTTTTGAGGTAAGGACTGAGGTTGAATATATGGACAAGTGAAAACACTTATCTCAAACACAACAGTGCCTTAATAAGGCACAAATGAAAATTCTTGCACCACTTAATTTAACAAAAATTTGGTATAGATAAATACATAACTAAAATTGTTTGTATGTTTTCAGGTGCGGGAGTATTTGGCCATCTCTCAGACTCCAGGCTAGGAAGAAAAGGTTCTTTAACAGTAGTCTGCATGATGAATGCTGTTTTTGGTTGCTTAACAGCATTCTCACCAAACTACTCAACCTATGTCGTACTTCGCATGCTTACTGGCTTTAGCACTGGAGGTGTTGGCCTTTGCGCCTTCGTCCTCGCCACAGAACCCGTAGGCCCATCAAAGCGTGGGGCTGCTGGCATGTCCACATTCTACTTCTTCTCAACTGGAATAGCCTTACTCTCAGGCATAGCTTATATTTTTCAAACATGGCGTGCTCTTTACATTGCTTCTTCAATCCCCTCAATTTTGTTCCTCCTTATTATTCTTCCTTTTCTCCCCGAATCTCCTAGATGGTATCTTGTTCGAGGCAAACTAAATGAGGCCATGAAAATCATGCGTGCTATTGCCAAGTCTAACGGGCGCCATTTGCCTGATGGGGTTGTTCTCATGCTTGATGACGAACAAGAAAATGATGCTTCAAATGGCAAACAAAATTACAAGGAAGAATTGGCGACAAAAGAAGCAGTCACAGGTTCTGTCATAGATGTTATTAAGTCCCCATTGACGCGTATACGCCTGTTTTTGGCCGTTACCATTAACTTCTTGTGCTCAGTCGTCTACTATGGCATTAGTTTAAACGTCGTCAATCTCCAAACGAACCTTTATCTAAACGTGCTCGTCAATGCAGTTGCAGAGATGCCAGCATTCACAATCACAGCAGTTTTGTTGGACAAACTCGGAAGGAAACCGATGACAATAGGCACTCTTTGGTTTAGTGGATTTTTCTGCTTACTTGGTAGTTTAGTTAAAAACAATGGCATATGGAAAATTGTGAGGATGATTTGTGGCGTTATGGGTATCTTTGGGGTGGCTGGTACTTACAATTTGCTATTTATATACACTACAGAGTTGTTCCCTACAGTAGTGAGAAACGCAGCCCTCGGGTGTGCAACACAGGCCGCCCAACTGGGGGCGATTTTGGCACCATTCGTGGTGGTTTTGGGTGGTTGGTTGCCATTTGCAGTGTTTGCAGCATGTGGCATTATCGGAGGGCTGTTTGCATTTTACCTACCGGAGACATTAAACAAGCCGTTGTATGACACAATGGCCGGAATGAAAGAAGGAGAAGGTGTTGTTTAGACTCTTAACCGTGTTTATTTTCAGGCGAGGGTTGAAGAGAATCATTGTTGATGAATTCTTTTTCTCTATTTTAGTCACCTTCTGCTGTTGAATTTGAATTTCACCTGGAATTTACCAGTGAATGGAGGTAAATGAATGTTGAGGGTGTCAATTCGTATAATCTATCGTGCCTTATTCCAGTCGTGCTAAATTTAAGCAAAGCAAACATGAATACGACTTATTTATTAATCTTGTTGAAACGTCAAAATACAAATACGATCGGTTTATTAATTGTGTTAATCGTGTGAACTAATTTAATATATTTAATAAAAAAATTAAAAATAATTCTAAAAAATAATAAATATGTCAATATTATTCTTTAAAATAGATCATAAATAAGTTAACATAATATAAATATAACATAGATAAGTTATAACACAATATAGACGTGCACGATTGATTAATTAAGTGTTCGGTATATAGATTAGTTAGTATTTTCAATAATATTATTACATATTAATTGATACACGTATTATAAACATATAATCATATTGAGATTGTGTAATATAAATACGATATGGTTATTTTTTGTGGTGTGCCGTGTTAATCTATTTATTAATTGTGTCAATATTTATCAATACGAATATAAAAAAAAAAATCATGCATATTTATACCAAGTAATTGTATGGTAATCCATTTTGCTACCTGTAAATGAATGTTTGAATGCAGCGAAGCAATATGTGCTTCCATCACCAACAACTTGAATAATGCTTTAAACTGGATTTGACAGTAATAAAACAATACTTATAGTAACTAAATGTATTATATATTACGATGATCGTCATCTATCTACGGATTGGGGAAGAATTAAAGCGTACCATTCAAAATGAAGTAGTTACCAATTAGATTAAATCTGTGTGGAAGAAGTCAAGTCCACCTCTATGTAGAAACAATTGTTAATTACAAAGATACCCAAATTGAATGTACATTCTGCTAATGTTTAGGACTGAAAACTGACAAACACAAACCCTTTGATCTCAAACTGGTTAAGAGAAGCCCAACATCGGTTAGTGACTGGCTTTTTGTACGGCAAATGGGCCCCAGTTTTCCAACGCCATCACAAAACATCATTTCTTGTTGGTTCATCATTTTGATAAAGCTAAGGGGAAATTTTATGTAGACATAATTTTTTGTTAAAAGAAGCGATCAACAAGCACTTCCAGTAAGGTAATTCTAGCTAATTTAAATATCGCCAGAGCTAGTTAAATGTGTAAAAGCGTATTAAATGGTTAAGCTCAAGAACAAAAGTGTGCAGAATTGCATCTTCAAACTAGTTCAGAGAGCACTGATCAGAATTGTTATAATTCTTTATTCTTAAACTAATTTAAGTTTTGTGAAAATAAAAAAAAAATTAAAGTGAAAATAACAAAAATTGCCAGTGCAAAAACAAGAAAAAATGTCAGTACAAAAACAAGTCTCAAAGAGGAATGAGAAAAGATTTGATTATAACAATATGATTTTTTAGTTTAATTTGCTAAACTTTATGATATGATCCTATTAGTTTTAGGGAGAACGACATGTTTTTATTCTCATTTTTCAACTTTTGCAGTTTTCTCCAACTCTGTTTTCCATAACCCATTACCTCTCATGTAAAAAATGTTACTGAAAAAACGCATCTCATTTACAGAATAATCGAATTTTGACATTAGTGGATAATAGGAAAATGGGGTAATAGGTAAAATCTAAAAATTACATTATTATTATTATTATTATTATTATTATTATTATTATTATTATTATTATTATTATTATTATTATTATTATTATTATTATTATTATTATTATTATTATTATTATTATTATTATTATTATTATTATAATAATAAATTAGGTCCCTAATAAAATTTTTAAAATTTCATTTTATCCATGGTGTTAAGACAATAACCAAAAATACATATAAGTCAATAACTAGAGATGGTCAATGGGCCGGGTGGCATGTGTCATGGCACGGGTCTATACATCAGGGTATAGCACGAAATGAGCACGCTGATAAGGGACATAGCATGAGATGGCATGCACGCGGACTGGGTTGAACTGAAAATTTTAGACACATGGACCTTAAAAGTATAGTATAATTAGAGATAGGTTAACGACACTTCAAAAAGTTTCATTGGTGGGTTGAGATTGAGATGTCATGGTATGGGTTGGACTTAAGCAAATACGTTTAATTGGTGAGTTAGCACGCAACTTGTAGCCCATGAATAAACATATGGGTCAAAATATATTAAAGTAAATTTTTTTAATAAAAATAAATTTAAAATATTATGATTTTATAAATAATTTGAAATTAAATTTTTTAATTTATTTTATTAGCTTAAATTTTTTAAATTAAATTAATTCTTAGTTTTAAAAAAATCTAGTTTTTTATGTTTATAATCTATTAAATGAATAGATGATATCATGATTTTAATAAATAAAATTATAAATATCATGATTTTATGAATATATGCACTAATGTTATTATGGACTATGATCTATGACCAGTGGCGGATCCAGCTTGGGACCAGTGGGGACTTAAGTCTCCACTGAAAAAAAAATCCTTTATTAACTAATTTAATTTATCAAAAATTTCTAATAAATTTTTTCTTAAGCCCCTACTAATTTATATTCAAACCCCTAACACATAAACATAATTACATACTTTAAGTTTTTAAAACAAATAAAAAGATATGGGCTTTACAAACTAAAATTAAGCCCACAAATATTAATATTAATCAAATTTTTAAATAACCCACCCACAAACCCATTAATAATATTTTATTATTCTTTACCTTTCTCCAATTCCACTGCCTGCACCAATACGCAAATCTGAAATCCCTAAATCATCTTCTTGTTTCGGCATTCCAAAAGCAAAACAGCAGTGACAGACAGTGGAATTTGCGTAAATCATCTTCTTCTTGTTTCGGCATCTCCAAAAGCAAAGTGGAAAGTGATTTCTCCTCCAAATTTCAAACAACCCCTCGTTTCTTCATTCAATAAAATTAAGGTACAAATTAATATTTTATTTGCTTTTTATTTTATTGTTTATAAATCATATATAATTATTTGTTGAATTGATGTAGTTGTTTTTCTTCCCCATTAGTTAGTGTATCATCGGGCTATTGGTGTATTTGAAAAATATAATGTGAATTATGTGATTGAGTGTAGATTCCATAAAAAAGAACACATATTATTAATTAAGAAAATAACAATTGCAATTAAGCATTTGCTTGTTTAGCTTTAATGTCTTGTAATGTTTGTTAATTAATTTATAGCATTAATATAATTATATAATACGGGAATATGCTAAAAGTGCTACTAGCCTAAGTAAACTACTCAATATTCATAATCTTTATTTATATTTTGAAATAGGTATGGAAAGGTTTTACAAAAGAAAGGAGCCACAATTTTTAGAAAAAAATGATGATGCTTCAAAACAAAAAGACAAGAGTGGTTCAAAGAGAGATGATGATTGTGGTAAAAAACAAAAGAATGATGATGCTGGAACTATGAGAGAAAATGATGTGGAGGTAAATTTATTGAATCTTCCTATGGATCCTGGATTATGACATCCAATTTCTTACTACAATGTAAATATTCAAGATCAAGTTCGAAGACAATATTTGCAAAATGGCCCTTGTCAACCAAAAACTCACAATTTTCCTCTTAGGCATTTTGGAAAACAATCTCGAAGATTCAATTCAAGTTGGTTTGATAAATATGGAAATTGGTTAGAGTATAGCATTGCAAAGGATGCTGCATTTTGTCTTTGTTGTTATCTTTTCAAGCCAGAAATTGGAGAACAAGCCGGTGGTGAATCTTTTACTAAACATGGGTTTACAAATTGGAAAAAACCAGAAAGATTGAGAGTTCATGTTGGTTGCTCTAATAGTGTCCACAATGATGCTTGGTGTTCTTGTCAAGATTTAATGAAGCAAGAGCAACATATTCAGACAATGTATTCTAGACATTCTAATCAAACTAGAAGTGAATATCGAGCTCGCTTACAAGCATCAATTGATTGTGTCAGATTTCTTTTACGACAAGGACTTGCATTTCGCGGCCATGATGAATCTGAAGAGTCAAGTAACCGAGGTAACTTTCTAGAACTTCTCAAATTTTTGGCTGATCATAATGAGGATATAAAAGCTGTTACATTAGAAAATGCCCCATCATTTTTGAAAGTGACATGTCCTGACACTCAAAAAGACATTGTTAGTGCTTGTGCAATTGAGACCACTAATGCCATTATAAGAGAGATGGGTGATGCATTTTTTTCTATTTTGGTTGATGAGACCACTAATGCATTGATAGACTTTTTTCTAGACATGGGTTGAGTATGTCTAGGGTGCGAGGGCAAGGTTATGATGGAGCAAGTAATATGCAAGGAGAATTTAATGGCCTTAAAACCATAATTTTGAGAGAGAATGAGTGTGCTTATTACATTCATTGTTTTGCTCATCAACTTCAGTTAGCTCTTATTGTTGTTGCAAAAAATCATATTCAAATTGAATCTTTTTTTGCTATAATTGCCAATGTGGTGAATGTTGTTGGAGCCTCGTCTAAACGTTGTGATGCTCTTAGAGAGAAACATGCTGAAGAAGTTGTTAAAGCACTTAATCTTGGAGATCTCTCGAGTGGGCAAGGCCTAAACCAAGAGACTACTCTAAAACGTTGTGGTGATACACGTTGGGGTTCACATTATAATACATTATTGAGCATTATTAACATGTTTTCAGCAGTAATTAGTGTATTGGAAATGATTATTGATGATGGACCAAAATCTGGGCAAAGAGGAGAAGCAAAGAATTTACTAGAGTTGATGTTGTCATTTAATTTTGTGTTCTGTTTACATTTGATGAGGAATATTTTAGGGGCTACAGATGAGTTATCACAAGCATTACAGAGGAAAGATCAAGATATTGTGAATGCTATGAACTTGGTTAGGTTATGTAAACTACAACTTCAAACAATGAGACAAAGTGGATGGAATTCTTTGATTGATGAAGTTACTTTTTTTTGTGCGAAGCATGATATTGACGTGCCTAATATGGATGATATGTTTGTGGATAGAGGGCGATCACGACGTAAAGCTCAAGAGATCACAAATTTGCATCGTTATCGTGTTGAATTGTATTATGCAGTCTTAGATATGCAACTTCAAGAGCTTAATTCTCATTTTAATGAGACAAACACTAAGTTGCTTCTTTGCTTAGCATGTTTATCTCCAAATGATTTATTTTCAGCTTTCAAAAAGCAGAAGCTATTACGGCTAGCCCAGTTGTATCCAAATGAGTTCTCTACAATTGATATCATGGCACTTGAGATTCAACTTGATACATATATTTTGGATATGCGCACTAGTGGTGAGTTTTCAGAATTAAAGGATATTGGTGATCTTGCAAAGCGGATGGTCGAGACTAAGAGACATAATGTATATCCATTAGTTTACTTGTTAATAACATTGGCA
The DNA here is from genome assembly GCA_030449895.1 of Citrus mangshanensis. NCBI lineage: Eukaryota > Viridiplantae > Streptophyta > Magnoliopsida > Sapindales > Rutaceae > Citrus > Citrus mangshanensis. The sequence goes on along the minus strand of JASUUJ010000178.1, from coordinate 513,754 downwards.
TTGACTTTACCTGTTGCCACTGCGAGTGTAGAGAGAGCATTTTCAGCCATGAACATTTTGAAGAATCGGTTACGAAACCGAATGGGAGAGCAATGGATGAATGATAGTTTAGTTGTTTACATAGAAAAAGACTTATTTAATAATATTGATAATGAAGTTGTAATGCAACGTTATCAATGTATGAAAACTCGTAAAGGACAATTGTAAACATACATTGAAGTATGATAAATCTTTCAAATTTATATATTTATTACTTTTTAAATTTTTTTATCGTCGTTGGATAAGCCCCCAGTCAATCAACATGCTGTCTCCGCCCCTGTCTATGACTCCATGTAAATCTAAGTTAACAATTAAATTAATCTTTAAGAATTTTTTTTATTATTATTGTTGTTGTTATTGTTGTCGTTGTTAAGTATTAAAAAAGAATTAAAATATCATAAGGTTTAATTTAGTAGTTAGTATTACATTTTTTTATTATTATTAGTTTATTATTATTGAATATAGACTTAAATTTTAAATTTTTGATTCTATTAAATTTAATTAAAGGCATGTGGACCAAAAAAATTATATGTACTTAAAAAAAATACGTCAATAATTTGACATGTCCAATTAAAAAATGGAAAAAAAAAAGAAAAGAAAAGATCGTGTTACTTTTGTCTTAGGCATGGCCCTTGGTTCTTGTGTTGAGCGGAGTTTAAGAAAAAATAAAAAATAAACACGGCAAGACATGAATCACATGATGGGTTGTGCTGTGGCAGCCCACAGACCCTCTTGGGCTTTTGTTTGATGTTCTAACCTATTAGCTATCTTTATCAACAACTTTATGATTGGATTGGTCGACACCTCTTACCTTCCCTTAATTTTATTGTAATTTATTGCTAATAGACTTATATCATATGTTATAATACGAAGTATTGGATAAAATAAATTGCTGATTATTGAAGGATAAATATAATATTCTCATTTGCAAATTGCCCCAGATCTTACTAAATTTTGAACATAATTTGTGATTCATGATGTAAATAGTTTTCTTGGTAGTCGGTTTACTTAGAAGCTGTTTGTTTTTTTTACTTATGACTTAATTGACAAGTAATATTACAAATTTACTAGGACCAAAGTATCATTCCCCCTATATACCTTATTTATTACTACTATCACATGATTCACACCTGAAATTAATAATTGTCCTTCGAAGCCAAATATGTTTCGACAAAATTTGGAAGATGAATTATACTACTTGCTAAGTTAAAGAAGAATCAGTCAGTAGCCACTTGAGGTTGGTTTAATTAATAAACAGCCATATTGGACAATAATAATAAATATCGAAATTTACAGAAATTTTATTATTATCCTGAATAGACAACGTAGCTATGTATAATAAGTGTATACATACAAATTTAGATCTCCAATCACGGGCTTTGAGTGAGCGGCAAGTCAAGTCAACTCCATCATCAAAACATGAATGGTGTCGGAGAAAACGCCGGAATGAATGTTGGCATTGAACTTTGCCTGAACCCAAAATCCCAGCTAGTTAAAACATAAAAAGCTTCGGGCTTTTCCAAAAAATATAGATATGTATATTTAATTTTAAAAAAAATTATGATTATTTTCTTATCTTAAAAATATGATCCACCAAACACCAACCGTGCATTTAAAGTAATTTAATCTCATTTATAATCTTGTGTCCATGTAAGTCGGATTCGAAGTAAAAAAAAAGGAATTTTACCAACTCGATTAATTGCTATTTAAGGATTACGTTAATTTATTATTAGCCAATCACATACAAAACTTTTATCTTTTAAAATAACTAATGCAGACATGAGAAAATTTAAATGAAAGAAAAAGAAAGGCCAAAGAGAAAACGTACCCGAAATCCTTGCTGAAAGTACGAAGACGAATTTTATCGGGCTTAAAACTTCCGGATTTTCTCTTAACAGCACCGTCCGAATCACTCGTCTGTCTTTCAATAACAACGTTGTCTTCAGAAATAGCAAACAAGGAGGGCTTCCACTCACCGGATGACCGCCCGCCAAAGTCACCGCCGGCCGTCCTTCCCCTCCTCCTCCTCCGGAAACTCCTCCCCGCGACGGGGACCAACCTGCTCGACTCCGAAGACGGACTCTCGGGAACTGGGCTGGTGCCACCACCGTCACCACCACCACAAAACGATTCCTGGCACCCGCAGCACGAAACGAGCTCCAACAAGAACCTCATTTGATTTTTGATAATAACAATAACAATAATAATAAAAAAATTATTATTCTTGTTATTGTTGTAGTATTCGCGAATGAATCAATCGGGATTTCGGAAACGAGACAGAGAGACTCACTGGTTTTGTGGGTGGTGGTGTAAAAAATAAAAAATTGACGTTGTTGTTTTGTGTGTGGATCTATTTAGTGTACCCGATCTCTGGTTTGGCTTTCGCTATTTATAGGCCCATAATTAACTGATTTCATTTTCATTAATGAATTTTGTGTTTTATTTTTGGTTCAATGTTTAAATAAAGGACACAAAAAAAAAGACTGCACTCATTTGTTAAAATTATAATTTTAAAGTCAAATTACCATTATACCCTTATAAGATATTAAAAATAATTGTTATCATTCAATTTATTTATATTATTAATAAAATTATGAATATAACTTCATTACCCAATTTTTCCATTTTATTTAGTACAATTAAGATTTTGTAATTATTGTTGTAACCAATTTTTTTATTTTGTTGATTATATAAGTTTAAATGAAGAATTGTGTATTGAGAATTGTTTTTTTATTATATTAGTAATCAATTTAATTTATTTTTATTCTTGAGCAATGAATTAAATTTATTTAGTTGAAGAAAATTTGACAAAAATTAAATGAAAAATTGGATAATGAAGTTATATTCGTAATTTTATTAATAATATAAGAATAAATTCGAACAATTATTTTTTAATATATGATAATTAATGACTTTAAAATTATAATTTATGTTAATTTTTCAAAATGTTTTATTTATTCAAACATTGCTTTCCCTTTATTTTTTATGGATAAGAGTGGCCCTGATTTTTCGGAATTGTTACCAAATTAGCAAATAGCAAGTCTAAGTGGGATCATTCGGCGGCGGGCCCTATTCCCTTGATTCATCGACAGTTACTACATGCCGTCACGAACACTCTAACTTAACTCAGTACAATTATTTATTTATATATATGGACGAAGCTACGGTGCCCCCCGTGCATGGTACCCTAATTTTTGATAAATGGCTTTGGGATCCCTCTTATTTGATGAAAAGTGAAAAAATTAGAAGTTTTAAAATTGTAACGGATAAGTCCATATATTTCTATTATTTGCACTTAGAGTATATTCCTATTATTTATAATTAAATATTAAATCATAGTTGATTATTATGAAATTTTTTGCATTGTTATTTGGTCATATTATTATTAATAAATTAATTTTTATTTTATATTTAAATTATTTATAATTGATTAAATAGATTTTATGTTGTTTCCAAAAAATGATTAATATTATTGATAAATTAATATACTTTTATTATATGTTTAAATTATTTATTATAGATTAAATCAATATTATTTTTTTTTATAAAAAATCTTTTATGTTCTAAAAAGTTTTACAAGTTATTGTCCTTATACTATTATTAATTCTAAGAGGTAAATTGGGTGGTCAAAATATAAAAATTTAAAATTATGTCAAATTTTTGACTCTTTTGCTTTTTTGAAAAAACATCAAGGACATCAATGTTAAAAATCATAACAGTATATCCATACCATTGAAGCAAGTTCTTTGTTTGATCTAACGGATAACTCATATATGGACAAAATGTGGGGTACCATGCTCTAAGTGCACAGTAGCTGAAACCTTATATATGTATATTGAAACTATCAAAATAAAACAAATTCTAAATTACATGTAATGTAATTTACAACCACTCACATAAACAGTAATTGTATGGCTAGGGCTCACACACTATTTATTAAAATGGTTGTAAGTTAGGGGATCCTCAACGTAAATATCTTTCGTTAAAATTAAGTTAAAATCAATAGATGACCCATCACCACCATCGTCTAGATTAAAAAAAAAAATCGATACATTCAATTTAACGAAATTTTGAATCATGCTACTCATGCGTAAGCAGGGTCTGCCTACCGTGCAACAGTTGCACGGTATCCCATTTTTTGTCTTTTTTCAACTCAGCCAATGGATCAATGGTTAAAGTGTTCAACGGCCAGGATGTGTTCAATTGGTTATTAACACTGAAGTCCTTACTGTTTATTACAAAATCATAAAAGCTAAAAGTTTTTAAATATTCACTTACATAATTTTTATTGTTTTAAATTTTTTAAAGTTTGATCCATTGACTTAATTTGATTATAAAAATAATTGATGGTGTAAATATAATAATGTAATATCACATAAAATTTTTAAACACATGAAAATTTGATAAATGTAAATAATATTTTTTGTTATATAATATATATTTAATGTAAAATAAATAAATTGAATATGTTTTAAGAATATAGGTTATTAACCTTTATACTTTAGAAAATTATAAAATAAAAAAGGTGAAATTTCAAAATAAGAAACATGTAAAAAGTCCTAGGTTGTAAAATTTAATTATTTTAATATTACAAAACTTTACTTTTTTTATTACATTTTTGTTTTTAACATTAGTTGACATGTTAGTTTATTTATACATACAATATGTTAATTTACCTATAAAATATCAATATATATATAGCCCAACAAAGTTATAGAAAGATAAATAAAGAATAACATAAAAGGAAGTTAGTTTATTTTTTTAAGAATATTTCAAAAGCATTTGACCTTCATATTTCTTAGGAATTATCATTTTTTAAGATATTTGAGCTCTTGAATCTTGTTGTAATGATAATTTATTATTTATTCTTGATTAAAAATAATTGAATAGTAAATTTATTGATTTCCAAATGCTCTTTTAAATACAGGGTAGTTGGTTAATTTTTATTGTATTAGCCTAAACTTTGTGATGATAGCTAATCAACTATTGTAAAAGATCTACTATGATTATTTTTACTTTCTACATCCTCTGCATCATCATCACTCAAAATTTAAAGGTCAGTTTTATATTATATTGTATTATGTAAGGCACATGTATTATATTATATTATATTACATTAGTAGTAGATTATAATAATTATAATAAAATTATGCAACATTTGGTAATTGGTATTATCCTGTACTGCATTAATTTTGTACTAATATTAAACTAAAATTATTTAAATTTATTATTCATTATATTAAATTATTATTTTCATATTAATTATTTTTAAATAAATATAATATGATATAATAAAATAATATTATAGTATAATTTATTTTTATATTTTTTATTTATTATAATAAAAATAAAAAATAATTAAAATATATGTAATGCTTAATTAACGCAAAATAATAATAATGACAATGATATTATTTAATAGTCAAAACAAAAAAAATTATAAAGTTTAACAATGATGATGACGACGACTACAACATTAATATAAATATAATAATTAGAATAATAAGATTAATAAATTTATTAATATTAATAAAATAATAATTCAATAATAATTCAGTAATAAATTTAATATATTTTAAAAATTGTGACAGTAATAAAATCAATAAATAATAATAATAATGATAACTAATTAAAGCAATCATAACAATTAAAATAATAAATTTTAATAATAATAATAATGACATTAATAAATAATAATAATAACAGTTAAAAATTTTTCAAAAGTTATTTTATAATTTTATCCAGAGAAAAGGACTTATATATAAAGATTTGTAACTTATAGTATCTATTCAGTTGTCTTATAAATATAGGGTAGTGTAGTGTAATTGTTGGAAAAAAACAAAATTCAGTGGTAGCGTGTAACGGTTGCACAGTAGGCAGATCCGCGTAAGCATTAGAAGTTTGTAGATATTTCTCAAAGAGAAATCAATTATGGCCCGGGCCCATATACATTTATTTCATAAATATTGAAAGAATATATTTATTACACCCATATTTTTCTAAAAGCGATGTTAATTTCTGTCCAATTATATAATTAGGAGGGGGAAGCTAGGTTTACAAAGATTATCACATTGATAAAAGATAACAACTTCAACGAATTCCATAAAATTAATAATTAATAATAGATAACATATCATTTGAACATACAAATTATGCATCGCAGTTTTATAAGTATAGTATTATTATTTGAGAATATATTGTATTTACTTTTTTTTTATTTAATTACAATATAGATTTAAAATAAGGGTTCCACTACTATCAATTTTTTTTTTTTGGACGAAATATTTTTGTTACCTGTCAAAGATATTTGGTCACAACCATCGCTTGATATACATGCAACAAATATGAAATAACGGAAACATTGTTAATGGCAACGGAAAAAAGTAGCTAATTAATGTTTCTTGGAGATAACCAGTCTCAGCGCCCTTAATCAAAAAGTGACAGCTATTCATCTCTAAACTTGTCTAAAATGGTTTTTGTTATGATTATATAACAGCCGTTGGATTCATCTAACGGTTGTAGAAATAATATAATTTTATTATCTTATATTTCTACAATCATTAAATTTTTATTCAATGGCTACTACATAATCATGTATATTACATGATTATTTAACGTAACAATCTCCGTCTAAAATTATTATTGTGATGTGATCTTTGTTATGAATCATCTAAATTTTTTGCACAATTCTTCTTTTTTTATCCTCAATAATTTTGAAAGAGAAACATAAATATTTTTAATAGTGGGTTAGTTTAATTTATTAGTAAATATATGTGTGGGGGACGTGATTGATGATGTCTAAATATAATGCAGAATTTATATTTAATGATTACAATTGTCCTCAAATGTTGACTAATGAAATTATTGTAATCTATACAATTTCATTTTGTGCCACTCAGGTTGAGGTCTTGGCCTACTTGGTAAAGTCCAGTAAACCACGTGGGAATTATCCAAATGTTACTGTTGAGATAAATGGGAGCTAATATGAAGTTAAAAAATGCGACGGATTGAGGTCATTGTGTAGAATAAGATAAAAATGCATTAATCACTAATATTACATATGAACAAGTTGGGTTATGGATAATTGACTTTTAGATGAGTAGGTGGTAAAGTTGTAACCGAAAATTAATTTATTTTAGGTTTGTCATCGACAATCTACTCATTCAACCACCAAGATTTTAATATGATATATATATATATATATAGATACGCATCTCCCATAATGAATATTAAAAAATAATATAATCGACTTACTTTTGTTTCTTTTTTTGTTTTTCTGCCCATACCTTACACGTCATGTGAATAGGTGCACTATGTGCGTGGGGCTATTTTTATTTAATTAACATTTAAGGTTTCTGCCACCGAAAATAAAATAATACAAGACAGACACTGCTTAAAAAATAACTGTTGAAGAATCTAAAATGTTTACTGTTTTTGTCATGACAATACTCGGAAATCCTATGCATATAATAGAATCGAGATTCTCTCTTTATCTAAATTTATCGTACATAAAATTTAAACTTGTAATCGGTGATTATTAAATAAGATTGCTAGGGAAAAAAAATTAAGTCTCAATAATATAAAAAAACTTATGATCCGAGGCAGTGAATCGTTTTGAAAACATAGCATCATGCGTATATCAAGCTATTGAGAGTTAAGTATGGTCACTTACATTAAGCAAATGGGTGTTCTAAAAAGACCTTAATCATAACTAATGATTGTTAACTTAACCTAAGATAAGTTTAGTAAAAAGGGCAAGAACAGAAAACAAAGAAGTGTTTCTTGGCAACAGAAAACTATACTACGCAAATTCCCCATACAGAAACAAATTCTTTTGCACCACAATTTTTTCCTAGCAACATCAAGTAGTACCCCCTCATTTCTCACCAAAATGATGTTACCTTACATGTGGAAACATTTATTTTTCCTCCGGAAAATTCTTCATACTCATCAAGTTGAACTACGTATCAAGAAAGCAACTAATCAAAGGAAAATGACAGGGACACTCTTATGGTTTACTAAAATAATTATAGGAATACATTTGCTTTGAGAAAAGACAAGTAGATTTTTCTTAAATAATTTTACTCAAATAAAATACAACTAGGTCATTATAACTAAAGATATAAGGGTCCAATTATGTTGGAATTGTTCTACTGTAAAATACTATACAATCATACAAATAAATATTAAATATCTAATTATTACTATAATCTGATAGTCATTGTCAGTGTTCTACAATAAAATAACTTTATCATAACCACTGCCAATACATAATTATCCTAAAAAATATCTATGTATCTATTATAAAAATAAAGAGATTTCTTTGATTATTTTACCAAATTATAGGGTGTTCATAACTTTTTCTATAATCAATAACCTAATATAACCTACGGAATTTGAATATATATATATATATATGCGGACACACTTTAAAATTGTATGATTTAAGATAATTAATTTTTAATTTTTTTAAATTGTACAATTTAAAAATACATTCGTATTAAAAAAAATACAAACGTCTACACCTGAGATATATATATATATATATATTGCTGAGAAACGAAAACGCATTTACTTATGTCATATTTTGTATTTCCCCACTACTAATTTCATATAACCACGACGGTCTATTTGTCTTGATGGATCAAAAAATCAAGTGTTGCGTTACTTTCAGTGTTGCTGAAAAACTTGTTCGGTTGCTTCAATCGCAAGGCATATGCAAGTGCCTCACACTCATTGGCTTATTCTGAAAATAATGTCAAAGTGGAATTTGCCAATTTGGTGCTTTCAAGTTTCAAGGCCACCTGTTTTGACGCAATTAATATGCAGAGTGACAAGCTGTGACGAAATTGTTGTGGGGTTGGGGGGGTCACCATAATTCATCTGGACACCTTGTGTCGTGTGCAAAACTACAATTGGGACGTGTCAAATCGTGTCAATTAATTTTGAAGACAATCAATGCAAATAAGAAATATATAAATGCACGTGACGTGGTCCATGCATATCAGAGTATTTGGCAACCGCATGAGCAATTTGAGGGCAATGATTTATAATGAATTTTTTGCTAGGCGAAAGTTTGGTAATTGAATGTGTGTGTTGATTTTAATGGCTTATTTTACTGTCTTACGAGGGGTGGGTAATATTAGTTCTGAATATAGATTAGTATCCATTCGATGGTGCAATGATTCAATGATGTGAGTTTTGGTATGAAAAAGCTTTAGTGGGAAAAGAAAAATCATAATCAACAACGAAGAGACACGTAAAAATGAGATCATTTAAAGAGAAATTGTGGGCTTGTTCAAGTAAGAGATTTGGTTGAAAAACATTTATATGAGATGGACGTATCACCTCAGTTTTTTAATAAGAGCTTATTGTTTGGACAGGTCAAGTGGATCTTATTAAGAAAATTATTTTTTAAGGAAAATTATCTCATTAAAGTTAGTGAATTTCATTAGAGAAATATGAAAAAATAACATATCTCAAATTTTTATTTCAAATGATGTAATATTTATTAATTGACTAAGGAGATAATATAATTAATTTACTTATAATTTATAAAAAAAATTATTAACCACTTAACTAGGGACGGACCCACATGTTGGGCAGTAAGGGGTAATCAAAAATTTGGCTTATGTTAATTTTTGGAATAGTTATTTTTGAGTGGATTCAATTTTGTAAAGAAATGAATCAATTTTATAAATTGTCTTTTGCAATGAGGGCAAGTTAATATTTTTCAACATAAAATATTCCAAGATCTTGTAATTCAACAGCTCACAAAGCTTGCTAAAATGGCTCTTGATTAATCTGAGTCGCCTACATGGTTGCATGATGCGCCTCTTGACATTGTATTCCTCTTGTAATGTTATGGTGTAATAAATGCAACTTTTATTGTAAAAAAAAAGTTAATATTTTTCAACATAAAATATTAAAAACATGATTTTTTATTATAATATTGCCCACAATGAATTAATTTCTTGAATCCGCTCGTGTGCTTAATGAATGACACATAGCACATCATATTATTTAAAATGAAATTTAGGATAAAATTTTTAAAAATGTCTATCACTATTCTTGGCGAACCTATCTAAATAAGAGGCTTCCATTGATCAGGCTAAGGGTGGGCATTAGTTCGGTTTCAGAATAAATTTTCAGTTTCGGTTCGGTTCGGGTCCCAAATTCAAAAACTCCGTTCGGATTTTAGAGAAAATAAAAATTGAACCGGAACCGATAGTTCGGTTCGGTTCGGTTTCGATTTGCTTCGATTTTTTGCTTTGGCTTCGGTTTTTCGGTTTGGTTTCGATTTTTCGGTAATGGTTTACTTAACGGATCGGATTAACAAATCGATTTTTCGATTTATCTTAACTTACACACAAGGCCTACCATAATTAATGTATAATAAAAAAATAATTTACAAATTTGCAGAAGCAAAAAACAAAAAACTAAAATTTGGACTAAACTGAATAATTTTCAGAATCATCGTCACTGTTTTTAATATCAAAACTTTTGGATCAAAACGTAAATAAAATAAAATAAGTTTCTGCACCATAATATAATTTATCAAAAATATAGGGATCTGAATATTATCTTGCCTTATTGACTTTTGGTCTACGACCATTTTGAAAAGTTTGCAAAACATATTAGGCCATAACATAATTTTTATATGCAAATATTTTCTAAATATTGAGTCATACTAAAATTTTATAAAAGAAAGGGACTTGAATGATATTATCGGTTCGATTCGGGTTTTTTAAAGTTTGATTATAAAATCGAATTAAACCATTATGTTTGGTTCAGTATTTCTATATTCGGTTTTTTTAAAATAAAAAAACCAAACCGAACCTAATTTTTTTTTATTTCGGGTCAGTTTTACCCACCCCTAATAGGGATGGCAATTTGTGGATTTGAGCCAGGCTTTTCGAAGCACAGGCCCAAGCCCACATCATTCAAACAAAGTCCAGACCTTTCAAAAGTTTGGACGGACCGAACTTGGGCTTTTTAAATTAATTATAAAATATTTTTTTTAATTAAGAAAAAAATTTAAATTAAAGATAATAATCTAATATATAATATAATAATAGTCTAATACATAAAATATTAGTAATACAACCTAATAAAATAACAAATACTAATATAAAAAATTAAACTAATTTAATATTTTGAGTTTTTTCTTTTTTTATTTAAATTACATTTATTTTTTATTCATAAAGCCCTTGTCCAGGCCCAACATATGTGGGCTTTTTTTATATCCAGGGACCCTTTGAGGGGAGCTGCGTCGGGCTTTTTGCCAACCCACTAGATCGCATCAGTTCTAACATGTAGAGATGGTGAACCTACCCATGCAAGTTTCTATAGATCTAGCAATAACGAGAATATATAGTGATTTTTCGGCAATTGATACAATTTACTATTACAACAATATTAGAAATTTCAACATTTGAATATCAACTTAAGTCCCAATATAATGTGTCCCTTATCTATTGAATGATATAATTTATAACTTGTAAAATTATAATGTTATGGTGTAATGTATGCCTCTTGACATTGTCTTCCTCTTGTAATGTTATGGTGTAATAAATGCAACTTTTATTGTAAAAAAAAGTTAATATTTTTCAACATAAAATATTAAAAACATGATTTTTTAATTATAATATTGCCAACAATGAATTAATTTCTTGAATCCGCTCGTGTGCTTAATGAATGACACATCGCACGTCATATTATTTAAAATGAAATTTGGGATAAAATTTTGAAATGTCTATCATTATTCTTGGAGAACCTATCTAAATAAGAGGCTTCCATTGATCAGGCTAGGGGTGGGCATCAGTTCGGTTTCAGAATAAATTTTCGGTTTCGGTTCGATTCGGGTCCCAAATTCAAAAAATCCGTTCGGTTTTTAGAGAAAATAAAAATCGAACCGGAACCAATAGTTTGGTTCGGTTCGGTTTTGGTTTGCTTCGGTTTTTCGGTTTGGCTTCGGTTTTTTAGTTCGGTTTCGATTTTTCAGTAATGGTTCACTTAACGGATCGGATTAACAAATCGATTTTTTTGGTTTATCTTAACTTACACACAAGGCCTATCATAATCAATGTATAATCAATAAAAATAATAATTTACAAATTTGTAGAAGCAAAAAATAAAATTTTGGACTAAACTGAATAATTTTCAAAATCATCGTCACTGTTTTTAATATCAAAACTTTTGGATCAAAATGTAAATAAAATAAAATAAGTTTCTACACCATAATATAATTTATTAAAAATATAGGAATCATAATATTATCTTACCTTATTGACTTTTGGTCAACGATCATTTAGAAAAGTTTGCAAAACATGTTAGGCCATAACCGAATTTCTATATGCAAATATTTTCTAAATATTGAGTCATATTAAAATTTTATAAAAGAAAGGGACCTGAATGATATTATCGGTTCAGTTCGGGTTTTTAAAGTTTGATCATAAAATCGAACCGAACCATTATGTTTGGTTCCGTATTTCTATATTCGGTTTTTTTGAAATAAAAAAACCGATCCGAACCTAATTTTTTTTAATTCCGAGTCTGTTTTGCCCATCCCTAGTAGGGATGGTAATTTGTGGGTTTGGGCCAGACTTTTCGAAGCACAGGGTCAAGCCCACATCATTCAAACAAAGTCCATACCCTTCAAAAGCTTGGACGGGCCGGACTTGGGCTTTTTAAATTAATTATAAAATATTTTTTAATTAAGAAAAAAATTTAAATTAAAGGTAATCATCTAATATATAATATAATAATAGTCAAATACATAAAATATTAGTAATACAACCTAATAAAATAACAACTGCTAATATAAAAAATTAAACTAATTTAATATTTTGAGTTTTTTCTTTTTTATTTAAATTACATTTATTTTTTATTCGTAAATTAAAAAAACCTAGGCTTTTTTGCTAAGTTCTTGTCCAGACTCAACATATGTGGGCTTTGTAATTTTTGGGCACATATCCAGGACCCCTTGAGGGCTGGGCTAGGCCGGGATTGGGCCGGCCTTGGCTTTTTTGCCTCCCCTAACCCCTAGATCAGGCGCATCAGTTCTAACATGTAGAGATGGTGCACCTACCCATGCAAGTTTTTATAGATCTAGCAATAACGTGAATATATAGTGATTTTTCGGCAATTGATACAATTTACTATTACAACAATATTAGAAATTTCAACATTTGAATATCAACTTAAGTCCCAATATAATATGTCCCTTATCTATTGAATGATATAATTTATAACTTGTAAAATTATTTAACTATCATTAAATGAATGAATGTCATATCAATTAAGAATCAAGAATCAGATTAAGAAATATGACTGAAATGCTAGAATACCTAACTAGATATTGGAATACCTAACATGTCTTATTTTATGATTATTTGAATTGCTTGATACAATTATTTGAGTGAGATCACTTGCACAATTCCACAAGAGTTGGAAAATAAAATTTTCCATGTGCAAAAAATACAAATTATTTATAAAAATAATGGCAACGAATTTGGGTGATTAAATATGTGAAAATCAATGTAACTTCTTGATGGAATCTAATTATATTTTTAAGTGCAAAAACCTTTTCTATAAATAAACAAATATAAAGAAATGGAAAATCCCATGAACAAATAATGGAACAAATTTATGCGATTCCATTACATAATGGAATTATGTAAACACAGTATACTTATCAAAACAGCATACCACCAATCTTCATAAATTGCATCAATTATGAATACGATTACTTGGATTTAACATATCACATTATTCGGGGGGAAAAAATAACAAACAAAACAAAATGAGGATGCCCTCCCACATACATTCTGAGCTCTTTCCTTCCAAAATATCATTCTCAAGTCTCAACACCCATCTTTTCAATTACAAAAATTCTTTGAAGACTATATTATATCTTGGAAAATGCTTGGTGTAGAGAAAGATGAGAGAAAGATGAGAGAAATAAAGAAGAAAATGGAAGAGAGAGAATGGGCAAATTTCTCTCATCTTTCTCTACGCCTGTCTTTTAGTTCTATCTGTTGTCTTATCAATAAACAAAAATTCTTCAAATCTTTGAAAACTAGACACCAATTACAATAAATATAGTACATTAAAATTTCTATAATTTAACACTTTGATAAATTAATAAACTCTATTTTATAATAATTTTTCATGGTCCAACTTGGTCCAAAGAACTAAATTAATAAGAGAATACTTTTTCGGAAAACTCTTATATAATTCTATGGTCTCATTCATGTCATAAATTAATTAATTTGCTAAAATTACAAATATAACCATTATGATTTAATAAATTATGACTCTATTATTACTTATATTTTTCTTAAAATTTAAACATAGTTGAATCTCATCTTTAATTTTGCTTATTGCTTTTAGAAATTCTAGGATTAATTCTCAAATTGCAAGAATAATTGTTGTTAATTAAAATTATATTTAGTGGATTAATTCAGTTTTAATATATTAAAACGGTAAAATACAATAAATTTTTAATTGATTAAACTGTATGCTCATTGCATTGTATATATACCGTATAAATTAATAAATTAATAAATTAATTAATGTCTTTAAATTAATGAATTTAATATGCTCCCGACATTATTAATGTATAGAGATTTTACTTTATATCTCTAATTTAGATTGGTCTTTGGATAACCAATACGTCAAATATTCAAGTCAAATTCAGCTCGAGTACAAATCAAACTTGTATCACAAATATATCATCCACAGATGATTTTGTGGGGCATTCAATCGTCACTTGGATTTTAATTCTTATTGAACAGATGATTCGTCATCTAAAAGTTGCAACCGTTGGTATTTCTGCCGGCTAAACACATATCTACAAATGATTGTTGGTAATGAAAAATATTTACAAAAGAAAAATTAAAGCAAATCCCCTTTCATTATGCGGAACTTCAAACAGTCACCACTCAAGAATAGAAATTACAGCTAACAAATGCAAAGAGTCTTGGACATAACTGAACAGTTCAATATGAATGGACTTCAGAATGCATATCTTTCTCAGTAAAATCACCGAGGTTCACCTACAAAGCTGATCTTCTGAAATGAATGACCGACCAACTTCTCCCTGAGCCCAATGGCCTGAACTGGTCATCATTGCCGGCCATATTGGAAATTTGTGTTGTTCTGAGATGGCAGTGTTGGAGGTTGCCTGGGTTTTGCGTACTCAACAAAAATTACCCAACCATCAAGAAACTGAAAAACACAAAACAAGAAATCAGTTCACCAAAAATAAGTACAAAAAGAATTTAAAAGTGAATTACCGATCATTGTCATCAATACAACTATTACAACCCGGTTGTCATCAATACAACTATTACAACCCAGAAAAAGAAGAATAATTGAAGACCGAAAAGAAAACAATTGCATTTTAAAAGTACTTCTGGATGCATCATGTTTGATGGACTTTGCACAGCTTTCCACCAAGGCATCAATACAAAAAGATTGGAAACGGGTTTATAATCTGTGCAAGAGCATGCAAAAATGAGGCCATACATAAACTCACCTTGCCATCCATGCCCTCTATGGCTTTTCCAGCAGCTTCAAGGGTAGCATATTTAACAAAACCAAAACCCTTAGAATACCCAGATTCCCGATGTTTCACTATTTTAGCTGCAAATGGCCAAAAAGGAACAGTTAGTAGTCTACAGATGTAAAAGATTTAAAGAACTTTAAGACGAAGAACAAACCATGAACCACTTCCCCAAATGCAGAAAATGTTTCCCTGAGCGTTTCGTCAGTCGTGCGCTTACTGAGACCTGAAAAAAGAAAAATAAATAAAACAAGTCATTAATATCTACAAGTCATAATATTGGAAAAGTCCAACCAATCGTCCCAAACAAGCAAGTGACCATCAAAGGTAGAGAGATATATTATCATAGATATAATAACAAATAGAGAAAAGTCAAATTGAAGAAAAAGGGTAGGAATTAATTAACATCCTCACAAACGCGCCTCGCTATAAAACTCACATGGATCTCAACTAAAATGAGAGGCTTCAAATGTACTAACTTACAAACCAAGGCTTGAGCTGAATTCTTATCACCAGCCCAGCAACTCAACTGATAATTCAATTATTAAAGATCTAAACCATCCTTTGATAATCAATAACAATGCCACATCCAAACTCAGGCAGATCTATGACAAATTTCTCCTTTAATTTGCACATCTTCAAAACACGTAACCAAGCAAGTTTGCTCTCTGCATCAAGTAGGACAACCAGCAAAACAATCACCTTTTAAAACCAGCAGCCTAGTGCAGTACCATCTAAATCACAACACTAGACTGATATTTTCCCCACAGTTATCAAAGAAAAAAGATAAAAATATGAAACCAGGTTATAGAGTTTACAACAGTAAAATCGACAACTAATTTGCTATGTAGATACGTCATGCCTAAATATCTAAACAAAGCAGAACAATAAACACCGACATTGGCCACTAAATTCAGAAATCATGGAAAACACAACCAAAATGACTACATTATACTAAAAATCAAAGAAAGAAAATCAAACTAAGATGCCATAAAACTCCAAATTATAGAAATCCTTTTATTGTTTGGATGAATAGGCGTATACATAGACATTTATTTGATCATAAATAATTTACTAGTAGTTCAACACCAATTTCACTTGTTAATTAGTATTGCCAATGGATCGACCTACTTATTCGTGACAACTAGCAATTAAAAGTCAAAATCACCTCAATTCCAAACATACCCTAATCACATAAACTAAATAGAGCCAACATCAATTCCCAAGCAACCAGTTGAATTGATTCCAAAATTTTCCAAATAAATAAATAAATAAAAGTTCTGACACCTAATCTTGAAATAACAATCGCACTCAGGAAAATCAGTTTCCATGAGAACTACAAACAAACAACATACAGTCCAAACAAAATGACCAAAACAAAAAGATGAATTTAGAAAGATAAACTAATTACTGATTAAAAAAAAGGCAAAAACGAAACGAAAAGGAAAGATTTTTAATAGTACCGGAGACAAAAAGATTGGTGCTTGGCTCGGCCTGGGGTCGCTGCGGAGGGTTTAAAGAAGAAGAAAAAGGAGAAGTTGAAAAGAGCCGCCGTAAGCCGCGAGGAGCCGCTACCGCCGCTCTCAAAGCCATCTTGGGTTTTTAGCTAAAACCCTCCTCATCTTGAGATACTTATAAAAAGTAAATGAGGGAGGGAGCTTGGGGGTTGTAAAATGACGTTATTAGCCTTCTTTTGAATGGAGCTGTATTTTTTTAATTGTTTATTGTTATATTACATAACTACTAATTTTAGAATTAGAAATATGTTCGAGACCAGTCCTGATCTTATTGTTAATTATCATACACTACCAATACTAGAATTAAAAATCTGTTGACACTAGCTTTTAATCAACACAACCTGAAGTAAGAAATGAATATCTTCCCTCAAAAGTTAGAGAAGTAAGTGAGAATTAGTTGACTAAATAATTGTTTTCATGGTTGGATTCTCAGAAATATGTGAGTTAGGAATGTCAATAATTGTTTTATTTGTTTTATTAATTAAATGAGTTAATAAAATTCTTTTACTTTAAAAATTCACCGAAGGAAATTGAGTTAGTAGGTTGTATAAGAAAATTTAAATTATGAGAAAAAAAAATGAAATAGATGATAGTTTTGTCCCATACAACTAAAAAATTCAACTTTCTTCTCGAAAGATTGCTATCGGGCAAGATTTACAATGCGGCCTTTTACAATGTGGGCCACTGCTAAGGCCCATGTAATATTAGATTTATGAATATATCAAATTATTAATTTTGAGCATACTCAACTTTTTTACTTAATTGGGGATGTAACCAGTTTTTTCCCTCGAAATAAACGTAAAACTAGTATTCATAGGAAAGTAAGGGTTTATTTAGGGCAGTTCCGGCCTGCATATAAAAGAGCAAACCGCATAGACAACTTATAACCTCTGCCTCAAAAAAACAAAGTCAGCTAATTCATTTTGAGAGGATTGGCAATGATCTTATTGATCCAACAAAGAGTAAAGTACATATCAATTATGGTATCATTACACAGATAAGCGACACCGTGTTATTCTTGCACAGGGATGCATGGTTATTATTTGTCACACTAGTACTTAATTCAAACACACACTTATAATTTTAAGAGCATACAGTCAGAGAGAGAGTTAAATATTGTTACATGGGAAGAGGATCAACAAGCAATGATGCGATTCTATCCTTGGTTTTCCCTGACGAGTTGGTATAACCATCTCCATTTTGATATAACACCACCATCATCCGAGCAAGATTCAAAGAAGGAAGAAGCCATTGCAACGGAGGATGGTTCGGATCTTGAATTTCTTCATTGATGTTCATCCATTCAATTTCCACCATTTCTTTGATTTTGTTGCACGCTTCTTCTTCAGACACGCCATACTGTTGCATGTAACATTCCACACTTGATGGTGCATCCCCTCTCTCTTGCTCGACCTTAACAATTTTTTTAGAAGCAATAAATTAATTTCAGTTAGCTTAATTTATATGCCGTTAAAATTGCAAAAGAAAAAAACAGTCTTTTTGAGTTCTTTTATTGTTATAACCTCATTGTCATTAGTCTACTTAGGGAGGGCATTTACTTACAAAGTGAGTAGGCAATTGATCCCACAAGAATTTTATTTTTTAATTTTTTCACCTTAAATATGTATTTTGTTTAAAAGAAAAGTTATGACAAACATAATTAATTTAAAAATTTGCCCCCAGGAAGGATCCGTACAAACTAAAATACTAATCTTATAATAGTTTTACGTAGTTGCACCTATGAGTCAATTTCTTGGCTCTACTGGTCTACCCCTGAGTTTTTTGAGAGGAACATTGCTGATGAATTTTATTAATTAAATGGGTTAATTTTAGATTATCCTTCTTGTGAATTGACTATCTTTCAATCACCCTTTTATTTTTTAAAACTTTAATGTACCCCTCATTTTTATTAAGAAGACTAAAAAAAAAAAAAATCAACTCACCTCATTTTTCCCTTCTCTTTTGAATAAAAAACAATGTAACTTGAGATGTTCAGAAGTAAAGAGGGTGATTTGAAGGTAATAAATTTATGAGGGTATAATCTAAATTTTACTCAATAAAAAGGAGTAACTGGTCCATAAATCTATTTAAGGGAGGAAATAACGTGCCCTACCTATGGGAAAAAGTATATTAGAAAACCACATTTATCTTTCAATAGTAAAGTTCAAACTAAAATTGTAGCATTATGAATGTCTTGAGTAATTAAAAATAAATTAGGAACCGAGGTGATTAATATAAGAAATATTTAAGGACTTACGTATCATTCTCCCTAAATTAAGTAGTTAAAATTCCTTTAATTTGGTATTTGGTCATAAATTCTTTATCGATATAGTACATACCTTGTAAGTACGGACGTCATCATCAAGACGAGCAATCAAGGAGGAATATCTAATAATTTTAGGAACACTAATCGCCCAATCAAGTGCTTGCTTGGTAATTGCCATATCTTCTAAGCCTACAAGAGCTTCAACAGCAAGCATGGGGTATCCACTGCTCATTGTAGAATTCTCCATGTATTCCTCAAATGTTGGCACATATTTGGCATTGAACCACTTTGCTTCCACAAAGTAAGCCCTTACCAGGCCTTTTATCTGGGAAAAATAAAGCAAATTAATTATTCAATTTGGACAGCCATATATGTACTTATTTGTGTATATCAATAAAAAAAAAAATTGATAATAAGTATATTCATGATTATGAGGTGTACTTACCGCCTCTTTCGCATAGTGCATGCAACCAGGTGGCTCTTTACTCACTGGCTTGTCCTCCATTTCTTTGACAACGTCTAAGAGGGCAAAATAACAGACTTGCATGTATTTTGGTAACTCATTTGCTGCCGCAACTTCCCACCTACCAAAAACAATGTGGATACTATACTTTGATTATACGAAAAATCGACTGTCACGTTATTAATACTTATTAATTTGCACACACCTCTCAATTGCATGAGTGAATAGCTTAAGTTCTTCCAAAGTGCCATACACATCATAGATATCATCTATGACAGAAGCTATTGCGATGATTTTGGTCATAAATTTTCTAGTTATGGAATATTTAGGCTCAAAATAGACTCCTAATATCCAAAAGTAGCACTCCACCAACCTATCCCTTGCAAAAGGTAGCTTTGTTGCAAAATCAATATCTTTCCACCACCTGCAAAAATTTATGATTTTCCAATGTAAAATTGATCTTTTCAGTCTTATAATGGATTGATTTCAAATTCATAAAGTAAATTACTAGTGTTGATGCAGAAATATGATCAAAACCCCATTGTTGTTCTAGTAAATTAATCGTCGTCATGTTCTAAACTCTCATATCCATCAAGGTTTCATGGAGGGAAAAAAAAATTGCCGATCTCTGTGGAGATAGCTACGAGCAATTTAGCAAAAAAAATTATTTTAAATCATAATTTTATGGGTAAAATCGAACTGTAAAGGATCCTTTAACAATAGACAGGATTTTTGATACGTTTTAAAACAGTACATGACAAATGATAAATTTCAACAAACAAGGGGGGGGGGGGGGTGTTTGATATTTGATCACCTTGAGATCTCACTTAGCTCTCTCCGGTGTAACTCCTGCAAAAGATTAAAATCTAGCTTTGCAAGTTCTAATATTAGCTCATTTCGTGTTGAATTGTCTGCTTCATAGATGGAAATGTACTGCCTTGCCTCCAATCTTGGCATCCCTCTGTGCAAAGTTATCTCCAGGGAGTGCTCAACTTGGTTAGCTAGAGAAGTGCTTATATGGGGCAATAAAGATTTTAAGTGCTTCCTAGAGAATTCACATGCTTCTTCTAACATATTCTCCCCTTGTACTCTCAAATATGACGCCTCATACAAACACAGCAAGCCTCTCGCATCATTTGTTAACATGGCCTTGAATTCACCTTTCTCATCTTTGAATTTTTTAAATATATCTGTTCGTTATTGTAATCAAGTGTTAAAATTAATTATCACTGAGTATATGTTAAAAAAATTGATTGAAACTTTTGCTTATGCATACCTGCTGACACCTTGTAACCATGTTGCCTTAGAAGCCGAAATCGAAGAGCAACCATGCAGAGATCATTATTATGATCGTAATTAACATCACAATTGCTATTGACACGGCTATTATAGATTGATTGTAAGGCCTCTTTGATCTCATTTTCAAAGTGATAGGCCACGCCAAGGCGTTGAAGTTGATCAACAAGAGTCACAATTTCTTCAATTGTTTTCCATGCTGTATTATTGCTCATTAGCAACTTTTTAACTTCTGCTTTTAATGTTTCAAACCGCTTTTCCACTTCCGCATTGAGGTACTGCATCAGTAAAATTAACAAAATCATGATCACATATAGAGCGGATTTTCATTCAAAAATCCCTAACCATACTAAAATTATGGATAAGTTAAAAGACAAAAAAATATATATCTCAATACATTATGGGATAAAATACACTATATTAAAGTCATTTTTTGTCTTTTAACTTATCTCTAACTTTAATATGGTTAAGGATCCCTGATTAAAACATCTCTCTATATACATATAAGAGTCACATAATAGATACCTTGTCATTTGATGACACATTAATGAAATGATCACCCCAAATGCTAGGATGATAATCCGAGGATCGACGGTTCTCATCGGCTTTCGTACTTTCTTTTGAAGAAGGAAGACTCTTAAGATCCATTTTTTTTCTATCCAAGATTTTTGTTGAGACTGATCGAATTATACAATAAATATTAAAGAAGATGACATGTAAAGAAAAATAAAAATAACGACACAAAACACAAACTGATATATCATAATAGAGAATATAAGTATTAGAGTATATATCTCATAACTCCAACAACCCCTAATTCTTTCAAGTTCTCTCAAACGGTTCAAGAAATAAAATCACTTCGTATGCTTTCAAAATTTATAGGTAAAAGAAGAGCTTAAAAGTCAATATTGCTAGGGATAAAATCCCATAAAAAAAGCACTATTTATGTTGACTAAAGCGGCCTTGTCCTAGCATGCATGACTTTCTGATGATACAACCACAAAGCTTATTTTTATGTGTGCGTTAATTCATTGGTTGAATGAAAATATAAATTAATAAAAATAAATCATGTAAGTGATATTGATTAATCTTATCATGCCACATCAGTTTGTACAAAATAAGTTTGTACAAGAGTTTGTGGCTGTATCATTACTCCTTTCTTGAATGCTTTCAAATTTTTCGGTAAAAGAAGAGCTTAAAAGTCAGGCACTTGTTATCAAATTATGTAACATACACCAACTATCTCATAGTTGTTTAATGAAAATCAAACGGTTATAAAAATATAAGATAACATAATCTTATTTTTTTCACAACCGTTAAATTTTTATTAAACAGTTGTGAGATAGTTATGCATCTTACCTTACTATGTAAGGTAATAAGAGCCTAAAAGTCAATATTGCAAGGGCTAAAATCCAATAAAAAAACACTAATTAGAGTATGATGATGTTGAATGAAGCCGCCTTGTCGGGGAAAAAAAAAAGTAAAAACATGAAAGGAATTCGAACTAGTGAATTATTTTACCTTCATTAAGAATGGCAAAATATTTGGATCTGGCCTACATCCGTGAAAATCTAGAAGATCTGAATCTAGAAGATCTGAATCTAGAAAAAATCTAAGCCTGTACATTAAAAAATGCGGGTCTAGATCCTAGAAATTAGAATCTGTGTCGATTCGGATGCAAATGGATCTAGAAAATTGGATCTCCATATCTGCATTAGTTTTTTAATTAAATTATTTAGTAAATTAAAATTAAACGAAAAATATATAAGTTAAATGGAAAAGCATAACATGATTAATTAAAAAACTATAGAAGTTAAATTAAATTAAGAAATATATCCGGATCCGCATTGTTTTTTAATTAAATTATTTATTAAATTAAAAAAAATAAGTTAAATGAAAAAATAATAAGATTAATTAAAAAATATAGAAGTTAAATTAAATTAAGAAATATATTGGGATCCAAATTATTTTATGTGGATTTGTTTTGTTTTTATAATTTTATTTGTGGATTTGTGGTGATGATAGACTTGAATTTATCTTATTCTTAATGTTTGATTTATGTTGTGGTATTTTTATTTGTGACTTTATGGTGTTCTATGTTATTCTAGGTATTAAATTGTTGATTGTTGAATTATGATTGGATTTTATTTGATATTATTAGGTAAATTGTGGAATTTTAAATTGTATTTCAAATTATTGAATTTTAATTTTTGCAGATTCGGATATAGGATATCCACCCGCAATCCATGTAAATATTACCCGAAAAAAAGAAAATGCTAGTAGAAACCAGATAAATTTAGTACCAATTTTTTCACTTAATTTAAAAAAATATAACATCAATTACTCTGTTTCTATCAGCGCTTGTTATCATTTTGTTCACTTACAATTATTGGCATGGATTATAGGATTTTCGATATTATCCTCAATACCAATGATAATTGCAATACACCGAGTCAACCTAGCATGCAGCGCTGTATCTCATATAGCGCATGCATGCAACTGGTACAACCGGTTTTTAAACGGTTAATATAATAAAAATTATATTTTTATTTGTTTTTAATGTGAAAAAATTATTAAAAAAAGATAAAATTATAATTAAATGAGGTAAAAGATTGTAATAATTTTAAATTTACAAATAGTACAAAAAATATAAAAAACTATAAATATATCACAAAATGGTTATATTCCTACTTATTTTTCACATTTCAATATTTATAATGTATGTTTCAAGTTTACTTTTTAAATCCCTATTTTTCATGACAATTTATCTAAATTTTGGTACGTTGTTTCAACTCATTTTCCCACTAGATGTTGGTTCTATATTTCCACTATTTTCATCAAATTTCAGCTTTTTAGACGAATATTTCAAGTTTATTTTTATATCTCTACAATCTGTTAAACTTTATCTAGTTTTTGGTAAATTCTTCCAATTTATTTTTTCACCACTTTTTGGTTCTATATTCCCACTTTTTTTTTTTATTGAATTCTAACATTTTTTTTGGATATTTCAAGTTCAATTTCTAAATCTCTATTTTCCGTTAAAATTTATCAAATTCTTAGTAAGTTGTTTCAACTCATTTTTTTTTACCAATTATTGATTTTATATTTCCACTCTTTTCATCAAATTCTAAATTTTTAGGTTGCTATTTCAAGTTTATTTTTCATATCGCTATATTTTGTTAAACTTTATCTAGTTATTGGTAAGTTGTTCCAACTTATTTTTTCACCATTTTTTTGGTTCAATATTTCTACCCTTTTTATTGAATTCCAACATTTTGGGTAAATATGTCAAATTTATTTTTTAGCTCCCTACTTCGCGTTTAAATTTATCAAATTCTTGGTAAGTTATTTCAACTTTTAGGTTAACTTATTCTATTCTCGTTCCCACAACTTTTTTTGTTCTATATTCCAACTATTTTCATTTAATTCTAACATTTTGTTTAAATATTTCAAGTTCATTTTTTAGATCTCGGCTTATTGTTAACCTTTATCAGATTCTTGTTAAGTTTTTGAAACTTTTAAGTTATACTCCTCAGCTCTTATTTCTACCATTTTTTTGTTCTATATTTCCACTCTTTTAATTTAATTTCAATATTTTTCATGAATGTTTCAAGTTTATTTTTTGATCCTACTTATTGTTGGATTTATTAGATTTTTGGTAACTCTTTCCAAAATTTAGGTTAACTATTTCAACTATTTTTTTCCACCATTTTATGGTTCTATATTTCTACTCTTTTTATTGAATTCCAAAATTTTATTTGGATATTTCAAGTTCAATTTCTAGATCCCTACTTTCCGTTAAAATTTATCAAATTTTTGGTAAATTGTTTCAACTTTTGGGTTAACTTCTTCCGCTCTTATTCCCATCACTTTTTGGTTCTGTATTCCGACTATTTTCATTGAATTCTAACATTTTGCTTGGATATTTCCGGTTCATTTTCTATATCTCAACTGATTTTTAAACTTTATCAAATTCTTGTTAATTTCTTGAAACTTTTAAATTATGCTTCTCAATTCTTGTTTCCACCATTTTTTTTGTTTTATATTTCTATTCCTTTTATTTAATTTCAATATTTTTGTGAATGTTTCGAGTTTATTTTTTGATTCCTACTTATTGTCGGATTTTTTAGATTCTTGGTAACTCTTTCCGAATTTTAGGTTAACCCCTTCAACTATTTTTTCCACCACTTTTTGGTTCTATATTCCTACTCTTTTTATTGAATTTCAACATTTTGTTTGGATATTTCAAGTTTGATTTCTAGATCCCCACTTTCCATTAAAATTTATCAAATTCTTGGTACATTGTTTCAACTTTTGGGTTAATTTCTTCCACTCTTATTCCCACCATTTTTTTGGTTATGTATTCCGACTATTTTCATTGAATTCTAACATTTTGCTTAGATATTTTAGGTTCATTTTCTATATCTCAACTAATTGTTATACTTTATCAGATTCTCGTTAATTTTTTAAAACTTTTAGGTTATGCTTCTCAACTCTTGTTTCCACCATTTTTTTGTTTTATATTTCTACTCTTTTTGTTTAATTTTAATATTTTTCGTGAATGTTTCAATTTTTTTTATTCCTATTTATTTTTGAATTTATCAGATTCTTGGTAACTCTTTCTGAATTTTAGGTTAACCCCTTCAACTCTTTTTTCCACCACTTTTTGGTTCTATATTCCCACTCTTTTTATTGAATTTCAACATTTTGTTTGGATACTTCAAGTTTGATTTATAGATCCCTACTTTTCGTTAAAATTTATCAAATTCTTAGTAAGTTATTTTAACTCATTTTTCCATCGGTCATTAGTTTTATATTTCCACTTTTTTCATCAAATTCCAATTTTGTAGGTTGATATTTCAAGTTTATTTTTTATGTCGCTATATTCTGTTTGACTTTATCTAGTTATTAGTAAGTTGTTCTAACTTATTTTTCCACCATTTTTTTGTTCAATATTTCTACTCTTTTTATTGAATTCTAACATTTTGGGTAAATATGTCAAATTTATTTTTTAGCTCCCTACTTTGCGTTTAAATTTATCAAATTCTTGGTAAATTATTTCAACTTTTGGGTTAACTTCTTCCACTCTTGTTCCCACCACTTTTTTTGTTCTATATTCCAACTATTTTCATTTAATTCTAACATTTTGTTTAAATATTTCAAGTTCATTTTTTAGATCTCGATTTATTGTTAACCTTTATTAGATTCTTGTTAAGTCCTTCAAAATTTTAGGTTATGCTCTTCAACTCTTGTTTTCATCATTTTTTGGTTCTATATTTCAAATCCTTTTTTTTAATTCCAATGTTTTTCGTGAATGTTTCAAATTTAGTTTTCGATCCCTACTTATTGTTGGATTTATCATATTCTTGGTAACTCTTTCTGAATTTTAGATTAAGCTCTTCAATTCTTTTTTCCACCACCTTTTGGTTTTATATTCTTACTCTTTTCATTTAATTCCAACATTTGACGTGAATGTTTCAAGTTCATTTTTAAATCCCTATTTATAGTTGAAATTTATCAAATTATTGGTAACTACTTACAATTTTTGGGTTAAACTCTTCAATTGTTGTTCCCACCACTTTTTGGTTTTATATTCCTTTTCTTTTTGTTGAATTCCAATATCTTAGGTGAATATTTCAAGTCTATTTTTAAGATTCTTACTTCTTATTGGAATATATCAAAACTCTTCGTAAGTTTTTCCAACTTTTGGATTAAATTTTTCAACTCTTTTTCCCACCACATTTTGGTTCGATATTCCCACTCTTTGAAATAAATTCCAATATTTTGGGTAATGTTCCAAGTTCACTTTATAAATTCTTTCTTTCCTTTATAAGTTTTCAAGTTTCTAGTAATTTGTTCTCATTTTTGCGTAAGTTATTCTTACTCTTTTACATCTGATAATGATTTTATGTTTCTATTATTTTCATTATATTCCAACACTATAGTCATAAGTTCTAGGTCCTTTTTTCTTATCTAATAATAGTATTCTTTTTAAAATAATAATAATTTCAATAAGGTAAATTATGTTTGACCCCTTGCTATTTTTACAAATATCAATTTACCACATAATATTGAAAAATTGTTATTGCAACCCTTTATCAATTTCAACATTTTGGGTCCATAATGTGTCCTTTTCTTTTTCTTTTTTTAATTTCTTCATTACTTTATAAGATCTTTTGAATTTGATTGGATGTATATTTGAGCTTTTAATTTCTTTAGTTTTTCATAACTCCAACGGTATATATATAAATAACAAGTAAGAATGATTGCAATTGCTATGCTTCTAAAGTTACAATGGTATGAGTTAAAATATCTATTTATGTTGAAACATCTCCCTTTTTTTCTTTTTGAGGATTATGAAACAAAAATAAATTTTATCTAAAACACTTAATTTGTATAAAGTTTATAACATCCTATTTTCTTTTCAAAATACTTTCTTTAATGTCTCCTCACTTCAACCGAAATTCATGTCATTATAAGTAGTGTGATTATTTTATTTGTATCACTACTACTATTAGTATTTATTTTTAATATTACTACAGTTATTATTATTATTATTACTAATATGCTTCGTGAGATTTATAGTTAAATATAATAAGGATGTATAATATTATACGCTATTTTGGTACTCATTTAGATAATTAAAATATCATTAACATTTGATTACACAATTGATATTTTTAGGTTACAAAACTAAAGGTATTGAAATATCTTTCTTTAATTGAAATCATTATTCATTACTTCAAGAGATTTGATCATGAATTTGATCATCTATACTTGAGACTTTAACCTTTGATCACATCTATGCTCACTTATTATTCAAATAATTATAATTTATTAACATCACTTTTTTTAATGAGTATATTCTCGTTTAAATATGCATATAATTTTCTATTTACTAAATAAGTTCTTCAATTTTTCAAGACTTAACTAAAATAGTTTTCCAATGTTTGTCATAACTAATATGGCATTAAGAAAATATAACACCACAATTATAACAAAAGATTATTATTTTGGCGTATTTTTATTATTTTTTAAACGGTATGTTGGCGTTTGTTTGTGAATGAAATTACAATACCCTAATAATTTATGCAGTGCACTAAAAAAATTAATTAAATAAAAAATTCCATTAATCCAAACAGGTTTATGAGAATTTTTTACAAGCTTGTGGGAAAATGATTTTAAAAGCTTTTAGCATCAAAGAAAACCAATACAAAATTGAATCAATTTACAACTTTCAAAAGCTAGACATCACATGCTGCTAGATTTTCGGGTCTCTACAATCAAATGCATAATATTATTTTTTTATTCTTCATTGTGACAATAAAAGTGCCGAAGACTTAGCCAACAATCCTAAATACCATTCGAGAACTAAATATATTGAGTTAGATCTTCATTTTATCTGGGAACACATTACCAATAAGGAAATTGCTATTGAACATGTTTCAAGCTTTGATCAGTTAGTAGATGTGCTCACTAAACTGCTAGGCTTTGATTATTTTGCTTATATGAGAACTAAGCTCAATGTCTGTCCAGGACCTTGAGCTCATGGGGGCATGTTAAGAATAAATAGATTTACGGGTCTCTGCAATCAAATAACGTATGAAAAACCAGATGATGTTAGAAAATAATTCTTCGAAACAATAAAAATGTCTAGAATTTCAAATGCATGTCCTAGATTCTTGGGTAAAATCAAATAAACTTCATTTTCAATAGAGATCTAATAGCATAGTAACCACATTTATGATTATGAATTAAGCGTGTTTGATTTATTAGTTTTTCAAATGATTAGTTGGCATCTGCCTGTAAATGAACTTTATCCCGTGCACTAAAAAATGAACCAAATCAAAATTTCCATTCATCTACACAGGTTTACAAGAATCTTTTACAAGTTTTTGGAAATAATTTTGAAACTTTTGACATCAAATAAAAAACACAAAACTAAATCAATTTACAGCTTCCAAAAACTAGAGTTCAAATGCTGCTATATTTCAAGGGTCCCTGCATACAAAAATAATAATAATAATATTAAATAAATGATAATAGAAAACAAGGCTTGGAAAAAATAAATAATATTCAAAATTTCAAATGCACGTCCTAAATTCTTGGGTAGGATAAAATAAATTTTATTTTCAACCAAAAAAAAACTTAATGCAAACTAAACACAAAACTATATACTAATATATTATTTCTAAAGAAATTTTTTAACAGAAATATTAAAACATAAAATTATTCTCAGACTAGCATACTTGTTCTATGCAACCTTTATGTCAACTTTAATTTAACGATAAAGTATCTTTGGAAGATAAAGAAGAGAATACATCTACAATAAACAAGAACAAAATTGATTGCATGAATGATGAGAGAATACATCTAGAATGAACAAGAACAAAATTGGTTGCATGAATAATATAAATCATCAAATAGCATCTAATATGAACAACTCGCAAAGTGCAATAGAAACTAAGCACCTAAAGATAATTGTCAAAAATTTATCAGCATATAGATTTGTTCTTGTAAGTAAAATGCATTCAAAATCTAAACCTTGTTTATTTATCCATTTGCTTGTATATTTATTGTAGTTTTCATAATTCTTATAATTTGTCGGCATGCCCAGACAACCGGTTCAAGTAGCCAGAGCACATAAAATATCTAGATTACTAATTACCATAGCACTTAAAATAGTAGTAATATCAATACCACAACAGGGGGGAAAAACTCAAATCAATGTAATTTTCAATACCACTACAGGGGGAAAACTCAAATCAATATAATTTTTTATTTTCATTTTTCTAGCATGAAATACTGGAATTAAATAAAACTGCTATAGAAATCAATATTACAATTGTATTTAGTTTAGGAAACAAACGAAAAAAAATAACACGGGATTGAGAAGCAAGTTGGCCAAACCAGACTCATAATTCCCATCACCTTTGCATAACATGTACTAGTAAAATAGTGACACAGAAACCACAAAATTCATGCACTGAAATCAAAACATCACAGCAATTCAAGAAACTTGAAATTCATTTGTTGCTCTGAAAGAGGAGAATACATTCAGAATTAACAAGATGAAAACTTTTCAAGACTACTGATCCATGATTACGTGAACAACATATATCATGAAATAGCATCTAATATGAAAAACTTACAAAATGTAATAGAAATTAAGCACCTAAAAAATTTGTCTACATTTAGATTTATTCTTGTAAGTTAAATACATTCAGAATTCCCACAACATTTATTTATTTATTTGTTTGTTTGTTTATTGTAGTTCCCACAATTCTTATAATTTGTCCAAATTCCCAAACACTATATTCGAGTAGACAGAGTACTTAAAAAATAATTAGATTACAAATTGTCGAAGCATTTCAAATGATAGGAATAACAATATCACAACAAAGGGAAAAAACAACTCAAACCAATGTCTTTTTTAGCCCCCTTTTTTTTTCATTTTTCTAGGATGAAACACTAAAAAGAAATAAAATTAATGTACAGATCAACTAAAAAGACGCAGAATACATGTGACCTTTATTTTATGAATTCTTCAGAAGTAAAGAAATCCAATGTTATCTAATAGGATTTCATTACTGAATTTCACAAGTTTTATATGCACACATACACGTATATATTATCACATAAATTTACTCTTGACCTCCAGATTTCAGATGCAATTTTTTCTTTAATTTCAACAAACTAGACATTTGGACCCTAATTTTTTGTATTTCTTCCGATAAAGGCATAGTTCATCTATTTCATCAAATAAAAATATGACCAAATTACCCTAATAATATCAGTTAATAAGTTACCTTTATTATTACCTATAAAAATTACCTTTATTATATTCTCACTAGATTTTTCTTTGAATGGCGACAGTAAGCTGAAGCGTAGGCTACTCATCAGTCATTAGCTTCACTTGGACTTAGATCTAACCACTAGAGAGGATGCCCAAAGCATTGTCTGCATCAGATCGTCTGTCAATTTTCTCCCTTGCCAATCCATCTAGAATGGAATCATAAAACATGCAAGAAAAAAAAGGGATTGAAAACTCTAATTGATAATTGAAAATATATTAAAAATAATAATTAAAGTTAATTTCTAAACCCTAATAAGGCAAGTTCAAAAAAAGGGAATTGAATTTATAAATTTTTTATGCAAAAAGCTTGAGCATAGATTTTGAATACAATTTCAAAGCTTGTTCATTAACCTTGAACTGTAAGTGTTCGAAAGATGCCAACTTTTTTATTGATTTATTTTGGGAGATTAATGAAGGTGAAAAGAAGAGGGATCTAGTGGATTGTAGTGAGAAAGACAAAAGATAAGAGCGAGATTTACAAAATTTAGGAGCAAAAACTCATGGTAACCGCTTGTTTTTCTTTTTGTTGAGCGTCTACGATGGCGGCCGGTGATATTTTTGAGTTGAGCGGCTAGGGTTTCTAACAATGGAAGAATGAGAGGTATTTATATTTTGTATAAAAATTTGGGAAAAAATTAAAAAAATTGTAAATGTATACAGGGTATTTAAAAAAGAAAAAAAATTGTATTTTATCTTGGCGGTAGTTTTACCCGCCTAAATGAAACCTAATCACTTAATATTTCACCAAAAATATTATTTAATTTAATTTAAAAATATAGATATAAAAGCTTGTTAATATTACATAATTTTATTATTTTTAGTTGTTATATAAATTAACTTAATTTTGAAAAAATATAGCTATAAATGTAAGATTGAACTAATTTTATAATAATTGCACACTATTCAGGCTCCGTTTGGTACAACTTTTCAAATAGAGGTTATTTAAGTAGAGTTTTTGTTAGTAAAGCATTTATAAATAGAGCTTTTACAAAAAAAAAATTAGTTGTTTGGTTGTCAATAAAATTTTTTATTAAAAATTTATTAAATTACTTTAATAGGCAAGTTTTAAAAGCTATGTTGTGAAAAGAATAAAACAAGATTGTCAAATGAATAGAGGATATTTTAGATATTTTAACATTTAAAAAAAATCAACTTTTATTCCCAAAAGCTCAAAATTTGCGCTTTTACTACTAGAGGTAAAATAGCTTATTTAAGCTTTACAAGCTCTATTAGGAAACAACTAAACAACAGCAAAAATTATTACAAGAGATTATGGGATTAAATAAGTACTTATATCTATTAAATAAGTCATACCAAATGGGCACTCAGTATACAAATCATGTAACCATTTAGTCGGTGTAGTATTACTCAAATAATTTGATTTAGTTTAAAAATGTAATTGTCATGCCTAAAGTATATAACCATAAATATAATTTAATATAACATTATTCAATATTAGTTGCATTCAAATTATAATTATCCATACTATGTACCATTATGATTTTGATTAATGTTTAGCAAAAAGAATTTACTTTAGCAAAAAAAAGATTAAATAAAGTAATTAATTTGACATAGGTATGTATGAATTAATTTGTATAAGAGATTGTTTGTGAGTTCTATTTAAAAGTATCAAATATACAATTAAATTTTTAGAGGGTATACATAGAACATATTAATATTAGAGGGTATACATAGAACATAATAATGTTAGCCACTAATAATAACAACAACAACATTTGAGGGATAATTATGATGTTTGGTATGATAATTATTCGATAGTTCCATAAACATTGCACTCATTTTAGTAGGTAGGGATTTAAGTCCCTGTATGTATTTGTGGGATACTGGGATTGATTTCTTCCAAATATTTATAATTGAATCGTTTCCATTATATGTTTAGATACTTGGATTTTAATGTGATTAAAAGTTGATAAAATTGTTTTGATAGTTTTTTAAGCAAAACATCATTACATTTATAAAGTAATATAAAAAATAGTTTAATTGATATATAATTTATTATATTAAAATATTATTCTCGTTAGCACATAAGTTACATTTTTTAAGTAAAATATCGTTAAATTTATAATGTAATATTAAGAAAATAATATAATTATTTTTGTTTAAATGTATTAATCTATTAATTTTACTTATTTATATTTTTTTAATTAGTACATAATTTAAATATATTAAATATTAACTATTTTTTCCATGAATTAAATGAAAAAGAAGTATTTTCTTTTTTTCTAATGAGGGGGTCTCTGATAGTTTTCTAATTTTGAATTGATTATCTTGATATTTACATAAAATGAGGGAGTTGTACGATAGTTACCTTTTAATATTTGCCACTTTTAACCAATTAAAATGAGGGTATCGGTGGCCGGTTATCTGCTATATTAAAAAAATAATAAAAAGCGGTTGTATGAGATACATCCACTGTATTATAAGCGGACCCCTTAAGACCACCCCATTTTCAGAGAAGATCATTGATTTGATTGAAGACTCTGTTGTTGACTAAGACTATTGACTTGAATGGGTTGTAGAAATTTATGGCACCTTCCATACCCATATTTCAAACATTTATTTCTTTTGTCAAAATTAGGTTTTTGTCAAATCATTTCAGTCTTTTCATATTTTTATCTAAATTTTATTTGTCAAAGTAGCATTTTCATTAAGTTTTGTCAAGGTGGGTGTAGATGTTGTATTTTAAAGCACTATATTGCACCTTATGTCCACCCTTTTAGTTAAGAAATAACCATTATGCGGGAAATAATATTTTTAGGAACTTATAAGAAAAATGACAAGAAGAGGAATTAGAATCATGTTAGTTCTGGAATCCACAATCTAAATTAAAGAAATTATGCATAAAGTCATAAGAATTGAGAAATAGGCACATAAGGAATATATATTTATATCTTCCCATAATTAAATAATCTAAAAGTACTGACTGCTGACACCCATCCTCAGGAATAGGGTTCTAAGAAAAACCTAATTCAAGTCACTCATTATTCATAAATATTGGCTCATTTATAAGAGAAGGGATCTTTAGTCTTTGGGATCACTGTTCACCTTAGAAGAAAAAATGACCCACTTTCATCTTTTTCTTCTTTTTTCAACCTTATTAAGTGTTGATATCTTCACCATACAAAAGTTCAAAAGTCAGGACGTAAATTAACACAGTATGTGACATGG
Organism: Citrus mangshanensis; assembly: GCA_030449895.1. Lineage (NCBI taxonomy): Eukaryota > Viridiplantae > Streptophyta > Magnoliopsida > Sapindales > Rutaceae > Citrus > Citrus mangshanensis. The sequence continues at coordinate 479,560 of JASUUJ010000178.1, read as the reverse complement.
ACGTGAGCAACCGAAAAAATGATGTTTTTATAAGGCTACCACATTTAAGGATGGCAAATCTGGATTTGGATCTAGATCCAGATGTAAGTGCATTCAGATATGGATTCAACGGATCTGAATGTAGGTAATATCTGCATGGATTGCAAACAATTATCCTGGACATTCGGATACACATAAATTAAAATTCAATAATTTAAAATGTAATTTAAAATTCAAAAATTTATCTAATATCAAATAAAATCCAATTATAATTTAACAATCAACAATTCAATACCTAGAATAACATACAACACCATAAATTCACAAATAAAAATACCACAACATAAATTAAACATTAAGAATAACATAAATCCAAATCTAGCACGACTACAAATCCACAAATAAAATTATAAAAACACCACAAATAGACATAAAATAATGCGAGATCCTAATATATTTCTTAATTTAATTTAACTTCGTATTTTTAATTAATCCCATTATGTTTTTCATATAACTTATATATTTTTTATTTAATTTTAATTTGATAAATAATTTAATTACAAATTATGTGAACCTAGATATCTGATTTTTCATATGCATTTGCATCCAGATCTAGCGTTGAATCCTCATGAATTTTAAATTTTAAGATCCAGATCCGCATTTCTTAATGCGCAGATCTAAATTTTTTTAAATTGAGACCAAATTCATATATATTTACCATCGTATTATCCACATTTCTATAGTTCTTGCCACATTTTCCAAATAAAAACAATGTTTTAAAAGAAAAAGACTTCATCATCTACTAAAGCTTGTCATTTTTATTAATGGACATGTACTTCTAAGTTTGGCTACCAAGTGGCAGACAAACATTAATGAATAAAAGAAGAAAAAGATGCCAAGTGGCAGCCAAACATTAAAGAATGAAAAAAGAAAAAGATGAACAACAACAAGAATGTGAACATTTGGAAATGTTAGTCAAAGAGGGAAGCAAAAGTCAAGATTAACTGTCCACTTGTTCAAATTAATTGTATTGTTCTAGAAATAGATAAATTATATATCATATGTGGTTGAAAAGCTAATTTTGTCTAGTTTCTAAGATATTTAAACAGAATCAAATTTGGGCTTATCTTCTTAAAGATATTCAAAATTTAGTTAGTAAAGGTCACACGTGTTAGAAATTCGGCATAAGGCTGCAAGTTCTAAATTCACTAGTATCAACGCATCAAGATTTAACTAATAAGCTTTATATCACTGGAAAGATCTTTAATTCAAGAGTTTAATTAACTTTATGGTATCAATCTAGAGTTTTCGACATCAAGATATGATTAAAAGAGTATTAATTGCTAACATTTGCTGATCAAACTGATGTAGAAGTCAAATTATATTTTGCTTTGTTCTCTTCCACTTCATGACAACTAAGACCTTCAATTCAAGTTTGATTTAAATTCTAAATAATTTATCCTAAGTTTGGAGGGATGTCCCAAGTTGCTTATATAAAGGTATTAGGTTGTAAGTTGTGATAAAGGTGTGTGATTTTAAGAGTGTAGCTTAAAAGAGTTTTCTTTTAGAGTTTCTTCTTTAAACATTGTATCTCTTAGGTGGCTTTCTTAGAGTGGTGAAATATTTGTGTCCTATATCTCTTGTAGGATCTCATTAGGTAATGAATTATCAATGTCTCATTGTGATCCTCTTGAGTGGTAAGCTTTTGTACTTGCCTTGTCTATGTGTCAGTATTTTACTTATTATTAAACATTTAGTTTCTAATTAGGCCGGTGTCAGATTTAGTATCAAAGCTTTAGGTTTCGTAATCCATGGTGAAACGTCGTCAAACATGTCCAAAAGGTGAAGAAAGATGTCTCAAAAAAACTAGTTTATAATAAAAAAAATTATTGACGCATTAGTCTTTTCATATATAATTCAAGAGACAAACAAAACATAAGATTATAACTCCACTTGTTTGAATTGACTATATTTTTATAAAAGTAATTAAATTGTGTATTATATATTGATAGAAAGATAAATTGTCTAGTTTTTGAAAAACTTTACAAAATCAAATTTGGACTTCTTCTCTTAGACATATTCAAGATTTGGTCAACGAAAGTCAAAACTATCAAGAATTTTGCACAAGGTGGAAACTTATGAATTTACTGTCATTAGTACATCAATGTTTAATTAGAAAGCTTTTTGTATCACTAGAAAGGTCTGTGAGCCACAAATCTAATAAATTTTACAATATTGGATTTGAATTTTTCTACATCAATATATGATTAAATGAGTGTTGACTGCTCAGATCTGCTATTGAAACTGGCCTTGAAGTCAAATTGCATTTTGCTTTGCTCTTTTCCAACTTATTGTTGAGTGTTAGAAAGTGTATATTTATAAAAGATAAAATCATCATTTTACATTTCAACTTCAAGTCTTACTAACATTCTTACTTTTATGTATTTAAAATTCTTGTGATTTAATTATGTGTGTTTTTTTAATTAAGTATTTTATGTATTTTAGGGGCATCAAAGTCATTTCATAATGAACGAGAGATCAGATAACAAAAAAAACATCAGTTTTGAACTTAGGACAGTCAAAAACCTTAGTAGGAGTATAAAAAAAATGACATTATTCACATGTACGTTACTGTTCACATGTACGGTACTGTCCATGTGACTGTTCACGACACTATTCACATATACGAAACAATGACATGGCATTGACTAAAGAGGTGTCACGATTCTATTGGACAAAATTCTTATGCACTGTTGATCGGTGACGCGGCAACATGTTAGTGGACCAAAAATCATGCGTACGGTACATGCATATACACGGGATTATTTACAACCAAATCGCATCACTATTCAAACCGCGTGGTCAAACTGTGTACTGTTCAAACCGTGTACTATTGACTGATGAGGTGGCGCAATCCTAAGCGTCCAAAATATTTTTAATCTGATGATCATGATTTACTCAGTGTATCTACAAAAAAGGGGCTCTCCCCCCTAATTTAACATCTCTGAATTCATTTTTGAGTTTCATTTTCTGTAATTCCTTCTCCATCTTGTATTTTCTACGTATTTTAATAAATTCTCATTTTTGCCCCTAGTTCAATTATGAGTAGCTAATTTTTTTTCAAGCTTGGGTTGAAAGTGAAGTCTCAACATGTGCCATGCGCGTTATTTGGTAAATTTATTTTCCATTCCCCTCTAATTTTTGTGGATGTTTTGACTTTTCGTCGACAAATAATAATAATCTTGTCTAAATACCGCTTTGGTTTTACCGGCTCCCTAGTACAAGGTTATTATTATTTGGCACGATAAGCCCTTAATACCATATTGATTAGGGTGTGGTTAATGAGATGTGAATTCCCCCTCATAATTTAATTGACACTAATAAAGAATATTTAACCCATGGTGCATGTTGATGCAGATCCAGATACCCAAGCGCTTAAATTATAATAGTTTCAACTTTAATTTAATTTTTCCATTTCAATTTAAATTTTAGGATATTCCAAATCATTTTCACCATAAATCCAACCACCCACTTAGAAAATTAATTCTACATATAATTAAAATCCACCTTCTCGTGGGATCGACACTCGTCACCATTAATCTATTCTACAATAGATTCGTGCGTTTGCAAGTTCAATAAAATTTGCACAACACTTATGACAGCTCAGAACTACAATTCAAGTTTGATTTGAAATCTAAATGATGGACATCTTATCCTAAGCTTCGAGGGATGTTCCAAGTTGTCTATATAAAGGTACTAAGTTGTAAATTTGGAAAAGGTAGATAATTATAAGAATGCAAATTTGTATCTGTTAAGTGGATTCCTTAGAGTGGTGAGTTAAGAAACATTGTGTCACTTGTAGGACATCATTGAGTGGTGAATATCTGCATCCTTTTGAAATCTTCTTGAGTGATGAGTTTTGGTGAGTTAGATAGCCATGTATCTCTTGTAAGACATCATTGGTTTGAAAACAAAAAATTAAGAAAATGGTTCAATTGCAGCTTCATTGGACTTTCCAAAATGTTTACAAGCTTGCCTTAAAAGTAGAAAGGCAACAAAAGGAGGTTCGTAGTAGTAACTCACAAACTTCCACTCAATATGGTTCATTTAGCCGAAGTCATCTTATTTCTTTAAAGAAAAATTCAATTGCAAAATCCTCTCCTAGAGCACCTCAAAGGGGGCGAAGCTGGTGGCAACATGAAGCAACCAATAAGTCTTTCAAACACTAATTCTCATCGTTGCTTTAAGTGTCAATGATATGGACATATTGCTTCTGATTGTCCAAAACTAAAGAATCATCACTCTTGTTGAATAAGAAAGTAATAGCAGTGATGAAGCTGACGCTGAAAATCTAAGTGACGAAGATAAAAAAAAGTTGCACTATGATGATCAAGGAGACTCTCTCATCTTTTAAAGAGCTTTAAGTTCTAATCATGTAGAAGATGAGAAAGATTGGCTTCAAAAAAATATTTTCCACATCATATGCACTTCTAATGGAAAAGTACGGATGTCATCATTGATAGTGGTAGCTTTGAGAATATAATAGCTTCTGAAATGGTAGACAAGTTGAAACTCAAGACTGAGACACATTTGCATCCTTACAAGCTTTCTTGGCTTAAAAAAAAAATGATATAAAAGTTCATCAACGTTGCCTTGTTTTATTTTCTATTAGAAAAAATTATAAGGACGAGGTTTAAAATAATGTTATACCAATAGATACTTGTCACTTACTTATTGGCTATCCATGGCAATGTCATCGGAAGGTGATTCACGATGGTCACAAAAAACTTCTTCTTCATCAAAGATGGTGTGAAAGTTACTTTAAGACTTAAAAGTTAGAAATTACTCTCAAACCTTCAAAAGGCAAAGGGCGTAATTTACTTGCTTTTGGTTAAAGTAAAAAAGGGTTGAACAAAAATTGACAAGGTCTTTTTCCTAGTGGTATTGGAAGAAAATAAAGGCATTTATGAGTCATCACTAATTATACAACACCTTTTCGAAGAATTCAAATTGATTTAATTCCTGGAGCTATCTTACCCAACAAGGTTACATATAGGATGAGCCCAAAGGAGCATGAAGAACTTCAAAGACAAGTAAATGAGCTTTTGAAAAAAGGCTTAATAAGAGAAAGCTTAAGTCCTTGCGCCATCCCTGCACTTCTAGTGCCTAAGAAGGATGTTTCTTGGCATGTGTGTATTGATAGTAAAGCAATAAACAAAATTACAGTTGGTTATCTCTTTCCTATCCCACACCTTGATAATCTTCTTGAAACTCCATAGTGCATTAGTTCTTTCCAAAATTGATCTTCATCACGGATACTATCAAATCCAAATGTAACCCAAAGATAAATAGAAGATAGCTTTCAAAGTAAGAGATAGCCTTTACAAAGATATTTTGACGCCATCCGGACTTTCCAATGCTCCTAGTATTTTTATGTGCCTTATGAATCATGTTTTCAAACCAGTTATTGGTATATTCATGGTAGTCTATTTTGGCGATATTTTTGTATATAGCAAGACAGATGAGCAGCACTTAAAGTATCTTCGGCAAGTTTTTCATACTTTAAGAGATCAAAAGCTTTATGTCAATTTGAAGAAATGCAACTTCTTTATTAATAGTTTTATCTTTTTAGGCTATATTGTTTCAAGGGATGGGATCAAGATGGATCTTAGCAAAGTGGAAGCAAATTTAAAGTAGCCAACTCTTATAGCTCTTCATGATATTCGATGTTTTCATGGTTTGGCTTTTTTTTCTCCGATGATTTATTAAAGGTTTTAAGTCAATTATGGCTCATATTATAGAGTGCTTGAAAGAAGGAACATCCAAATGGATAAATGAATCTTAAAAGAGTTTCGAACTCATCAAGAAGAAGGTAACTGAGATTCCCATTTTTTTTTCTTCCAAATTGTGAAAACCTTTTTGAAGTTGAGTGTGATGCCTCAAATATAGGAATTGGCTATCTTTAGCCAAGAAAGTAAACCAATTTCTGTAAAAAGTATTCCTGTAAGAGTTTTATTATAAAGAGTTTTATGTCATTTGTCGAGTATTAGATCATTGGAGTCAATATCTTCTACCCTAACCATGAAGCTTTGAAATTTATAAATAGCCAACACAAACTCAATAAGTGACATGTTCATTAGGTTGAATTTCTACAAGCCTTCTTCAACTTCACAATCAAGCATAAATCGAGAGCCAAAATGTGGTAGCAGGTGCTTTAAAATGAAAACGTTCCTTTTTATCTTTAAGCAAGTGAAAGTTATTGTTTTTGAAGTTTTAAAGGAGCTTTACATGGGCAATCATCACTTTTCAAGGTTTTGGAGGCATGCATGATGGTTATCTCTTTAAAGATAATAAACTATGCATTCCATAAAGTTCACTTCGAGAGTCAATAATAGTAGATTCACATAGTGGTGGTCTTAGAAGACACTTTGGAAGAGATAGAACTCTTTCTCTTCTTGAAGAAAAATTTTATTGGCCAAAAATGAAGAAAGATGTTTCAAGGCATGTGCAACGGTGTAAAATTTGTCATGTAGCAAAAAGTCATGATCAAAATATTGGTATGTACAATCCACTTCCAGTTCCAACCTTTCCTTCAGAAGATGTGAGTACGGATTTTATTGTAGGTTTTCCAAGAACACAAAGGAACAAAGATTCTATCATGGTTGTTGTCGATTGTTTCTCAAAGATGGCATATTTTGTCCCTTGTAAGAAGACTCTAGATGCTCCATTTGTGGCTAAACTATATTTTTAGCTTCAGAAGATTGTTAAACTTCATGGTATTCCAAAATCAATTGTTTTCGATTGGGATTCAAAGTTTTTAAGTCACTTTTAGAGGAATCTTTGGAGAAAACTTGAAACAAGTCTTCTTTGTATCATCCTTAAACTGATAGCCAAACAAAAGCCACCAATAAAAGTTTGAGAAATCTTCTTAGAAGTTATGTGGGGAAGAATATTCGACAATGGGACCTCATCTTAGCTCAAATTGAATTTTCCAACAATTGCAGCACAAGTCAAACAACTGAATGTAGTCGTTTGGAGATTGTATATGGTAAAAATCTTTTTTTAAGCCTATTATATCTAGTTCCTTTTCAAACTACTCAACAATTTAGTGGAGATGTTGAAGAATGAGTAAAGAATATCAATAAGATGTTGAAAATCTTGAAGCAAAATGAGAAATATTGAAAGAATGCCAACAAACACCAAAGACATGTAAAATTTCAAAAAGGTGATTTAGTGTGGATTCATCTCCAAAAAGAAAAGGTAAATTTTATAAATCAAACCAAGAGTTGATGGTCCATTTAAAGTGTTGAAAAGAATTTATTAAAATGCTTACAAAATTGATTTGCTTAAAAATTATGGTGTTTCAGACATCTTCAATGTTTGCGATTTATCCTTATATATTAAAGAAAATGAAGATTGAGACTCAAGGAAGAGTCTTCCTCAACCAAGGAGATTGGCACAGAAGTGTTTAGAGACTTCCCATGTTTGAAGATTGACAATGTAGAAGAATGTGAATATTTGGAAAGGTTAGTCAAGAGATAAGCAAAAGTCAAGATCAACTATCCACTTGTTCAAATTAACTATACTATTCTAAAAATAGATAAATTGTATATTAATATGTTTTAAAAGATAATTTTGTCCAGTTAAGGAACTTTACAAAATCACATTTTAGACTTCTCTTCTCATAGATATTCAAGATTTAGTCAGTAAAGGTCACAGCTGTTAGAAATTCTGCGCAAGACTGCAAGTTTTAAATTTCCTGGTATCAATGCATTAAGATTTAATTAATAAACTTTATATCACTGGAAAGCTCTTTAATTCAGCAGTTTGATGAACTTTACGGTATTGATTTGGAGTTTTCTATATCAAGATGTGATTGAAAGAATGTTGATTGCTCACATTTACTGATCAAACCAACCTAGAAGTCAATTATGCTTTGCTTTGTTCTCTTTCACCTCAAAACAATTAAACCTTCGATTCAAGTTTAATTCAAATTCTAAATAATAGATATCTTATCCTAAACTTGGAGGGATGTTCCAAGTTACCTATATAAAAGTATTAGGTTGTAAATGAAATGCAAGTTATGCAACCCAAGATCGGGGGTGAATTGGATTTTTTTAAAATTGTGCACAACAAATCAATCTAACGTCTTAATGGAATAGAAAACAATAAATTCAAACAAGCATAAAAATAAAAGAGTAAGGGAAGAGAAAAACAAACACACGGATTTTTACGTGAGTCGGCAATCCCCTCTTATGTCCATGCCTCCAAGCCAACCAAGCTCGAGGATTTCACTATCTAAGCCTCCCAAGGCTTCAAGTTCTTACAAGGTGTCAATGAACATTTACAATCAAGAGATTATCTCCCCAATCTCTTCACCCCAAGTGTTTCTCACACTTGTACACTCACAATTTGATAAGAAATGAAAATTACAACAAAAACTCTCTTTAAGAGTGGATATGCAAACAATAGCTCAACAATGATTCAATATATGATTATTTGCGTTTTGGAAGCTCAACATATGTTATATAATCTTATTTTTGCTTGCATTAGTTCTTAAAATGAAGTTGGAGTTGAGTTTTTATAGTAAAAGCCCGAAAACTAACCGTTATAGGTAAATTCCACCAACCAAGCGGTTAGCCGCTTGATTTATCTGGATAGCTACTTGTAACAGTGATGTTACCGTTATTTTTGAAATTGCTACAGTAATATTATTCACTAAAATTAAACTTTGGCCTAAAACGTTTTATAATTCTACTATAGCCCAAAATGTCATAGAATTTTATAAATAGGTCCAATTTCAAAATTTCTTAATGATAATTATCTTTTCCAAAACTTTTTAAAATTATGCTATGGCCCCAAATATATTATTATTTCTCAAAGAGGTCATTTTCAAAATTTAACATAATACCTATATTTTTTTAAAGTTCTCACAACTTTTAACTTTAGTCCAAAATGTTCATAAATTATAGTATGGCCTAAAACATTTCACATATTTGCAAAAAGGTCAACTCTGGAATTCAAGATAATACTTATTAAAAACAAAGATTGCAGAACTTTCCATTTAAGTCCAAAATACTTTATCTTATAAAAATAAAACCTTTTAGTTAATGAAAAGTAATTAATTAAATTAATTTCTTGAGCTTCTCAAATGCTAAATCATGCATCAATTAAATCATACCGGCTTTACAAGAATTTATTGCAATAATTTATCCGTTGAGCTTTAAACTTTATTCTTGATTTCGCCATTGTCCGCTGAGTGTCTTGAACTTGATTTCACTTTATTCACTTGCATAAATATTACCCTTCAAAAACTAGTGAAAATGTGAAATACAATATTTATTAAATCACTAAATACACATATTTTTTATCATCAAAATTACATTATGTATAGCCCTTTAGGCTAACAGTAAATTGTGAGAAGGGTGTGTGATTTAAACTATGTATCTATTGGGTGGATTCCTTAGAGTGGTGAGTTGAGAAGTCTTGTATCCCTTTTAGGATATCATTGGATGGTGAATATTTGTATTCCTTCATAATATTTCTCTTGAGTGGTGAGCTTTGGTGAGTTAGTGATGAAGAGTAGGAATCCATATTATACTAGGATTAGTTTCCTTATTAACTAAAGTTTAAGACTTTTTAATTCCTTTCTAATTTAGAATTTTGTTTCCCTTTCAATTTAGGATTTTGTTTTTACTTCATTAATTAAGATAATTACTACTACTATAAATATCTCCCTCTTGTAGCCTTTGAAGGAAGAATTTTGAATTTAATAATATTTTAATTTTCAAATCTCTTTATGAGTATTTGAACAGTTAATTCTCAGTATTCTGTGGAATCAACGAGTCTTAACCCCTAAATTCGCGGTATTCTTTTGAATCAACGTGAATTTAGTTGTTCTTTTGTTCCGATATTCTCTAGAATCAACGGAATATTTTGAACATTAAGCTTCCACTGTATCAGTTTGGTATCAGAGACAAAACCTGGTATCACCAATCTAACTCCATCTACCACCAAACCTTTCCTTTTTTCCTTCTTTGATTTTTTCCGTTTAGTTAAAAAAAAAACGAAATAGAACAGAAACAAAACCTTCAGCCCGCGGCCACCGTCCAAGGCTGCCGGCTCTCGTTTTCTATCATCGATCCGGACGCAACCACCACTAAACGGATCATAAATCGCTGGCCATCAAACCCCAAGCATCTTCCACCGTCTGTTAGCCACAGATCGCCGGAAGACAAAGCCAAAACAGCCGCGATCACCGCCACCTCCGTTCACCACTTTCCGGCGCGATTTGGCTAGAAGCACCACCATCAGTCCATTCCTCTCTATCAAATGAACCTTTCCCACCATTCCTCACCGCCAATCGACGCTCAAACCACCGGAAACCGAAGCCCTCCAAAACCACCGGCTTTATCTACAATTTCCGGCCAAAACACCACTTTTTCGGACAAACCACCACCACCATCTTACTTACCAACCCAAAATCTTTTAGATCCACCCATCCTTACTCGATTTCCGACCACCGTCATCGGAAATCTAAAACTTTTACTTAATTACAGTTTCGGCCTAAAATTTTTATTTACTTTCAGTTTAGCCCCACTACCTTTTTAAACCCGAATTTGAAAAAATGCCTCCAAGAAAAGCTCGTGATGCTCATACTGCAACTTACAATCAAAAAGATGTTTCTAAAGATGAAGCCCTGGCTAGTATGACAGCCAGAATTAATATGTTAGTTGCACAAATGGCACGAATGGCAGAGTTACTTGACGAACGCCATCATACTCCAAAACGTAAAGACAAATCAAGTGGAAGCTTTGCTAAACCATTCTCTAGGCGTCGACCTAGAACTGAGTCTACTTATGACAGAAGATGGGAATCTGGGTTGAGAATTGACATTCTCGAATTTCAAGGAAGTGGTCGACCTGAAGAACTATTGGATTGGATTAACGTCATTGAGGAAGTTTTCGAATACAAAGAAGTTCATGAAAATAAACTAGTTTCGCTTGCTGCAACTCAATTTCGTGGAAGAGCAGCAGCTTGGTGGCAACAAACTAAGCTCACAAGGATTAGGTAAGGCAAAAAGAAGATTGATTCTTGGGAAAAGTTCAAGAAGCACTTGCATGAAGCATTCTTGCCTCATAATTACGCCAAACTATTATACCAACAACTACAGAATTTAAGGTAAGGTAATCGATCAGTAGATGATTACACTACAGAATTCCATTGGTTGGTGGCACGTAATGACTTGATAGAGACAGAAGAACAATAGGTTTCCCGCTACATTGGAGGCCTACAATCTCAATTTCAAGACCAATTAAATTTACTTGACCCATACTCTATTTCAGAGGCACACCAACAAGCCTTGCAGTTGGAGAAGCAATTTAGTCGACGTACTAATGACTCAAGCTTTCGGGGTGCTCGAAGTGTTGTTCGTGATAATTCAAACCCAACTTCCCAATTTCGTAATTTCACTCCTCCAAATCCTCCAAATAAAACTAGTAAGCCTAGTGAAATCGGTCAGAGCAGCAAAACCCAATCCTCAGGATCGGGATTATGCTGTTTTAATTGCGGAGAAAATAGGCACCGAATGACAGAATGTAAAAAGGGAGGAAAATATGATAAAGGCTTATTTGTAGGCACAGAGGAAAGCAAAGACTATCAGGAGGAAGAAACTGAAGAGTTTGCTGTAGAGCCAACTTTTGATATTAGTGGTAGTGCTCAATCTGTTGAAGAACATAGTGATAGCGGACCAATGTTGATCGTGAACCGTGCATTCTTCACTCCTAAAGGTCAAGACAAAGACAAGTGGCTACGACAAAATATCTTTCAGACTACTTGCACAATTGGGGATAAAGGATGTTGTATGGTCATAGACTCCGGCAGTTGTGAGAATGTCATTTCGGAAGAAGCTATAACAAAGTTAAATTTAAAGACAGAACCTCATCAAACTCCATACAAGCTCACATGGCTGAAGAAGGGAAATCAAGTGACAGTATCGAAACGTTGCTTAGTTTCCTTATCCATTGGTTCAATTTATAAAGACAAAATTTGGTGCGATGTTGTGGCTATGGATGCTTGTCATATATTACTAGGTAGACCTTGGCAATATGATCCAAACGTAGTGCATGATGGGAAGAGAAACACCTACAGCTTTATGTTTAACAACACCAAGATCGTTCTCCTACCTAACAAGGAGTTTACTCTCCAGCAAAACTTGGGTAATTATTTGTTAGGCAAAAAGCAATTTATAGATGTTGTAGCAGAGACAAAGAGAGTCTACATTTTATTGGGAAAAGAAAGTAACGGTGATTCGAAGATTCCTGAAGCTGTGACACCTATTCTGGCAGAATTTCAAGATTTGTTCCCCAATGAGCTACCACAGGGTTTACCACCTCTTCGGGATATACAACACCAAATTGATTTGGTATCAGGTTCTACATTACCAAATCGACCTCATTATCGTATAAGTCCTACAGAACATGAGGAATTAAGGCGCCAAATGGAAGAGTTACTAGAAAAGGGATTTATCCGTGAAAGTCTTAGTCCATGTGCAATCCCTGTTTTATTGACTCCAAAGAAAGATAGTTCTTGGAGGATGTGCGTGGACAGTCGAGCTATCAATAAAATTACAGTTCGATATCATTTTCCAATCCCTCGATTAGATGACTTGTTAGATCAACTCAGTGGAGCAACAATTTTTACCAAACTTGATTTGAAAAGTAGCTGCCATCAAATTCGAATACGGCCTGAAGATGAATGGAAAACGGCTTTTAAAATTCGCGAAGGGTTATACGAGTGGTTGGTAATGCCGTTTGGCTTATCCAATGCTCCAAGTACTTTTATGCGAGTCATGAATCAAGTTCTTCGCCCTTTCATTGGAAAGTTTGTGGTTGTTTACTTCGATGATATACTTATATATAGCACCAGTCACAAGTTACATATACAACATTTGAGAGAAGTGCTTTCAGCCTTAAGAGCAGCAAGTTTATATACAGCAGTAAACAAGTGTATTTTCTTGACAGAGAAAGTATTATTTTTGAGATATGTGGTGTCGAAGGATGGTATATCTGTTGACCAATCAAAAGTGGATGCTATTCGAGATTGGCCTCCACCAACTACTTTATCCGCCACTAGAAGTTTCCATGGATTGGCCTCTATTTACAGGCGATTCATTCCTCATTTCAATACTATTATGGCACCAATTACGGATTGCATGAAAGGACAATTCTCTTGGACAGAGGCAGTTACTAAGGCATTCAAGATTATCAAAGAAAAGTTGATTACTACCCCAGTACTTGCTATACCAGATTTTTTGCTCACTTTTGAGGTACATTGTGATGCTTCTAAGGTCAGCATTGGAGCTGTTCTTAGCCAACAGGATAAGCCTATAGCTTATTTTAGTGAGAAGTTGAATGGAGCAAAGACACACTACAACACTTATGACGTGGAATTTTACGTAGTCGTACAAGCGTTAAAACATTGGCGACATTATCTAATTCATAAAGACTTTGTTTTATACACTGACCATGCCACGTTAAAATAACTCAATAGTCAAGACAAGCTCTCTCATAGACATGCCACGTGGACAGCATTCCTTCAACAAGTTACTTTTGTGGTAAAGCATACCTCTGGTGAATCCAACCGGGCAGCAGATGCACTTAGTCGACGAACTTCTTTATTGGCACAGATGCGTAATCAAGTTCTCGAATTTAACACATTTCGAGAGTTATATGCTTCTGATCTTTACTTTGCTCCTATATTAGAAGACATTGGTGCAGGGTTTCGCTCAGATTATCATTTACATGACAAATTCCTTTTCAAGAGTAATCAGTTGTGTGTTCCTGACTCAAGTTTGAGATTGAAAATCATTACAGAGTTACATAACGAATGGCACATGGGTCGTGACAAAACTCTGGCTCTAATAGCCAACACTTATTTTTGGCCTACTATGAGGTGTGAAGTCTATCACTATGTCGAGACTTGTCGCATTTGTCAAGTTTCCAAGGGCGCAGCAACTAATGCTGGGTTATATATGTCGCTGCCGATTCCAACACAACCTTGGGCTGACATTAGCATGGATTTTGTTTTGGGATTACCCCGCACTCAGAGGGGTATGGATTCAATATTTGTTGTTGTTGATCGATTCTCGAAAATGGCTTACTTCATTTCTTGCAAAAAGACCACAGACACTTTGACTGTTGCTCGTCTATTCTTCAAGGAAGTCTATAGATTGCATGGTTTACCGAGTTCTATACTATCTGACTGGGATACACGATTTCTTAGCCATTTTTGAAAGACATTATGGAAGTTGAATAACACTCGCCTGAATTTCAGTAGTGCTTACCACCCACAAACAGATGGTCAAACCGAAGTTGTCAATCGCTCTTTAGGAAACCATCTATGTAGTCTAGTTGGCGATAACCTGAAGATGTGGGATCAAAAGTTATATCAAGTCGAGTTTGCTTATAACCTTGCAGTTAAGCGCAGTACTGGTTTAAGCCCTTTTCAGGTGAATTACGGATATAATCCACGAGCTCCCATCGACTTGGCTCCAATTCCAGATTTAGTTCGCAAAAGTAGTAAAGCAGAAGACTTTATTGAGCAGCTTAAGAAAATTCATGAAACTACACAAGAGTCTTTGAAGCAAACAACCGAAGGTTATAAAATTGTGGCAGACAAAAAACGTCGAGCTTTGGAATTTCAAGTGGGAGATCTTGTTTGGGCTGTCCTAACTAAAGATAGATTATCAGTTGGTGAGTACAACAAGCTTTCTACCAGGAAAATCGGCCCTTTGGAGATTATAGAAAAGATAAGTCCTAATGCCTACAGATTAAAGCTTCCTAGTCATATCCGCACCGCAGATATATTTAATGTCAAGCATCTTATTCCTTACAGAGGTGATCATGATGAAGATGTTGTTGCTGACACTCCGAATTCGAGGGCGAATTCTCTCCACCCTGGGGGGAATGATGAAGAGTAGGAATCCATATTATACTAAGATTAGTTTCCTTATTAACTAAAGTTTAAGACTTTTTAATTCCTTTCTAATTTAGAATTTTGTTTCCCTTTCAATTTAGGATTTTGTTTTTACTTCATGAATTAGGATAATTACTACTACTATAAATAGCTCCCTCTTGTAATCTTTGAAGGTAGAATTTTGAGTTTAATAATATTTCAATTTTCAAATTTCTTTGTGAGTATTTGAACAGTTAATTCTCGGTATTCTGTGGAATCAACGAGTCTTAACCCCTAAATTCGCGGTATTCTTTTGAATCAACGTGAATTTAGTTGTTCTTTTATTCCGGTATTCTTTAGAATCAACAGAATATTTTGAACATTAAACTTCCGCTGCATCAGTTAGAGAGCATTGTATCTCTCGTAGGACATCATTGGATGGTGAATTATTTGTATCCTATTATAATTCTCTTGAGTGGTGAGCTTTTGTAATTGCCTTGTCTTTGTGTATGTGTTTTACTTAAATATTAAAAGTTAAGTTTAGTGCATAATTTGACCAGTATTAGTAAAATAGTGGAAGATACAATAAAAATCGAACAGTAACGGAACCTTTTAACGATAGATTGATTTTTTATTGGTTTTAAAACATTACAGGACAAATGATAAATGTTAACAAACAATGGGGTTTTGACATTTGATCACCTTGAGATCCCACTTAGCTCTCTCCGATGCGATGCCTGCAAAAGATTATAATCTAGCTTTGCAACCTTCGAATAATGGCTCATTTCGTGCTGAATTGTCTGCTTCATATATGGAAATGTCCTGCCTTACCTCCAATCTTGGCATCTCTCTGTGCGAAGGTATCTCTAGGGAGTGCTTAACTTTGTCAACTAGAGAATTCACATGCTTCTTCCAATAGATCCTCTACTTGTACTCTTAAATGTGATGCCTCGTATAAACACAGCAAGCCTCTCGCATCATGTGTTACCATGGCCTTGAATTCACCTTTTTCATCTTCGAATTCTTCTAAATATATGTTTCATTATTGTAATTCAAGTGTTAAAATTAATTACCACCAAATATATGTTAAAAAAAGACTGGTTGAAACTTTTACTTATATATACTTGCTGACACCTTGTAACCATGTTGCTTAGAAGCCGAAATCGAAGAGCAACTATGTAGAGATTATTGTTATGATCGTAATTAACATCATAATTGCTATTGACTTGGCTATTATAGATTGATTGTAAGGCCTCGTTGATCTTATATTCAAAGTGCTAGGCCATACCAAGGCGTTGAAGCTGATCAACAAGAGTCACAATTTCATCAATTGTTTTGCATGCTGCATTATTGCTCATCAGCCACTTTTCAACTCTGATTTTACAGTTTCATTCCGCTTTTCAATTTCGGATTGGGGTTCTGCATCAATTAAAGTAACAAAATTATCACGTCAATAAAATTAACAAAATTGGCTAGCCCCATAATTAGATTATATTATCTATATATAAAATGGGTGTAAAATGATCACCCGTGTGTGTGTGCGTTTGCGTGTACGTGCGGTGTGTAATAAAAAAAATATATTTTAATACACTAACAGAAAAAAATACAGTCTTGTGTTTTTTATATCTGACTGACATCATCCCTTATATATATATATATATATATATTATGTGTGTGTGACATGATATGTGATGTCATTTGATGACAAATTAATGAAATGATCACCCCAAATACTAGGGTGATAATTCAAAGATCAACCGTTCATATCAATTTTTTATAGTTTCTTTTGAAAAAAGAAGACTCATAACATCTTTTTTTTTTTAATCCAAGATTTTTGCTGTGACCGATCAAACTATACGATAAATATTAAAAAAGATGATATTTAAAGAAAAAATAAAAATAACGACATAAAGCACAAACTGATATATTATAAGGGAGAGTACAAGTACTGGAGTGTATATCTCACAACTCCAACAACCCTAATTCTTTTAAGATCTGTCAAACGGTTCAACAATAAAATCACTTTGTAGCATGCGTTGCCTTTCTTAAATGCTTTCAAATTTGTAGGTAAATAAAGCTCTTAAACGTCAATAATGGAGGGGCTAATATCCTATCAAAAAATACAAATTAAAGCACAGTAATGTTGACGTTAAGCCGCCTTGTGAATAAAAAACATGGAAGGAAGCAGAAACCAAAATGTCAATTTAAATGGGCTCAAGTAATTTAGGCCTCCTTCGATACCCTTTTTCGAAAGGTTTTTTGTTAAATAATTTCATAGAAGGAGAATAGTTTGTTTTACAGATTTTGTATTATGAAAATTAAAATTGTGAAAAATGTTCAATATTAATTGAAAATAGCAAGAACATTGAAATTAAAAAAGGCATAAAAGACTAAAATATCATAATAGTTATAAACAACTAATTTTTTATCAAAATATTTTAGTCTCTTCATATTTTTTGCCAAAAATTTGTTTCTCAATTTTTTGTCAAAATTGCCTTTTTTCCATAAGTTTTGTCAAGGTAGCAGTAGGTTCCATATTTCAAAGGTACTATATTGCACTACATGTCCACCATTTTAGACAAGAAGAAACCATTCCGGAAAAAATAATACCCAAAATAGATTCCTTAAAAATTATGCTCAAAGTTATAAGAATAAGAAAACATTAACATATAGAATAAATATGTATGTTTTCCCATAATCAAATTTATGTTTGCGTGTGTAGTAGCGACGGCTGTATGTTTTCTCATAACTAAATTTATGTCTACGTGTATAGTAGCGACGGCTGACAACTATTCTTGAAATAAGGCTCAACACAAAACCCTAATCCCATGTCACCCATCATCTCTAAGAGAATGAATCTTTGGCCTTTGAAAACATTATTCACCCTTAATTAGAAGAAGAAAACGATTTTCTTCTTTTTTTTTCAACCTTAAATAAACATTAACTTGAGTATCGGAGTAGCCTTTTTGGGTACTCACTCTACCAAATTCAAGACAAATTAATCGCGATAAATTCTTCACAAGTTACATATACATGTGAAATTGAAAGTCTAACCCCTTCAGTAGCATTTTCAATAATTTTTCAATAGAAATGTTTTCTTAAAAAAAATTTTTAAAGATAAATTGTTTTTATAGATAAATTATACCTATCTTTAAAAAATTTGAAAAAAAAATATCAATTTATTTTTTCAATAGAAATATTTTCTTACAACAATTTTTTTTTTATAAACATGTTATACCTATCTTTAAAAATTTTGAATAAAAATTAATTTACTTTTTCTGAAACAAAATGGTAGGAAGTTGTGAAAAAATGAATCATTTAAATCTTTTTTTTTAATTATTCCAATATAAAAAACACGCACACATGAAATCTATTAGCATTCAAGATAGATCACTTGTATATTTTAAAAGTATGACCAACATTATCTCACACAATGAGTACTACTAGGTTACAAGCCCAATAACATAATCCGAAATTGTTTCTCTTTAATTCTTTTTTGAATTACTTATGTATTATATAATCAGAAGTCTATGAGGATCATTTGCATCAAGTCTATTATGGTATAATCGATATTTCTATCCTCATATTATATATTGTAGGGATATTTGTTTCATCTACAAACTAGTAGAGGGGAAACCAACCTTTACTCAATTTTTAATTAGGAGAGCAAAATTTAAGAGTCCCTTGCCAATGGCCAAGTCATTTAAACTCTTTTAACTAGTCAAATAATTAATTTTACATAGAGTGGAGCTTTTGACACCACTTTAAAATGCTTATGAAACCCATGTTCAACTATATTTATTTTTTAATTCAAAAAAGTTATACTTATTTTAATACTAAAAATACCCTTTTCTTCGTAAACCACATATACATTCTTTTTTTTTCATGTTTTCTCCTTCCTAAAATAAAATTAGGGATGGAAAACCATCGGCAGCGATTTTCCCAACTATGACAATTTTTTTCCCAATTTCTTATTTGAGGAATGAACCAGGATGAGGAGGAATCCCCCTCCCCTCCCCGTTTCCCCATTTAATTTTAATTTTAATTTTAATTTTAATTTTAATTTTAATTTTAATTTTAATTTTAATTTTAATTTTAATTTTAATTTTAATTTTAATTTTAATTTTAATTTTAATTTTAATTTTAATTTTAATTTTTTAATTATTAGTAAATCAATTATAAAATGTAAATAAAATATTGAATATTAGTATAAATAACAAATATCAAAATAATTATATTATTAAACTTTTGGGCCTAATTGACTAGATTAATATTTGGATGACAAAGTTATGATATAGATGGAAGATTTTAATATTTTTAGTTGGTAGAAATAAATACCCATACATATCTTATATTCACACGAATTGATAAAGATATTTTGGCAATTCCAATTATAAATGTTGCTTCCGAATCAACTTTTAGCACCAATGATAGGGTATTGCAACAAGCACATTGGAGGCTTTAATGTGCTGTCAAAGTTGGCTACAAGCGTACAATGGCGGTATGAGTTTATTTTACATTATAATTATATTATATAATTATTAATATTTTCACTTAGAAGCTACATTACTTATATTATTTTTATTATTTTAAATTTGAAACCTAAAGCTATCTCTCAATTTGCCACATTCCTCAACGAATAACAAGAGGAGCAAGAGGCGTAAGAGGTAAATATTTTTATTAGAAATATTGATTAAGTATCTATATTCATTTCATTTATCTTATTGTTGATATAAAAGTAATTTTTTTTTAATTGTTTGATTATGAAGATTGACGAAGATAATTATTATGGTGATTTGTATTTTGTAATGTGACTTTTGTAATGGATTAATGTTAATATAAGATATATCGTCAAATTTTATTTTTTTTTATTTTTTATTTTAATATGATTAAATTAAAATAAAAACTAAAAACGTATTTATTATTCGATTGAGTAATCCTCTATTATTATTCCCTAAAGTAATTTTAGCAGGGACGTGAACATAAACAAAATATCGAGGATGGGTATGGGGAGGTCAGTCTCCTCCCCTCTCTTCCCCATTGTCATCCCTAAATAAAATGGAGTATTATTCCTATTGTAATATAGTTCTCTACCCTCTACACAAAATAACTTTAATGGGTGATAACTCTAATTTAAAATAAACATATTTAAGCTTTAAATTAAAAGTAGTATTAAGAATGAGAATAATTAATTTCAAAAAATAGAATATATAAGAAAAAGCAAAAAAAATCAAGATCGTTTCAAAAAAAAAAAATTAGATAGATGAGGAGTCAAAAAAAAAAAAAAAAACTGACATGTCGATATATTGAAAGAGTTATGCGAATAAATAAATAATAGAGAATGCGTTGGTTTTATTAAGAGTCGGGAGAGAGAAGATGTGTTTAACTAGAATTATATGTCCATAAATGCAATCACATGAGGAGTGCTATGAGGATAATGAAGGGGGTGCTAATAGTATTAAGATTGGTCTTTGTTTGTTGTCTGGGCTAGCCCTAATGGGCCAGTGGCCCAAAATGTTGCATTCGATTGTGCAAATACATTTTTCTTTTTTTTTTAAATAACGATTATGCATATTCTAAGCCACAGAAATACACCAATCGGTGCATTCTCCATGATAGCTTTATTCATTATTCGATAAATAAAGAAGCAATCAGCTTTTGATGAATATGAATTTTTAATGCATGAAGCCATGAAGATGGGTTTATCAAATACAAAATTCAAGTTACTCTTATTATTATTAAACATGTCCGTGGCATATGTCAATTCGGGCTGAAAAGTGTCAAATTAACCATAAGGAGGCTATTCTAGTTATGCTTGATCAAGATAAATCTCGATAGATTTATAAACGTAAACTATCTGTTGGGCATGCAATCAAAAGTTAACAAGAAAAATAAAATACAGTATATTAACACAATTACATGACTTGTATTATCATATCACATTCTTTAACCTAATGATTTAATTATATAAAAATTAATCCATATTTATCAATTCAAGTATAAGATTCTTTTGGTAAACTAATACTCCATTCCAATATTTCCAACATTAGTTTCCTTCTCTCACCAACCAAAAAACTTCGCAAGCTGACTTGGAACCTAAGTTTTCATTTTTATCCATCACTTGAAACTTCTTTTTTTATTCACCCATAAACAAATGCTTTTTCATTCCACGAGTCCCTCGATCCCATGCACTTTCTTCTGAAATTCTTCATTCGGGTCCCTCAGTTTCGTTTTCCTTTTGTTTGCTTTCTAATTTCTCTATATAATAAATAACGTGCACACAAAGGGCCGAGTTAGAGTTTCCCAGGTAACCTCTTCAAGCCACTTCAGCCTATTCCAAAAAAAAAAAAAAAAAAAAAACAACAGCTTGCTGTGCAAGAGACAACAGGTGTAAGAGAAATCCTGCCGTCACTTTCGCCCCTTTTTTCCTTCAACCTGATTCTTCATCTTTACAACTAAGATAACTAACAAGTTAACAACACTCAGTTTTTCTTATTTGGTCTCCCCCAGATACTTGCCTTATAACTCCTGAAAAAAGTCGAGCATTTTCGTGTAATGAACTTTCTTCTATGGCAATCACTCTAATCTCGATTTTACTGATCACCAACCTTGTCGCGAACTCGGAATCCATCAGCAGGGCTGATTTTCCAGATGGGTTCATCTTCGGAACAGCTTCTTCGGCTTACCAGGTACCCTTTTTCTATCTTCTCTGATCATCATGTTCTGATGAATGAGAAAGTTTAGGAGAGCAGCACCTGATGGAATTGGACACCTTTGTGTTGTCTAGTTCGAAGGAGCTGTAAATGAAGGAAACAAAGGACCTAGCATATGGGACTCTTTCACCAGGCAGCCAGGTAACAAATTGAAATTTTTTGACGAAAGATAAAAACAATACCTGCAGAATCATTTACTCTTTGCAGTGGTTGATACATGTCTTTTCAGGGAGGATTATGGATTTCAGCAATGCTGACACAGCGGTTGATCAGTATCACCGGTTTAAGGTGAATTCAACTATAATTCACTTTTGACTTCAAAATTGTTTTATTATCTAGAATGCTTTGCGGAGAAGATAACAAATCCAACTCTGGGTCATTGACGTATATGATAGAGGCTCATTTGAACACGCATCATCCCCTTGTAATAGGAAACTAGCTAGCCAAATTGTACGGCTAAAAAGATTAGCAGAGGAAGAAACCAATTAGGATAAGAACATAGAAGTACGTAACACGATTAATTTTTTGATAACTACAGCACTAATATATCCACATACAATAATGAGAAGAGTATAGACGATAATGACGATGATGCACCACCAACATTGAATAATAAAAAAATAATGAAAAGGTTTTCCAAGAAGACAATATAGAAAAAGTCAAAAAAGAAAAAAATATGACAAGTCATCCAAAAAGTATGATCTGTCTCTTACTAACAATTGAAAGGTGAAAACACAATCTTTACAGAGTGATATAGATTTGATGAAGGATTTGGGAATGGATGCTTACAGATTCTCAATATCTTGGCCAAGAATCTTTCCCAGTAAGTTAAGAAAAAAAATAGTCCATGAGTTTTCCTTTCCATTGTTCTTTGTCAGATGTGACTAATTACTAGCTGCTTTTGAATTTATCTTTTAACAGATGGAACAGGGGAACCTAATCCAGAAGGAATAAGCTACTACAACAGCCTCATAGATGCTTTACTGGAAAAAGGTTTGATTTGTGAAACATCACTTGGAATTTGTATCTGCAAGGAGTAAACTCTTATTGAAGCTTCGGTTGTTTTTCCATCAGGAATCCAGCCTTGCGTAACTCTCTATCATTGGGATCTGCCTCAGGTGCTTGAAGACAAATACGGAGGATGGTTGAGTAGACAAATAATGTAAGTTTATTGGTGATATATACACCATGTGGCATTTAGAGCATATAAAACTGAGTGCTTACAAATGTATACCATTCAATTACTTAACAGAGAAGACTTCGAGCATTATGCCTTCACCTGTTTCCAAGAATTTGGAGATAGGGTGAAGTACTGGATCACCTTCAATGAACCTCACGGTTTCACACTCCAAGGTTATGATACCGGCCTTCAAGCCCCTGGAAGATGTTCAATTCTTGGCCATTTGTTCTGTAAGACAGGAAAATCATCCATTGAACCGTACGTTGTAGCTCACAACATCCTGCTGTCTCACGCCGCTGCTTATCATAGTTACCGGATAAATTTCAAGGTACTGTTAATCAAAAGAACACAAAAAGAATAAGAAGATTTTGCCAGAACAGTGTGATTCCCCTGTCCACTCAAAAGATGATAGAATCACTTATTTCTGCCTTTCCTTTCATTCATACGTTGAGTCTTCCAGGAAAAACAAGGGGGACAAATTGGGATAGCATTGGATGCCAAATGGTATGAACCAAAATCTGACAGCGATGAGGACAAAGATGCGGCGCAGAGAGCAATAGACTTTGGAATTGGATGGTATTACTATGAACTCATTCAAATATTTAGTCCATAACAATTAGGAAGGAATCAAATTTCATAAACATCCTGTTTAACATAAAGAACGTGAATCAGGTTCCTTGATCCACTTTTCTTTGGGGAGTATCCACTGTCAATGAGATCGCTTGTTGATAAGAGACTACCAGAAATAACACCAGAGATGTCCAAGGCCCTGGTGGGGTCATTGGACTTTGTTGGTCTAAATCACTATACCACATTATACGCTCGCAATGACAGGAGTCGAATTCAGAAACTAATACTGCAGGATGCTTATTCTGACGCTGCGGTTATCACCACCTGTAAGAAGCCAAACCCCAATCTTATAATCTGAAGATTATATCCACTCAAATAAGCAGAAAGAAACTGATTATCTTCTTATATATCCTCCATTGTAGCATTTCGAAGTGGAATTGCTATTGGAGAAACAGTATGTCCTGAAAAACTTACTAAGGCCTCAAATATGTAGTTATCATTTTCAAATCAAATTAAGCTGATAACAACTTTCTCCTCCAGGCTGCATCCCGTTGGCTGCACATTGTCCCATGGGGCATTCGCAAGTTGGCAAGATACGTAAAACATAAGTACAAGAATCCTCCCATGATCATAACAGAAAACGGTCGGTCAGTGGTTTCAGACTGAAAATCCTCAATCACATAGCTTTCTTGCAATGTGACAAACACAGTTTAATTTCATGACTGCAGGGATGGATGATCCAAATAGTCCATTTATAACATTAAACAAGGCTCTCCATGATGTCAAGAGGATAAGATACCACAGGGACTATCTCTCGAACCTGTCTGCCGCCATAAGGTAACACACAAAACTTCCCAAAAAAACTTCAGTTCTTAAAGTTTTTCTATTGATGTCGAGGTAGCTAACGTAAACTTGAACCAATACAGGGAAGATAATTGTGACGTACGAGGTTACTTCATCTGGTCCTTGCTAGACAACTGGGAATGGAACTCGGGATATACAGTCCGATTTGGACTCTATTACGTGGATTACAAAAATAACCTGACAAGGATTCCTAAAGCTTCTGTTGATTGGTTTAAGAGAATGCTTAGACTAAAAAATAATGATCAAATCAACCTAATTTAACATTTTCTTCTTGTACATTGTGTCAAATACATGTTGTAAACATTCATATACAATTGAAAGAGAAATAGGTATAGATAATATTGAAAGAAATTCAAACACGCATATGCATTATAAAGAGCGATTTTAATTGTTCAAGATCTTCAATTTTCTCTTTCAACTGTTCTGTTCATCACTCCATGTTACCATAAGAACTGAAATTAGGATATCAAGCATTTCATGGCAGAAAATTGATACTGCAAAAAACCAAAAAAAAAAAAAAAAAGATGAGGAACGAGGACTAACCCAATTGAGTACATTGATGGACTCATTAAACCCAATAATTTGATTAGGTATTAAAAATGGATATGATGGAGCAATTGACGTGCAAGCCATTCAAAACAAGTTCAGTTGCCAGCTTTAGACAAAAGTCTAAATTCAAACTACGTAAATACGGCGCCGCTTGCATAAACGACGTGTCGTTTATCCCATTGAGAGTGATGGTGGTTTAGAAAAGGGCCCATAACAAAAAGGCCCAAGTACGGCCCAAATTTAAGATCTGCTGGTTGCATGACTACTAGTATTATATACATCACTAAAAACTGCATCTAACAATCCCCATAAGATTTCTACAAATACAAGAACTCAAAAGACAAAAGACCACATTCGATTTCATAACCATTAGCAGTTATTGCTCTCTTAACCTGTGTCTCAATCAGAACCTGAACAAAACAGAAACCCAAAAGCACTTTCTTGTTTTTGTTTTTCTTGAGTTTCTGAACACAAAACAGGGGGAGAAAAAAAAGTAAAACACATTTTTTTTTTCGTTTCATTCTTAATAATTTTCTATGAAACGAGGGCACCGCGGTTCTCCTTCTTCCTCCGAAGGCCCACCTGCACAAAGGTTTAAACAAAACCCTGAAGGTGATTTTAATTATAGGCCTTTTTTGCTTTCTAATTGCTTCTTGTATTTGTATTTTTGGTTAATTTGATGTATTGTGGAGATGGGTTTTGTAGCTTATTAGTTTATCCAATGAGTTTCTAATAAAATTTGAATTCTGCATATTTTGATGGTGGTTTTTTTTTTAATTTTTAAACGTGTTTTTCTTGATGAATTTGTTGATTTCTTGAAGTGCGGAGTTTAGAAGGTTCATCTTCAAAGAATAGGAAGTGAAGAGAATGAAGTTTTGGCTGTTTAGTTCTTAGTTGTATTGGAGTTCGTCAATGGACCCTTTTAATGAAGAATGAATTAAAGATTAAAAGTTTTAGCTTTTCCTTTTATTGAATATGCTGCTGATTTGAAGTATTTTTTTCAATAGAGGATGTAAGTTGAGTGTTTTATGTTGTACTATTAGGTGATTCACATTTTTTGGAGGATGAGAGCACTAAGGTTTTTGCTCGGAAAGTAGCTGACCATTACAGTAGAAGGACAAATCAAACTTTGGAAGAACGAGAAGCTAGTCCAATCATTCACTTGAAAAAACTTAACAACTGGGTATGCTTTGTAATCTCATGGAGTTTGTTACAAGCTTATTATCACAGTATGTAGCTGACCCGTTAGTAATTTATTTGACTCCTGAATTTTGAACAGATTAAAAGTGTCTTAGTTCAGCTTTATGCTCGCCGGGGAGATGTTGTTCTTGACCTCGCCTGTGGCAAGGTCCTACCCCTTACTGCATAGAAAAGTCTTTACCTTTTTTTTCCCCGTCTTATTCTGATTGCCATTAATTTTGGGCACATTAGGGTGGTGATCTCATCAAATGGGACAAAGCAAAAATTGGATACTATGTTGGCATTGATATAGCTGAAGGCTCAGTAAGTGATTATACTCGCAATCAGTTTGATATCACCATTGGTGCCTAGGCTTGTTAGAAGGCTTGTTTATGAATGCTATACAAAGTGAACACATCTTTTTTCCTTGTTGGTTTGGCCCCCCATGTGGTGGCATAATCATCTTATAATATGAAGTCCCCTGAAATATGATTTTCCTATGAATGAGACATCTGCTCAAGACCATTATTTCCAATCCAATATTTTCTGAGTGTTAGATCACATTCTTTTCTTCATTGCTAATAGGTTAAGTGTTTGATGTTATAATATCCATCTTTTATTCTTTAATAAGACACAGAATTTTATGGTTTCTTCCTTGCTGACAACTTTTTATTCTGTTACATTTACATCAGTATCTGCCAATTTATCTTAAGTGTCCGTCATTCACGTACAGATAGAAGATTGCCGTACACGCTACAATGGTGATGCAGATCACCATCAGCGTCGTAAAAAGTTCAGTTTTCCTGCACGTCTAATATGTGGGGATTGTTATGAGGTAATTGCCATAATAGTTGCTAGCCTTTCAAAATTCATCCTTTCTTTAGCTAGCTGACATGGTCTTTGCACTACCAAATTAAAAAAGTACTATGCCAGTGAATGCAGACATGGAAAGTACCGAGCAATGCTATATTCAATAGATATCGAACAATGAAATTTAATTTACTTTTAAACAGCTGACCGATGACTAACCATTTAATTAGCAGAATGATTACTTTATCCAGATGTCAGTGGAAGCTTTAGTAAGTTCTGCTTTGGTTGAATGATTTCAGGTTCACTTGGACAAAGTTTTAGCAGATGATGCTCCTTTTGATATCTGCAGTTGCCAGGTGATTGACATGCACTTGATCTTTAATGCTGAAAATCTCAAAAGTTTATCGTGATGACTTTTTAAGTGAAACCCAGTTTCTTGTCTAATCCTTTTTAGATATTGAATTTCGCAGCTTAAGTCCCCTTTATTTATAAGATGAATACTAGGGATACAGACTCTTTGTATAATGCGACACTTTTGTATAATGTTCTAATGGCCTCATATTATTTATTACCATTAAATCATTGTCTTTTTGTTTCCATCCCATCAATATTTTCATGTTACATCAGCTCGCACACAATAGATTGTACAAAGAGGTTATATCCTAACATTACTCTATTAATAATTTGCCATTTTTATAAATTGCCTATCTTGTTGACATAGTTTCTCTTAATTCTCTCAAATAATAGTTATGGATTTCTTTGGGCTTCTTCAAGGCCTTGATCTCTAAACCATCAACATGTTTGATATTGTAGTTTGCCATGCATTACTCCTGGTCTACTGAGGCTCGTGCACGCCGAGCCTTGGCCAATGTATCTGCTTTACTTCGTCCAGGAGGCACATTCATTGGAACAATGCCAGATGCAAATGTGATAATTAAAAAGCTCCGAGAAGGTTTTTTCTTGTGCCATGTCACTTAGTTGTTTCTCGTCCATACGAAAGTGAAAAATTGGAAAATATGAGCCCTAAGTCAGCAATATGGCCTTCATTTGTTGTTACATTTTTGCTGGCTATATATGTTGAAATTAATTGAGACTAAGGAATTTGTTGGTGTTTCATTACTAAGAAAATTTTCGTTCACATTAATGTTCCAGAGTTGATCTTTCATAACAGATGTTTCTACAAAAATGGTATCGGTTTTCTGGCTAGGTCATCTTAAAAAATTAAATGGTTGGTTACGGATTGTTGACTTTTAAAATCATTAATATTTTGCTGGAGGAGAACATTTCTTAAGCCCAAGAAGGAAAGTGCCGTTGAAGATATATCTTTCTTTCTTTCTGTTTTCCAGAAATAAGAAGAAGAAAGAGGACTTGTATTATGCATATTTTTCTTATTAAAATAAATGGAAGAACAAAATTTTAAAAGATTTGTTTTTAGTCAATTTTAAGTTTTTAACTCATTATGACATCTGTACTTGATCATAATTTGTATGGCACTGTAATATAAATATTCTTGTTCCATTTTCCCCTGCCATATATGAATATTAGCATTGTTGGCATGGCAGAGCACTTTTGTCATTCTTGATTGGAGATGCTATTTTCACTGTGAATATGCAGTTGAAGGACTGGCCATTGGGAACAGTGTCTATTGGATACGTTTGGATGAAGAGTTTGCTGATAAGGTAAATTTCTGTTTTCATTGTATCACTACCATTATGAAAACTGAAAAATATGTATTTTATTTGAAATCCTAATAAATGTTATTGTATTTAGCTCTAACAAATTCTTTATTTTATGATCAGAAATTTAAATCTTCTAGGCCCTTCGGTATCCAGTACAAGTTTCATCTAGAGGTACCATTTCTTTCTTAATTTTTAATTTTCTTTTGTCATTTTTGTTTCTGATTCTAGTTTCGGCGGAACTTGGTTGGTAGGAATTTGTTGTTAATAAAGAGATGGCCTTTGTGTATCACTTTATTAATTATATTTACTTTATAATGTTGGGATCTATAGTTCATGTCTAACCTATGTTTCCACATGCAAGGTGGTAGTTGACCTTATAATTCCTCGTTAATGTGCTAATCTTGCTACGCCTGTCAATGATTGGCTCTTCAGATGCCTTGTCACTGGGGCTACAATTTACTCTTGGTTTACACAGTAGCCATGATAACTTATTTTTCCACAACAATTTCTGCATTATTGTAATATTATCTTTATTTTGACTAATTCGTTTTGATTACATTCTGTCAATAAACATTAAATGTTTGTCTGTTTGCAGGATGCTGTTGATTGCCCAGAGTGGATTGTTCCCTTTCATATCTTCAAATCATTGGCTGAAGAGGTATAACTTTGTTTACCAAATATTACTTTTTCTTCCTTTGCATAAAATGGCTCTCCTCGACTAGGAAACATAGTTGGTTGATTAGTCTTTGATATCATCTTGCTGAAATGATTATGTAAAGCATCAGACCTGAAGAATGTGTAGCACAATTTAGTTAATGGGAAGCTTGAAATAGTTTGATAATAAACGGTGTTCTCTTTTTGCAGTATGATTTGGAGCTAGTTTTTGTGAAGAACTCACATGAATTTGTGCACGAGTACTTGAAAAAACCTGAATACATAGAACTCATGCGTAGGCTTGGTGCCTTGGGTGATGGTAACCAAGATCAAAGTAAGTTTATGCCCTATGCTCCTTTTTCCTGCATGCAACTTACCTCTTGTTTTTGCTCGCTGTTGGCACTTTCATATTTAATTTGTTTAGGGGTATTGCTGTCCCCATGCTTCACACATTTGTAAATTTTGCTCTCTGATTCGTTTTGAATGTCTAGGCACGCTGTCAGCAGATGAGTGGGAAGTAGCATACTTATACCTGGCATTTGTCCTCAGGAAGGTTAGCAACAGATTTTATCCAATTATTTTTTGCCTTAGTTATATAGCCCACTATTCAGGGAAGAGACTAAGGTTTAATCATAATCCTTGCAGCGTGGCCAACCAGACGGGACACGGGTATCTGGAAAGAGAGATAAAGGAAAGATGTATATATCAAAAGAGGACATCATGTATGTTCATAGTGACACATAATGGGCACCAAAGTATGTCTCAGCTTATATTTCAAGGAAAGAATACAAGATGATAAAGAGTTGCTGAAGCTGGAGCCCTTCCGGCCAAATTGTAGGCCATCGGGCTCGTCCCCTAGATTTCTCACTGCTATTCAGTTTTGTAGATTCACCAAATACATACTGTATAATAATTTACTCACTTCCCCTATTGAGAAAGTGCATCTTTCTAATATAATAATGTACTCAATACTCACTCTCGCCAGTGAGAAAGTGCGTCTTCATAGTACTAATTTGTATTTTTGGGTCAAGGAATATGAGATATGGGAATTGTGAACCCGAGGATGGCACCTTTCGGTGAATGGATAGCAACTGGCTGTAATTGTTTTTGGACATTTAGTGGAAACTTCATGAGAAGTTTCCATACGAATTCTTTTGTCAACATTTTTAATATCCACAATTGCTATAAACCATCATTAGAAATTTTGGACTCATTTTTCAGCTAGTTTTCGGGGATGATTTTTGCCACAGCCTCTACTCTTATGTGATTTCTTACGCACACACTTTTATGACTTTGGCCAGTCATCGGTAAACCAAATGATTTGAACAAATGAGCAAACTTATTTCATGCAAGCTCATATTTTGGCACCAACGCACCAACTATTTCATTATATCAAATTTTGACATCAAATTTTATTAAAATATCCAAACAAGCACTCCCCGAGTTTGAAAGATCGACAAATTTACAACTAGCTGATAAAACTAAGCTCGCTTTAGCAAAACCACTACAATCACCATCATAGCCAATCCAGTAAATGCAGCTCCTAAGGTTTTGTCAATTGTGAACCCTCCAGCATCAGCTTCCGAAGAAGTCTTATCTGCTGCTGCAAAACCAAAGATGTTCTGAAGAAAACCAGTTACATTGTTCACCATATCAACAACTTTGTTCTTGATTGTCTCTAAAACATCCATGGGGAAACTTCCAGAGTCAGCACTTTGGTTTTCAGTGTCACCAAATTGGCTTGAATCAGATGCTGCTTCAAAAATTTTGAGAGATTCCTGATCTTGAAGCATGTCATCTGTAGCAAATTTTGTTAGTTGAGATCCATACCAAGGCCAGCCCAATGAAACAAAATGAATACCCAACAAATATTAACCACTTGCACGAACTGGGGGAAAAATAGGCTTCTTACTGGTTTTCTGGGACTGGACGAATTCTACAAGAGCATCATTTTTCACGACAGCATTCCACACCGCAGGGTCACATGCAATTGAAGCAACAACAGACTGCACACAAAAACCAAAATTTGAAATCGCCAAATCAAATAAATTACCTACATCTTCATTGACATAAGGAAACAAAAACATTTAACAAGGAAAATGCATCTAAAGCCACATTAACAGAAGATTGAAATATGAAATGATGAAAAATAAAAAATGCAAAATTTCAAACGTTAATACACCAATGACGAGGATAAGTACTCATATAAACCTACAAAGATGGGGAAAATGATGAACATACATATTTGGAAGAAGTTAGAAGTATATCCTTAGATTTTTGCAACGAGACACATCAATGAGAATCTAATCCTGTTAAAAAACTGCGTAAGAGAGGGAGCTGAATCAAATCAAACCTGAGCAGCAGGACTTTCACTGAGCAATTTAAAAGCTTGAATAGCAGGTTTCGGCACGGATGCTGATTTCAGGTCATAAGTAATGCAACTCTTGGTCTCCGTATGTTCTGAGTTTGCAAGTAATGGCATGCTGGACACCTCACCAACGACGAATGGATCCCCGTGTTCAGATGTGTTGGAGTTTGAAGACGACAGATAAACCCTGAAGAAATAATTTCTAATTAAAACATTGGAAAATAATAATATGGGAGATTAAAAAAACAAGGGTCTGAATTTCCATATTAATTACTAGCACCATTTAGCATTTCTAGCATATGCAATAGCAATTCAGGTGAATTTACAAGTTCTTGTGATAATATTAAAAGCACTTCCAGACAAGCAAAACACTGGGATGTATTTCTCAGAGTGAAAAACACTTGGGAGTGCTTTCTTCTTAAAAAATTGGTCGACACTTAACAATACTTTTCAAAAAAGCAGTTTGATTTGGTTTTAGGGGAAGTGCTTCTGTTTAAAAGTACTTATTACAAAAACACTCCGTCGCGATCAAACCGATCGTTGTCCAAAAACAAACTGAAAAAATAAAATATAATCAAATCAAATCCAAACAAGAAGATCACACATTTTAGACGGATTGAAAATTTACACACGCAACAAAAAAGATCAAAATCTTGAGTCACATACTTATCCAACGCATCTTTGAGCTCAGCCGTGGCTTCCTTAGTCTCCTCAAGGCTCGGTGCGCCGCCGAATACAACCCTAGGCATCGGCTCAGCCGGTAAATCATCCACTCCTCCGGCAAATTCCCAGTCATCCACCATCTCCCACGTTGCCTTATGCGCCTCCGTCACGTCGCCACCGGATACTTTCCCGCTGGATATGGTGGCCGCGACGGGACGCTGAACGTTTCTCAGCGACTGCGCGGTCGGCGTTGCCGAAGACAGGCCGCCGCGGAAGCCGCCATTAAAAACGCCAATCCCCGCGACCTTGCCGGCGGCTCTCATGGCTGCTCCACCTCCCATAATTTGTGAAAGAAAATAATTTAAGGGAAAAAAAAATATGAAATGTTTCGAGTGACTCGAAACTTTTCTTGGCCTAATCTTAGCAATCAAGATTTGTCATCGCTAGCTGGTTGGTTCCATTTAAGGACGCTCTCCCCTTTTGGTTTTTTTAAATTATCGTGCGGATAAATTCTAAAATTAATTATTCTGTGGGTTTGATTCTCTACACACACTCGTTATATGGTTCCAAAGATAGTCACCAATTACATATCGCCACGTCATGCAGGAGAACAGCATCGCTATTCGACGAATTTCTCTGGGATACATGTTTCTGAGTGCCAGTGTGATTCAGAGGATCAAGGCACTGGAGGCGTCGCTTTAGAGTGCTGAGTGTGCTTTCGAAACGTTTTGAGATGCTGCCACGTCAAGAAGTTTTGTAGATGTCTGTCACATGAGATTCAAATGTTCTTGGAAGAGATGGGGAAGAAACTACTGGATGGGACCCATTCGTGGGATATGAATAGGGTTGGCAGAAAGTGCCGACCAGGCCTGTATCTGCCCAGTGACTTTAAATGAGAGACAAGGGCCTCTGACTTGTAAAGCCCATATGCAATGGGCTTAGATAAGGGCTTTCTGTAAAAGCCCGGGTTTAAGCTCAGGCTTTATAATAAATAATATATATATATATTTTTTAAAGAAAAATATTTATAATATATCGTAAAATTTAAATTAAAAAAAGCTGAAAAATTAAAAAAAAAAAGTGAATCAAACAAAATAATTCGTTAGTTTTAAACAAAACCCAAACTCTCAAAGTCAAAATCCCTAAATCCCTCGTTTCCTCCCTCCCTCCCTCACTCACCGTCACCTCAACTTCTCACTGTTCTCGCCGCCGGAAGTCAACAGCGGGGCCAACAGCATCCAGCAGTGAGCGACGAGCATCCACCACCAGCACACCAGCAACCACGACTCAGCCAGCAGCAGCGGCGAGCATCTCCCGCCATCCCGCGCAACCCACCGTCCAGCTCCAGCCACCCAGCATCTCTCGCGCGACGCAGCAGTAACCCCCACCCACCAGCACAGCCGCGCGACGCTGCAGCAAGCACTTGAACTCGAGCGAGGCAGCAGCAACGATTTGCAGTCTGTAGTACGCGAATTCAAAGCACACCAGTAGCGAGGTAGCAAACCATCCAACTCCGGTCCGTTACTCCTCCTCAATTAAGCTTCAAAATTTTTTTTATTGTATTATCAATACAATATTATGTAATATGAGGACATCACCAGAATGTTGATTATGTAATATGAGTTCACAGCAAGGCATAAATATATGTAATTGGTTAATCCGTTGAAGAATATTGTGAAGAATATTATGATTTTGAGCTATGAAGAATATTGTGGTTAATGTAGAAAATGTTGAATAATATTGTGATGTTGGTTAATGATTTATTTTATGTTGCCTAATTATGTATTGGAGAATTATTTTTAAATTTTTTAGTCTATTGTAACATTATGTGTTGAATAATTGTGTTTTTAGAATTTATAGTTTTATTTAAAAATTAGTTTAAAAGTCTAGGCCTGGCCCTTGTTTGGCCCAAGCCCGCCAAGGCCCAGCCCGGCCCTGGCCCGTCCAGATTGGGCGGGCTTTGAAAGCTTCTTTATAAGAAAGTTCTACCAAACCCTTAAATCATGCCTGTATGACCCTATCGAAGATATTTAATATTTTAGATCTCAAAGGATCACGTGGCTATCGGATGGTCGAAAATTGATGGAGCCATTCTCGAAATTTCCAATGGATATGTAAGTAAGTGGGTTTGATCTAGAGTATTTTCACCGTAACATAGCTAATGTTGATAATTTAATAATAAATGTTTTCCTTATTAAATGAGTCAGATATGATTGAAGATTAATCATAAATTGATTCGATTGGGATGACCGACGCGAGAGTATATATCTACTTTGACATCAAAAAAATCATACTAAACATATTAAGGAATGGATTACATGTAATAATTATAGAATTTGTCTCAATTAGTCACAGTACATGTTGATTGTAATTATACTTAGTACGATTGTGTGTGATTGTAACTAATTTCAAATTAATGTAGGGAATGATTCAAAATTTCTAACCAATATTCATGTAAGGCTAGAAATTCTATCTATTTAAACTGAATCAATTCAGGATAATCATTAAAACTCAATATTTTAAAACTAAAATTAAAACCTAACATGATAAATCACTCTCACAGTCACAGAGGAAACTTAAACTCTTTACCTTAAGAGTTAATGAGAGGAGGTCTCATCTCAAAATATATATGATATGACAGGGGTATGTTACCTCTCTCGCCACTAAATCTCTCCTCGTGCCACTCCACCTCCTCTCACCCTTTCCTCCCGGGTTACCCTTCGCTTACTCGCAACTCATGCAGGATGGTTGTCGTGGTCTCCATCGCTTCCATCCGGTGGACATGGCTTTTTCCGTGCTTCACGGCATCTCCCGAGTCACTAATCGTTAAGCCTCATATCACCCTGCACTACTTCCTCCTGTCTCCATTGCTTTTCACTCGCTTCACTCCTCTTCTTGCTATCAACGGAAGCTTTTTGCTCAACTCCCCACAGACGGCGCCAAAATGTTGATGCGAGATTCTAGTTATACTATGCCTACGACCGACCAACCTCACCTCGATCGATCTCTCCTCGTGACGCTTTCTGTGTTCCACGTAAAAGTCGAGCACGCCGGTTGTTTTTCCAGAAACCCTCCGACGCTCGAGCATGGTTAACGCTTGCCACGAATCTTATGGCTTTTCTCAGTAATCTCCTTTAGAGTTTTCTTTTCTTAGTTCTAAATAGCAAAAATTCTAACCCTTTTACCTTCGCTTACCTTTTTATAGCCTCGAATCCGGCCTTCCGTAGTCCACGCCCATTATTCTCGCCCACCTCGGATGTGGATGCCCCAACGTCGTCATTGTGGCGAATGGAGATGGACTTCGCGCTGATTCTGATAGAACGCACGCCCGCCAATCGTTGACGGTCTCTCGCCGACCCTGCAGGAATGGCCTCATGCCTTTAACAGAGTTCGCCTCGTGAATGGCATATTCGTGGACGAGCGAATAGCCCTCTGCCTCGCTACTGCCCTTACAGACACACACTGCCACAGACTCGCCACCAACTATCTTCTCTCACTTCTGGTCTCGCCAAGTATTTCCTCAAACACCGGCCCCGGTGTTGGGTAATGTAATGGACCAGCAGAGAAACTCAACGGTTTTTGCTCGCGTGACCGGAAAAGGCCAAGAGTCGTGTCGTATTTAATTGCGGATGCGGTGATGTGGCGTAAATCCACCCTCCATTTGAATTTCAAACCTACTTGCAAGATTCTCGAATATGCGTCATTAAATCCTGGCACCCAAGAGTTTGCTTTCGCAAGAAAACCCAAAATCTTCAAACACGAACTCGTCATTTTCTCCATTCTTGTCTCTCGCGAATGAACCCCATTAAAGCTCATCCCTTCTCTCTCGACCGAGTCCCCGCTTGTATTTCTTCTATTTTCTGGCCTTGCTTGGTTGTAGATAATTCCTTTTCGCTTTGCTTGGGGTAGTGGGTGGCGCTTTTGCTTATTATTTGGGAATGTCGGTAAGGAGAAAGTCGAGATTGATGACGGAATAGGTTTCTTTGCTCACCGATCGTTGACCCTGGATCCTTGTAACCCATTAGGTCTAGTGTCGGGACTAGTGCTAGGAGATTGTCCCCAAACAACCTCCACGAGCAAGTAATGATGAGGAGAGATCTTCGGCTCAAGGCACCTCGAGTGAGAATGGGAAGGTGATTCGGTGAGGTGTCTCCATCCGGAACACCACGACTGTAAGAACGGTAGAGGGGTAGTCTTGTCACGTGATTATGCCATTGATTACATGTCGTGCACGACCACGCTTGAGCCTCAATGACCTCCGACTTAGGTATAGTATTCGGTGAGATACCTCTTAAGATCCTGCGAAAGAAGGATACACCAGCCTCCCGGGCACGTTACCCTGCTTTCGGAGAGCTTTAAGGGGAGTGTCCTTGCACTTTACTTTGTCCTGGATACTTAACGGGCCGAATCTCGCTCTGGTCACCAACCCCAATGGGTGGAGAGTGCTTTCTGTTCATATTGGGACGGATGTTGCCAAAGCGAGTTGATGAGGGAAGCACTGTATCACCAAGAGCACTAAAGATGGTACTACTTCCAATCTAGTACCAAGAGCAGTGAAACCCATAACCGATCTTCCAACCGTGGTGGTGGGACTTAAGAGGAAATTCTTTTTTTGGGGTCCTCGGGTCAAGTTGCACAAATAGACGGGAAGGATTGTCGCGCCCCACCCTGCTTCGCTTTAGATGTCTTGTATCCATAATTGTTCTTTGTATTGGTTTGTCTCTAACCAAGTGTCTGCTTTGTAGTTTCGGGGTGTTCATTTCCGCTCAAGCTCAAACGGTCAAGCTGCATTTAGCCAACCCTCGCCCGAGCGAGAATCGATAACTATTTACAACTTGCTCGAGTCTCGCTGTACTACATAAGATGGAAGATTGGGCTCAACAGAAACGTTTCGACCTCAAACCACGGCAGGACAAGGACGCCCTAAGCGGGCCAACATCGTGCAGCAGGTTTCTCCCTTGAAGACTTTACCTCCTGCTCCTGCCAAAGTCGGGGAAACTAGTGGAGCGGCCACTGATCCTGCTTCCTCTTCTTCTCCTGTCGGGCCTCGGTCTCTTTAGCAGAACACATGGTCCCCTATCTCAATGAGTTATCTAAACTCGTGAGCATGACTAAGACTTTGATGGCCGCACCTGGCGAGGGGGCCATGCAGTATAGCGCCTTCCACCTCAGCTGCATGACCACCTACTATAAGGCCAAGGTTGGCCGTTACGACCGGAGGATGAAAGAGGACATTCAACGGCAGAGCCGACGCCGCGGGAGACTTGAATCTCGAGAATTGATGGAGCAGAATCTCTTGCTCAAGCAAAGGCCATTACTCTCGAGGAAGAGCCGACTAAGGTCAGGAGGATCGCAAAGGCTATGTACGAGGCTCGAATCCTCCGCGATTCCCATCGGTTGGTCGAGAACTTGGAGAAGGAGGTCGACAACCGACGACTGTGGACTTTGCATTCCTATCGCCGCATCATGGTCGCCCTCTGGAAGCAAAGATCCCGATTCAAGATGGACGACCACTGGTGTCGCCCAAATATATGGACGAGGAGGCCGCAGCGAGGATGCCAAGGGCGCCAATGGTGATAGAGGAGGAAAACTCTCCTCCCCGTAATCCCTCGCGATGGTAGTACCCCCGACGCAATGGAGATACTCCCAAAGACTGAGTGGACCTGACCGAGGTCGCCATGGACTCCACCGCCTTCTTAAACATGTTTCTTGTATTGTAACAATGTTTGTGAAGATTATCTCGCTTTGTTAATTATTAACAAATTAATAAATGTTTTTTATTACTCTTCGGTTGTAATTACGAGTTATTTTTCCGCAGAGTCTGCCGTTCATCGGTCGAGGCTCGCGTATATGGTTTTGTCAAATGCCTTAAGATTCTTCAATGGGATTCGCCGCTTTGCGCTGGCCGAGCATCCTGCACACTTGGCTGCTCGCCATAAAACAGCACGAGCCTTTGCATGCCTTAGAAGATATTTCGATGATTGGGGATTCTGCTCGCCTTGGCGCGGTCGAGCAGATCCTGGCATACTTGGCTTCTGTCTCGCCAAATGACTTTGCACGATGAGCCTTTGTATGCCTTTAAGATATTTCGAGCATGGGATTCTCGCCGTGTGGTCGAGCAGATCCTGACACACTTGGCTTCTGTCTCGCCATAAAAGCTTTGAGACTTGATGAGCCTTTAGTGACTTGCCGATGCTGGGATTCTCGCCGCGCGGCCGAGAGCATCTGGGCTTCTGTCTCGCCATAAACAGGCTTTGAGACTTAGCGAGCCTTTGCATGCCTTAGTGACTTCTTCGATGCTTGGGGATTCTGCTCGCCTTCGCGCGGTCGAGCAGATCCTGGCATACTTGGCTTCTGTCTCACCATAAACAGGCTTTGAGACTTAGTGAGCCTTTGCATGCCTTAGTGACTTCTTCGATGCTTGGGGATTCTGCTCGCCTTCGCGCGGTCGAGCAGATCCTGGCATGCTTGGCTTCTGTCTCGCCATAAACAGGCTTTGAGACTTAGTGAGCCTTTGCATGCCTTAGTGACTTTTCACAGTTTCAAGTGAATGAAGTTCCTCGACGTTCCATTAATTGCAGGATTCAACTTACACGAAATTGTTTGGACATAAAATAAATAACAGCAAATACGAACAGAAAGAACTTGAAAATATTAACGACTTCTTATCGAAATATTTCCGAGACGCTCCATGGGCGCGTGGCCATCCGTGCAACCACTTGTAAGCTCCCGGTCCCGCTTGACTCGTATGGCCCTCCCACCCGACTCGAGCACTCGTGTTCGATTCACTCTCCTTAACACCAAATCTCCGACCTTGAATCGCCGTATGTTCACCTTCCGATTATAATACGGCAACCTCTGGTAAATGATCGATCGCCGCTTGCTCCTCTTTTTAGCAGATCAAGATTCAAACAGACCGCTGCTGCTCTCCGCCAATAAATGAATCGTGGTCGCTCTTATCTCACTGCACGACCGCTTACGCCTCAAAGCGCGTGTCTGTTGCTGGGTTGTTCTCAGATGCCCATAGCACACGATACCATCAACCCACGCGCCCTTTTTCGCTCCCAACTTGGTTTTCAAAAGCCTCATGGTCTTGTTCGCTTCTACTTGTCCATTCGACAAAGCGAGCAATACTTCTATCCCGAGGTTCTCGCAAACTCGTGATTATCGAATCGCTCGCCATTATCCGTTACAAGGTACGAGGATCCCGTGATCGACAAACCAGTTTCTCCACACAAAGTCTGTTGTTTTCTCTCATGCGGCTTCTACCTCTATCCATTTCGAAGTAATCTATAGAACTATTGCATGTGCCGCTTCCTCGTCCCTTTCGCGGGCCGATCGATCAATCCCCATGAGCAAATGGCGGGAGGCCATGAGCAGGTGGTGGTTGGAGAAACTTGCAAAACTCGCCTTACGCTTCGGTCTTCTCGTGCATCCCGGTGCATTGTCGGCCAAATATCCTCGCTTAAAATCTTGTGGACCTCCCACCGTAATCGATTTCCGCAAATCCCTTCATGTACTTCCTCAAAGACGTAATCTCCTCCTCATCCAAACATCGAAGGAAAGGTAGTATATCCTCGCCGATACACTACTCCATCGAACATCGTGTATCTCGAGGCCTGGGCTCGAACCTTCCGAGCTCGCAGCTTATCTGGTGGTACTGCCCCGCCTCTCGAGGTGAAATTATCGTCCATCCACGAGCATTTTTGTTCTATCCGCAGCACCTCCAAATTTTTCTCGATACTTGGGCTGGTCTTCACCTCCAGAGGGACTGACTTTGGCATTTTTAGGTTTGCCATCACGCCATCCCGCCAAAATATCCGCCGACTATTTCGCTCCCCGGGATTTGTATCACCTCCACTGC
This sequence comes from Citrus mangshanensis, assembly GCA_030449895.1. Taxonomy (NCBI): domain Eukaryota; kingdom Viridiplantae; phylum Streptophyta; class Magnoliopsida; order Sapindales; family Rutaceae; genus Citrus; species Citrus mangshanensis. The sequence continues at coordinate 439,533 of JASUUJ010000178.1, read as the reverse complement.
CTAAATTTTCCCATCATCTCGCCTCGACTATCTTCGTCGCTCCATCTTCTCCTCTCTTGGAATCTTTCATCGACATGGTTCGCAAACTGAGAATCGGCCCGATCTTAACTCGCTCGCCACTACTTTAGCCAATTCCAAGCCCGCTATCAAAGCTTCATACTGGTTATTTGGGTAAATTCCAATTTTACAGCATAAGAGATCTCCTCCCCCTCTGGGCCTTCCAATACAATCCCTGCTCCTGAACCCTGCTCCCCTGATGACCCATCCACAGACATCTGCCATACTTGAGCTTCGCCACTGCCTGTAACTAAAAGTCGCTGGTCTAAACATACTTGCTCAGGAATTTCGCAAATCGCCATTGCTCGAGCCTTTATCAGCTCAGTAGTCTATCGAACTCGCCTCTATTGCCCACTTAACGAGCCACTGTAAGCATCCGCTTGTGCAGAAGTTTGACGCAATGGTTTGTTATTACAAGAGGAATGCTTGGAAATATGGCCTCGCCTTCCGAGCAAGAAACAAGCGGCAAGTGCCCATTTTTCCAATGGGTATCTGGGCCACAAGAGCCTCGCTGTGTAGTATATCGGATACTGAACTCCTTCTTCTTCTCTCACCAAAACATAATCCGCACGATCCGATACCGCCAAATACGATATAACTTGTCTTCATCCTCTGGACAGAGCTGAGTATTGCAAGTTCCAAGGCTTCCTCGCATTCGGGGTCCATTCTGCTTTCTTTCCTTCCTTATCACTTGAAAGAATGGTGACACTTATCTCGTAGCCGATACGAACCGCCAATGCCGCCAATCTCCCCGTAGGCTCGCATTTCCTTCTACGAGGTGACCTCATCTCGCACGATCGCCTGGATCTTCTGGATTTACTTCGATCCTCACGAATCCAAGGAACTTCCCGACTCGACCCCAAAAGCACATTTTTCCGGCCGAGCTTCATCTTATATTTCCTCAAAAGCCCGAATGTCTCTCGAGGTGTCCACGTGTTCCTTCGGGATTTTGGACTTCGTGATCATGTCATCCACATACACCTCCATGGTTTTCCCAATCAACGACTTAAAGACTTTGTTCACCTACAGTGGCCCCATTTTTGAGACCAAATGGCACCTCGTAACAAACCCGGCTGATGAAAGCCGTGCTCTCCTCATCCCGCCGTATACGGGATCTCGTTGTATCCCGAGAACGCGCCCATGAAACTAAGGCATCGTGTCCACTGAATCTACTAGCTTATCGATCTTTGTAAAGTGGAAGGCACGCCTTATTAAGGTGAAATCACACACATCCTCCACTTGCCATTTGCCTTTCTTTACCAACACCACATTCGATATCCATTCGTGGTAATTGACTTCCCGAATGAACCCCGCTCTCAAGAGCTTTTCCACTCGCCATTTATATTTCATACCTCTCCCGGTCAAGCACCTTCTTTCTCTTTACCGCTCGAGCACCTTTCTTTATTGCCAGCTTATGACATGCTACCTCAGGATCAATCCCTGACATGTCTTCATGTGTCCAAGCAAACACATCTGCATGAGCCTGTAAGCATTTCACCAACTCCTGCTTCTGCTCTTCCTTAAGCCTCAACCCGATTCTGATTGTCTTTCCTGATTCTCCGATCCTGTGCCACTGCCTCCAGCCTCTACAGTTCTGTCGCCATTCTTGTTTTCCACTGGTGTCAAGGATGTTATATGCATTGCTTCCTCACGCGAGGAGTAGCAGATCCTCTGGTCGCCTCGCACCACTCCAACTACCCCATTCACTCTGAGGCCGATAATGGTTGGACAAAGACCGCTTGCCATCCTCGAAATGGCCGACCTAGATCATCCGGCGACCTTCTCATCCACTACCACAAAGTCCAATATCATTGTTCTGCTCGGAAGCTCCCGAGAGGCCTGACCACGCCTGCAGGGACTTTTCCTATTCCAAACCCCTTCGAGGTAGGTGTAATCCAACTTCAGATCTCGCTATTCCCATCTCCTCCAGTGGTTGACTTGAACAACACATCAATCGAACTCCCCGTGTCAACCAAGATCCTCACAAACTTGCTAGCAAGTGGCTTTGATGACCAAAGCATCCTCGTGAGGTATAAAATCCCTTCCTCATCCTCATCCGTCACATGATTGGCACTTGCCTAACTTGCACGTCGCTAGGGTGTCAAGAATACTCTTTCGGGTCATGGAATATCTAGCATAATTCTTCCTCGAAATCTCCCGCCAATGTCGGGCCCCCACTATCACCCCATCAGGCCGCCGCGCCAAGTTCCCGCATTCGCTCCCCTTCACTTGTCGAGGCTACCATCGGAAGCGTCCCATCTACAAACTCGTCCAGATACCGATATCTCACCAAATCTTCAACCAGCGTCTTAAGATCTCTCGTGTGGCCATGAGTGCCATGGAACTTACAATAGCCTCCTATCCCTCCCGCTGGTATCTTTGTTATTGGAGCAGGAGGTATAAGAACCCCGATCTCTTATGGCCTCGTACAACTCGTCCAGAGACATCTTCAATGATGTATAGCTCCCATAGTCCTGGTTCGCCGATCGTGTACCGCTTCTTTTCTCTGCTTGCTTTGCTTCGGGCGGTGGCGCATTTCCGCCTCCTCCGCTACCTGGGAATGTTGAAGACCACCATGTGAATCATGCCTTCCCCAAGGCTCCTCACTGGGAACGGGCAGGTTGCGCCGCGCGCCGCACGCGGTGGTCTCTGAGGTAAGCAGTTAACCGACCTCCTGCTCCATTGCCTACGGCCTGGTGGTCTCTCCTCCTGATCGGCCCATTCCCTGGTAATGCTTTCTTCTCTTTCCTCCCCAACCCTTCTAACTGGTCTGTCTTAATCCGTGCTGCCTTTTCCTCTTCAATCTCTATGTCTCTCTTCTGCGGCCGCATACGTCAATACCGGGCTTCTCAAGTTGTATCAGACTTCCTATCTTCACTCCTCTTTCAATCCCCTTAGTGCCTCGAGGATGGTCAAGGCTCCCAAATCGAGGACAAGACGATGAAACCTCTTGATAAATTCCCGGCGGTTTCGCCCCGCTTCATGCTTTTCAACTCCAAAGATGTCATCTTCTCGTGCCATTGCCCACAAAATTGCTCAAAACTCCCGCACATCTCGCTCAAGGTTTTAATGCTCCCCGGAGTTTCCTCGTACCACTCGCGTGCACGTCCCTCCGTGGATAGTGGGAACACCCTACACTTTTGGGGTTGAGATAATCCTTATACCCCCGTTATGTCAAGCGCACGGATCCCGAATATCTAAGGTCCGGAGGCGAAATCTCTAATAATCGCTTTCATGATCTCTCGCGAGCGGTGATTCTCCGTCCAAAGATTATCCTCCAACCAGAGCTCGCTCCTCCTTGCATATCGCCAATTATCTCGCGCGCGCACTTCCTCCTCCACTGCACCGGTGGTCACGTGCCGCAACTTGATCCTCTCTTGCTCTACATCATGCAAGTGTTGTCTCAACTCGCTTTCTCGCATTCGCCACCCCGCTGCCCTCGCAAAAATCTTCTTGCCGGGATTGCTCTTCCTCTCTATGAAATTCTCTCCGCAGGGTATGTTACTCTCTCGCCACCAAATCTCCGGTGGTTTGACTTCTCCTCGTACCATCGAGACTGGTGCCACTCCACCTCCTCTCACCCTTTCCTCCCGGGTTACCCTTCGCTCACTCCGCAACTCATGCAGGATGGTTGTCGTGGTCTCCATCTCGCTTCCATCCGCTCCATCCGGGACATGGCTTTTTCCCGTGCTTCACCGCTATCTCCCTCGAGTCACTAATCGTTAAGCCTCATATCACCCCCTTGTGCACTACTTCCTCCTGTCTCCATTGCTTTTCACTCGCCTCACTCCTCTTCTTGCTATCAACGGAAGCTTTTTGCTCAGCTCCCCACAGACGGCGCCAAAATGTTGATGAGAGATTCTAGTTATACTATGCCTACGACTGTGAAGCCGACCAACCTCACCTCGATCGATCTCTCCTCGTACACTTTCTTCTCCGTGTTCTTGCCCACGTAAACAAGTCAGAGCACGTCGGTTGTTTTTCCGGCGTAAACCCTCCGACGCTCAAGTCAGATATGAAGGTCCCGGGAACGTTTGCCACGAATCTTATGGCTTTTCTGTAATCTCCGTTCTTTAGAGTTTTCTTTTCTTAGTTCTAAATAGCCAAAATTCTAACCCTTTTACCTTCGTTGGATACCTTTTTATAGGCTTCCTCTGAATCCCGGTCTTCCGTAGTCCACGCCCATTATTCTGCCCACCCTCGGATGTGGATGCCCCAACGTCGTCATTGTGGGCGAATGGAGATGGACTTCGTGCCTTGATTCTCGGATAGGAACGCACGTCCTGCCAACTGTCGTTGACTGGGTCTCCTCGCCTCGACCCCTAGCAGGAATGGCCTTATGCCTTTAACAGGAGTTCGTCCTCGTGAATGGCATATTCGTGGACGAGCGGAATAGCCCTGCTCCCTGCCCTCGCTACTGTGCCCTTACAGACACACTCCGCTCACAGACTCGCCACCAACTATCTCGTCACTGGTCTCGCCAAGTATTTCCTCAAACAGATAGTAAACAAATCAATATTTAAAGAGTAAAATTTATAGAGCCTTTTCAAGATGCTCTAACATTCTCATCTTCATCTTTCATGCCTTGGTAAGAAATTTTAATTGCTCCTACTAGTATTGTCCTAATTGATTGGTAGAGATATAAGTTTTAGCGAAAAACTTTGACCATCTTTCATATAACTCCTTTTATCTTTGTGCCCCCAATCAATTTTATACTCAATAGACTTGTGAACCGTGCACAGCGCAGTGAACACTTGAAACTTAGATACATCGATAACGACTCCTTTATATCTTTATGATGTAGTAATAATACTTGTTTTTTCATGAGACCAAAGGCAATTGTATGCATATACAATAGATAATATATAGAGATGTAGAATCCTTATCATTATTATTACTATTATAATTATTATTAGTTTCCTTTTCTTTTTTCCTCCTGTTAGAGTCCGATTAGAATTTTTTTTTTTCATTTTTGTTCCTTATTCCTCCGAGTGCAACGTGTTTCAGTTAAGTTAATAATAAATCAAACTCATCCTTCTATGTTTTTTTTCTAAAAAAAGACAATAATAAATCAAAGAAGAACAAATTTCTAATAAGAGAACAAAAATTTCTAATAAACGAATCATCCATAAGAAAAAAATTTCTACTAATTGATTTGGATGATTCAAGATTACAATTTAGAGTTTTAGACAACTAAAAAAAAATATCACTAATTAAAATCATACTCGTTGCATTAAATAAATTACAATTGATTTTTATTAAGATTGGACGACTAAAATTTCAAAGTTTTAACTGTAAAGTATTTAGTAAATATTAGGTGTTGTAACTTAGAAGATAAGTTACGTTTTGTAACTTCATGTGGAAATCAGCCAAAAAAAAAAAGATATGTGTATTTTTGAAAAATCCAAAAAAAAAAGTGGTCGGTAGATAATTGTCCTTTTTTAATGAGATTATTGCTCATGATATTTACAATCATACAATTATTGGAACAAGTTTACATCAAATCGTATATAGCACTGCCCCAGATTTTAAAAATCTCTAATATTCGAGGGACGTCTACTTCACTCATGGGAAAAGATTGTCTTCACTAAAATTTTGAAGAAGAAAATTTAAATTAAACCCCCACAATGTATTTATGAGAGTTCGAACCACTTCCCCTCACACTTGTGAGGAAGTGGCTCTTAGTCGAGTGGTTAAAAGTAATGGTACCTCAATATCAAATAGAACCTTAATTTCATGCATTTTATATGTTATTGAAACTTTGGAATGTAACATTTTTTTAAGTGATTTCTCATTAGTTTAACGCTTATTTCTCTTTATTATAAGGTAGGGATGACAGAAATCCCAACGAGGACCGGACTGTCAGGGATTTTCCCCATTCGGAGAGGATATGGAGACGATTTAGTACTCAATCTCTTATTCGAGGAAGGGACAGGGATGAGGTGGAATCACATCCCCTCCCCATTTTCCCATTTTATTTTTATTTTTTATTTTTTAAAATTATTAGTGAATAAATAACACAACTTAAATTGTAAAATATTAAATAGTGGTATAAATAACAAATATCAAAATATTTATATTACTAAACTTTTAGACCTATTTAATTAGTTATAGTCTGAAATTTCTATTCATGACATTAAAAAGGCCGAACAATATCTCATTGGCCCAAAAGTTTTGTTTTAGTTATAATATTCATTAAATATTTATTAAAAATATTTAAGTATCTATATCAATTTAATTTATTTCACTATCAATATAAAAGCAATTTCTTTTTTTTTATTGTAGGATTATGAAGATTGACAAAGATAATTATTCTGATAATTTATATTTTGTAGTGTGACTTTTGAAATGTATTAATGTTAATGTAAGATGTATTGTCAAATTTTATTTTTTTTTAACTTTTTATTCTAATATGATTACAATAAAATCGAAAACTAAAAACGTATCAATTATTTGGCGACAGGACCTCGAGATCCTGTTGTTATATGATGATTCTCAAGCAATTTCGAGGCAGAGAGGACGGGATATATGCAGAATATTGTGGATGAGAATGAAAATGTCGGTCCCCTCCACATTGCCATCCCTGTATTCCAAGGATTTAGCTACTTTACCCCGAGTAAGAAACCATATTTTATCACGACTTGAAAGCACCATTAGATAAACAATAGTATGATCGAATGGCTAAAATTAGACCGTAATGTTAGAATTAGATTTTGGCTACTGGCTCTTCTAGTTTGTTAGCGATTTAAAAAATAGGAGGCGTGATCCAAGGCTAGCTCAGCCATATTTGAGGGGTTTAGGCAAATAGTTTTAATTAGTTCTTCTTAAAATTTTAGGTAAATTAGTTATATTATAAAATTTATTTATTTAAAATCAATTATTCCAACAATCTAAATTGTAAAATTGTTAAATAAAATTCTAATCTACTATTGCTAATCCATGAATTTTTAATTCAATCATAACATTTTCACAAACTATTTCTTTACTCAAGTTACATCTTTTTTACTACTCCTCTTTTAGATTAAACTAATTTTTCTATTCTTCTATTTTTTAAAAGCTTTTCGATACAGTTTTATTTCAAAATAGATAAAACAAGCACAAATAATAATAATAATAATAGATACTTAAATAAAAAAAAGATAATAATAATAATTATTATTATATGGGTTCTTCTATGATGTCAGAAAGTTTTTACAAGATCAATAATATATTAATTGTGAACCATTAGATCTAATCAATGGTATACAATATTTGTACTAAAAAAAATTTAAAAATAATGGTAACCGTTCAAGTGGGTGAAAATTTTTGTAAAATAATTGTGACCACCCTTAGAGTTTGAAACAATTTCACTTAAATAGTATATTTATTTAAAATTACTTTTCAGCCCTCCTTTAAATTTGTAATATGATCATCTCTTTTAAACAAATCTTACAAAATCAGTTACCATTAAGTATAAAATATAATATCAAGTAGGTTATTTAACACAAAGTCTTGTAATAATTTGTATTGTATGAATTTAATTACAAACCATTAATACCTAAACAATAATGATAATAGAAAGCATTGAAATAAACTATTTTATATGTGTTTTATTAATAATACTATATGAGTCACAACAAATGAGAAATATTTTATTCACCAATTATTATTAAAAAATATATATATGTCTATATAACTATAGAGTGAGAAATATTATGATTTAAATTTTTATCAAAAAATTAAACTATTTATTTCATGCAATTCAATGGTGGAGGATATAACATTATGAAATGTTGCTTTGACTTTCAATATCAACCATTGGACTATGAGATATTAGTGGCTCAAATATTGTGCCAAAATTTTAAGTTAAAGTATTCATAACCATATCTTTCTTATGGAAATATAAAAACATACAATGATTTTTTTCCTCATTTTGTCCATTAAATATTATTTGATGTAATATTTTATTTATTGTCACTATTCATTATCATAATAAAAGTAATGATTCTTCATAGCATAAAAATTTTATAATTACTATCAAAGAATAACAATAAAATTATCTTTCATGATTCATAAACTAAAGTTAATTAGGAATATGTGTTAGATTTAACTTTTATGAAATTAACAAAGTGACATTTGAAAATAAAATGAAAATAAACTTGTGAAAGTTAAATTTTAAAAGGCTGAGATAATTTCCTACCATTTTAATAAAAATCTAAAAATATACATGATATTCTTTCACTTTTTTTCCAACGTAAATATTATTGGAGGCAATATTTTTATTTATTGTCACTATTAATTATCATAAAAAAAGTAATGATTCTTAATAACATAAAATTTTATAATTACAATCAAAGGATATCAATAAAATAATCTTTCACGGTTCATAAACTAAAGCTCATTAGGAATATATATTAGATTTAACTTTTGTGAAATTAACAAAGTGATATTTGAAATTAAAATGAAAATATATAGGCTTATAAAACATAAAATTCCTATCATATAAGGATATTAATTGTAAGATAAATATAAAGTTAAGAGAATAAGTATGTTAAATGGGTGTTATAAATAATACATACTTCATGATCAATTATACAATGACCCTTAATATTATATAAAAATAATGAGTATTTTAATATACGATATTATATTTTATTAAAACATGTGTGATCAAGTAATTTTTATGTTACAAGCAATCTCAACAATGAGTTTATTGATGTAACTATGATATTTACTTAAGTATATGTACTTAGTTGTGTTATTTATTACTATTATATCATATATTAAATTTTCAATTGCAACTTATTTATTTGATTTGTATTAAATAACCTACCATTATATTTTATACTTAATGGTAATAGATTTTGGAAGATTTATTTAAAAAAGATTATCACATTTCAAATTTAAAGGAGGATTGAAAAATAATTTTAAATAAAATATGCTATTTAAGTGAAATTGTTTCAAACTCTAAGGATGGTCATAGTTATTTTACAAAATTCTCCACCCCTTACACGTTTACCATTATTTTAAAAAAACAATTTAGTACAAATATTGTGTACCATTGATTAAATCCAATGGTACACAATTAAAAACATTATTAATGCTGTAAAAAAATTACAGCATCATAGAGGAACCCTTATTATATTTATGCTAATTCGATTGTGCTTGTCTTGACACCTTAACAACCAAAAATTGACCAATTTATTTCATAAAAAAAATATTATAGAGCACCTAATAATTTAATCCAAATAAATTCTTAACAATAATTTTGACCAATTTGTTTCAAAACAAAAATCAATTAGTAAATTAAAAGGAAGTAAGAACCTTTGCAGTTGGACTGCAATTCAAAAAGATTTGCATGTTGTGATGTTTTGATGTTTTGATGTGTTCTATGTGTGAGCGGCTGTATTTTGAACTAAAGGAATTTGTGTTAGGGTTAGTGTAATTGACAAAGTTGCAATTGTTGTGAGAGGCTTTCTTATCCTTTTATATTTATATTTTTTTAATTTTTATATAAAATATTAATTTTGTGTGTGTATATACACACACACACAAGTTGGGTTAAAAATTTTCAACCCAATCCAACTTGTATATTTCACCAACCCAAACCAAATTGCAAAAAATCATGCGGGTTGAGTCAGTTTTATGAGTTAGGCAAGTTGATGCCCACCCTAATTGAATGACATGTCAGTTAAGACTCAAGTTAAAATTTAAATTTTGGGATTCTTAGTAGTGTTGCTATAATTAATATAGAAGGGTGCAAAATGGATCTTTGTGGTGCTTCTCTAAAAAATCAAAATTCATAGTTTCATAGCTATGGAGTGGGGAAGCAGCGTAATTGATATAATTGATAACACTAGATATCGTTCTAATATCAGACTAAGCCAGTGTGATTAATTTACGTTTTATTTAAAGAGTTATTAAATCTCGTTTTAATCTAAATTACTCAATGAGATTTTTAATAACTCATTAAGTAAGATTAAATGATATCCATTTATATCAAAAGCAGATCTAATAAAATAAGGGGCTGTGATATTTTACCCCTTCAATTTATCTTATTACCCCTCACTTTATTAATTAATATTAGAGAGAGAAGGAGGTAGAGAGTGAATGAAACAAAAAAAAAATTATTGTTCAATACGGATAATTATGAAAAGTAATAAGATAAACTAAATTGAAAAGTAAAGGCTTGGCTTGCAAGATAATTTGATGGTCGATAAATTATTGGGTCGAAATGCATCATTTTTCGTACGCCAAACAAATCCCAAACTCAAGTCAAGTGGGTGATGTCAGAATTATTACCGGCTACTGAGTTTGGTAGACTCCCGTCTGTTGAGGGAGAAACAATGGCGCAAATTACGGAGACCAACCACACCCACGTTATCAAGAAAAACAAACCCACGCTCATGTAGGAAGCATGGGCGCGTGCTAGAATATTTTGATTTTGGCAAGAAGTGCGAAACAATCATGAAAGAGTAATTTATAAATCATGCAATAAGCCACGTATTAACTTTTAATTGAGATTCACAGCCACGGATATGCAGCTAATACGTTAATATAATAACAGCTAATATATACATGAAGGAAGTGATAATCTAGTTGCTTCAATTATAAGCAAGAAATGAGAATTTGATTAAAGGTATTTAAATTATAAGCTTATAATTTAGTTGCTTCAATTGAGGAAAACTTGCTGCAAATGTGAGTCCAACTTTCCTCTTTCTCTGCGATGGAATTTATTTTCCCTTTTCAATTTTTTGTTTGTGTTTCCATGCTCTACCCATATAAAGTGGTCATGAGGTTTAATTTTTTTTATCTACAAATCGATCACTGCAGTAATTTAATTAATATATTAATTAATTAATCCAACTTTAATGTGGAGGGTGCGTTGAAATAGATAAGAGCCATCTCAAATAAAAATTAAATTTATTGTTTGTATATAGAGTAGGAAATATCCTTTCATTGATACTTTATTTGCACAATTTTTCCCCCCAGTACATCAATATAATAAAATAATTTAACTGATTATTTGTTGTAATAGATTGGTAATTTGATTGAATAGTGTATTGTGTGTGGACTACGTGTTGTAGGAGTTATGAATTTAGAGTACGCTGCAATGCATTTTATTTTTTATGTTAAAAAAAATAGATACTAAAATATTAAAAAATAATCATGACTTATACCATTGAACTAACATAGCATGATATTATTGTAGTGAGTAGCTTGATTAAATATTTTGAACTCTAATTTTTTTGGCTTTATCAATAAATCTAATGATACTTTATTGAAAGTTATCATAAATTATCAATATGGATTATTAACCTAATTGAGAATTCTCAATTTAATATTCTTTTTGTGATTGCAAAATTTCTCTCTTATTCCTGAATCACTTTTTTATTATTATTTATGATTAGTTCAATCACATTACTGTAGTGATTCTTATAATATAGTAATATTTATTTATGATTAATTTAATTACATTACCATAATTTTCACTTTCATCCAGCTCAAACACTTAAAATCACACATTGAAAAATTAAAAGAAAAATTGGACTTTATTATCAAAAATGTCGTTATAGAAATCTTTAAATTTTCACAGATTTTTTTTTCAGAATAACTTATTTAATATTTTTTAAAATAACTTTAAATCGTTAAAATAATCCACAAATATACAAATAGAAAATTAGAATGATGAGCTAGCGCGTGAGGTGTGGCACACTCGTACGCGAGTGACATGAATGCTAAAACAATTTCCTAAAATCTCACAGATGTCCGCCTCTTCCGATTCGTCAACGGTTTTGCCAAACTAATGTCGGCGTGTGGGTCAGGAAGGGGACACCAAATATTGAAGACGTGGCATCATTGTACTGGATGGAATGTGGGCAATTTCGTAATTTTATGGTCTATACTTTATCGAAAAAAAAAAATTGTCAATCGCAGCTACAAAAGGAGCACGTCCGGGTTCAGAGCGACCACATTTCTCACTCCGATAATCTTCATCTTCTGTTCAAAAAAAAAAAACAATGATAATCTTCATCTTCAATTACTAGTGGTTGCCGCAGTTAAAAGATGAGAGAAAGACGAGAGGAATTTCCTCTGTCTTTCTCTCTCGTCGGTTCGCCTTTCTTTTTTTTTCTCTCTCTTTATCTGTGGGTGGGATTTTTCTTCCATGAAAGTCCTCCTAATCTCTTCGTCAAGGTAATTATGATTTATAATTACTTTTTTCTATTTTTTGATCTATCTAGCGATGTTGGTTATGTTTATAATGTTTGTTTGGTTTGATTGCTTGTATGGATCTATTCTGATATGGTGTTTCTTTGGTCCAACAGATCTAGGACAAGGAAGGGATCCCACCAGACCAGCAGAGGTTCATCTTTGCTCTCAACCGACTCGAGGATGGTCGCACACTTGCAGACTACAACATCCACGAGTCCACCCTTCATTTGGTCCTCCGTCTCTTTGCTGGCATGTAGATTTTTGTGAAAACCCTGACCGGCAAAACATAAATTTGAAGGTCGAAAGCTTTCACACAATCGACATGTCAAGGCTAAGATCCAGGACAAGGAGGGGATTCCACCGGACCAGCAGAATCAGATCTTTTGAAGTTTCTTTTGGTTTTGTGGTGGTTGGGGTAGTTTTTGGATACCTTTCCTGAGGTTTTGACATTGAGAATGTATCTGGACGTGTATAAGCGTTTGGGATCTGTCTGGGTTTGTCAGTGAAATTATAATAATACCCTTCAATATCTGACGTGCAGTTTTTTTTTTTTTTTTGTCTTATCATTACACCATTGAGTTCCTTTTTCTCCGAGTAGAAATAGGGCATTGATGTTCAACTTTGCAAATTTTTTCCATCACCGATTTGCTTCAATATAAAAATACGAACACTATTCGAATCAGAGGGAAAAATTTTATTAAAGAATATAACAAAACAGTGCAGCAAAAGTGCAAAACAAAACCCAAATTTTGTGATTGTCAGCTTGTCATCATCAAGCAACAGCTAAAATGAGGGCAAACTAAAACACAGATGCGTGATTGTCGTAAATGAGTTTAGTAGTTACTGAGAGATTCAAGCCTTTGATTATGATTTGATAATGATAATGATTTAAATTGATGAATTTGGGAGATGAAAAGGAAAGTAAATGGTGGCGGCCATAAGCTAAAAGCCTAAAATATGTAAACTAGGGTTTATGTGTTTTTTTTCATTGATTTTTTATTTTTTATATTTATATTAAAAATAAATGTATATGGGTTCTGGATATACAGTTCAACTAAACTTAGACCTAGACTCGGATACGTCCAGATTCAAAAAAATCAATACCGAATTTGTATATTATTTAAACCCGACTTGGATCTTCTAGGTTATTTTGCTATCCCTACCCCAAAGGGCGATTGATGAACACCATTTTACTTGAAACTAAGGAATGGAGGTGGGGAGGCCTATCCTATTTCCCACCCCGTTAGAAATTTTTGCCTCCATTTCTCACCTCAAATTTAGTGGGGTGGGGATGGAGAATCCCCATGTGGAGAATGATTTCCTCATCCCCACCTCATTTTCCATTTATCTATTTTATAATATGTATAAATATATTATTTTAGTAAGTTAAAAATTAGAGACTTAAAATAAAATCATCATCATATTATAAAGTATTTAAATTCTTTTAAAAAAATATCTAAAAGTTTAAAATAATATCTTAAAATGATATTAAAAGTGAAAAATATTTAAAGAGCGTAGTACCTTAAAAGAGAAAAGAAAATATAACAATGTTTCAGAGTTGAAAAATATTATAGAATTTTTTTCATTCATATCTTGTTTATTTTGCATAAAAATTAAAAAAAATTATTAATTGACATTATAATTGATAAAATAAAAATTAAAAATATATTTATATATAACGGAGATTAGGGTGGGAGTGGAGTGGGGAGTACAAAACAAATCCCACCCCATTAAGAATTTGGGAATTATTTTCCCCACTCCCCACCCCATTCCTAAAAAATTATTCAAAATTTTCCCCATATGAGGTGGGGCTACATGGGACCCCAAACCCATGGAGGATTTTGACATCCCTACTTGAAACACCCATTTGTTTAATTTAAAAATTAAATATTTACTCAACACACTTTAAAAAGTTCCAAAATTATCCACAGTTTTTTCCATTAAAAAAAATTCATACCAAATAACTCAATTCATATAAATATTAGCAAAACTTGTTTCGATAGGATGAAAAAGAAATATCAATGACGATTTCTTTTTCCTCCTATTTTATGTGAAAATTGCAGAATATTGGTTCCGAAATCCCTTCCTCTAGTCATAAACTGATAATCTAAGTATGGAAAACATGCATCTAAATGGCCAATACGAAAGAACCCAGTTTCACGTCACCTACTTTTTTAAATCTCCATGACTGTTGTGGCATTGATAATGATTTGAAATGAAATATAATGTGAAATTTGAAGATTCGGTTTGGTGAAATTGTTCTTGACACCTTCACAACCAAAATTTTACCAATTTATTTCATTAAAAAAATATTATAGAGCACCTAATAATTTAATCCAATTCAATTCTTAACAATAAAGTTGATCAATTTGTTTCAAAACAAAAATCAATTGGAAAATTAGAAAGAAGTAAGAACCTTTGCGGCTGGGCTGCAATTCAAAATGAATTTGCTTAGGGTTACTGTAATTGACAAAGTTGCGATAGTTGTGAGAGACTTTCTTATCCTTTTATTTTTATTTTTTTTTTTTAATTTCTATATAATTATCAATTTTGTGTGTGTAGGGATGGCAATGGGCACCGCCCACAACGGGTGCGGATTTGCCATTACCAAAGCCAAACCTGCACGAAATTTAAATTATCAAACCCACCCGCAACCTGCAACGGGTTTTAATTTTTTTAAGAAAATCTACCAGCAACGGGTTTTGACAATTACCAAACCCGCAATGGTACCCAACGGATTTTTTACGGGTTTCTACATTTAAAATCACAAATGTTTAGTATATAAATTTATAATAATAAACTCAAATTCCATATAACATACTCAATTTTATATTTAAATAATGTAAATGAAAAATTAAAATTTCAACATCAATCCAACACAAATTCTCAAATTTAAATATAAATTACACAAATTCATTTAAAAAACACAAACTACTATCTAAAAATAACAATTACATTTCATATTATCACAAGCTCCAAGAGAATATATTCATTTCACTCACCACCATAAGCACCCATCCAACACGATGCCTACAATAATAATTAAGATTAATATTTTTCGGTATTAATTCGAAGAAAAAAATTATAATAATAAAATAATTCATGTATTAAGTTAATGAAAAATAGTACAAACAAAATTATAATAGGTATATAATAATCTATGAATTAAGTTGGGTGTAGGGCACTGGCTCACTATCACAAGCTCACGACTGAAAAAGAAAAGAATGATTGAATGAAGATAGAGATGAGAGATAGTCACATGGGTGTACAGCTAAGTCAAAGAGGAAATGCCTTTAGTTGTCTTTAGGTCATGACTTTAGAATGGGAGATGAGTCACGTACACATATACACAACTTTAGGCCTTTGACTATTTGATAATTTGAATAATTATATTATTTTCTTTATACATTTTTTAGATTAAAATTAAATAAAAATATTTAGAAAAAATATTGTGAGTCTGACGGATATTCATGCGGGTATCCACCAAGTATAAAGTTAATACCAAACCCACCTACATCCATGTACGTGTTTTAGTTTATAATACTAAATCCACCCGCAACAAGTAAAATTACCCGCAGCGGGCGGGTTTTGGCGGACGGGTTTGGGTGGTTTTGCGGGTTTACGGGTATAATTGTCATCCTTATGCGTGTGTGAAGGTTGGGTTAAAAATTTTCAGCTCAACCAATATATTTTACCAACCCAAATCAAACTGCAAAAAATCATGTGGCTTGGGTCAGTTTCATGGGTTGAGCAGGTTGATGCTCACCCTAGTTGATTGACATGTCAATTAAGACTCAAGTTAAACTTCAAATTTTGGGATCTTTAGTAGTGTTGATATAACTAGTATAGAAGGGTGAAAATTGGATCTTTGTGGTGCTTCTCTAACAAATCAAAATTCATAGTTTCATAGTGACAGAACAGGGAAGCAGAAGCAGAATTGATAGGATAAATAACACTAGATGTCGTTCTGGTATCAGACCAAGCCAACGTGATTATCTTACGCTTTATTTGAAGAATGATTAGATCTAGTTTTAATCCAACTGACTCAATGAGATTTTTAATAACTCATTAAGCGAAATTAAATGATGTCCGTTCATGTTGAAAGGAGATCTAATAAAATATGGAACAATGATAGTTTACTCTTTCAATTTATCTTATTAGCCCTCACTTTGTTAATTACTATTAGAGGGAGAATGAGGTAGAGCGTGAATAAAATAAACTAAATTTTTTTTATTGTTCGATACAAATAATTATGAAAAGTAATAAGATAAATTAAAAAAAAAGGGCTTGCAAGATAATTTGATGGTCAAATTTCAGTACGCTAAAATAAATTCTTAGGTCGAAATGCATCGTTCTTCGTACTTATAAATAGTGCGTAAAAACTCCAAACATAGCCCATACCTAAATTTGGGCTTCAAATGTTTAAACTCGAGCCCAAATTAGACGTAGGCAAGTCTCTTTACCGCCCACTGCCAGCCGCTGGGACAATGATTCCAACTAATTATACCATTAATAAAATATGTAAAAGTTTACATAAACAATTTTTTGTTTATGTTTTGAAATGCCAAAAAAAAAAAATAATAATAATCTTTATATTAGGTAGAAATATGAATTGAAAACTTGAGACGACCTTTCCCGGTAGATGAACTGTTCTGTTCTGTCACCCGACTTTAGTAATCTAAATTTTATTTAATTATTAATTTAACCGATCCGATTATACATTTATACCCAATAATGTTAGATAATTAGGTGGTCCTTCTAAACTTAACAGTACCAGTCAAATGCAAACGACAAGGACGCCTTTTTTCTTCGCAATTTTTTTTTAAGTTTATTTATTTATTCGTTCTTATATACACACACCTGCGTGTGCGTGTGTTCTCTAATCTACAATCTTGAATTTATTAAAGTTTTTAAAAATTATTAAACTGCGTAGTTTAATAACATAAAATAAAAGTTATTAAACTACATAATTTAATAATATAATATTATTATCATTATAATATTAAATTATATAATTTTTTAATTTTTTAAATTCTAATAAAATTCAGAATCCTTAATCAGATTTCGGTGTGTGTGTGTGTGTATGCGACGAGCTTTGGACTTGTCTACAGCTATTTGAAACTGACATCGGAACCTGCCATTTTACTAAGCAATAAAGACGAAACGACAAAAAGGCGGCCTGCCGAGAGGTCCGACAGAAGTTTCCCTATTCAAAATGAAAAATTAAAATGCAAATTAGTATTCTTTTATTTTGTCTTCTACAAATTCATAAGAGGTGTTATTTTGAGAAAAAAAAAAATGAGTCACCTATTAAATTGAAGTAGTTTAAATTTAATTTCATCTAATCTTGAATAAGAGTCAACTAATTCTCAACTAATTTATTGAGTCAAGTTTCTAGTACACACATATAAGAACCATCCATCAAAATCATTTAAAAAAAAAAAAAAACTTAAATGGAACCGTTTGACTTAGATGGATCGAAATTACATTTTAAATGAATCAAAAAAAGGTTATCACTAATGAAAAGAAAAATTAAAAACACCCTAAATAAATATAAGAAAAGCATCAATCCTACCTACCAGAGATTGTTTATATTCTTGAACTTGCCCTGATTCCATAACCAAATTAGTGTAAAGATATATCAAAATGGAGGGATAATATATTATTTGTGAAATTGCCAAAGCACACTAATAAGCAAAGCAACAAAAATGTAACAACAACATGATTAGCCCGGACCCTTGTGACCGCGTGGGTCCGCTCAGCAACCATGCAGTAATCCGGAGGGCCCAGCTCTGGCCCAGGATTCCCGCGTAAAAATAAATAAAGTAAATTTAATAGTAAACGTGTGAAAATATTTTTATGTTACCAAGAGAGATTAAAAAAATCTAAAAGAATCTGACTAAAAAAGTGAAGAAAACTTTTGTCTGTATGAGGCACATTATTGGCCCGTGAAGAGAGGCTTTTTTCGGCCTTTTAATTATAAAATTCCCCGGGTCACAGTCCGCAAAGTCAGCTCAAAACTAATGAATTGTTTCAAAATTTGATTTGGTTTCAAACATTTCAATTAGTTTGTAAACTTTACCGTCTAATCCAATTGATATAAGAGAACAAAAATCCAGCTAAAAAAAACAAAAGGGATAATTATGCAGGAGAAAGTCAGATTTGATTAGAGGATATGATTCCCAGAATTTTTCATCTTCACAAATTCTACCAAGCAACTTCAAATATTTGAAGAGACAAAAAAAAAGAAAAAAAAAAAAAAAGAAAGGCAAAATGCAAAAACAGAGACCTACTTATTAACTATAATTAGTAAAAGCTAAAGGTGGGTTACATAAGAGAAAAGACAAAAGTTGTCACAGGAATTGACATCTTTTTTTTTTTTATCTCATTGCCTCAACAAATCCTTTCTCCTTCCTCACATGATTCTTCAACTCTCCTGCAATTGCACATGATATTTCACTTTTAACATCAGTTCACAAACATAAATTTACTCAGATTATACAATAAATGAAGCCAAAATAAAGGTAAAAATCTCTTTCTTTCTTTAAAATAATAATAATAATTAACATTTTTGTGGTTGTAAGTTTGTTAGAGAAACAAACAAAAGGACAAATCAAAGAAACAGCCCAGGAAACTGAGTCTGTATTCAGTTTCTTGAATTTGGCATGAAACTGAAAATAATTACAAGGCATCACCAAAAAATTGCATTAAATCCCATTGCACAAACTGATCATACAATTTTTTTTTTTAAAAAAAACCCAGATATAAAATTTTAAAAAATTAAGCAAATTATGTGAAAAAAAAATCAAATTCAAAATGTGGAGACTTGACACATACCTTGGGGTTTACAGTCAGGAGGATCTTCAAAGAGAGACAAAGAGAGTTCTTTGTGAGCAACGACAATATCAAACAAAATGAGGCCGGACGTTGGATCGTCAACAATTATGTCTTTAACAGGGAGCCAAATGAAGAGCTCTTCTTGTGACAAGCCCTCGACTCCGGTGAGGCTGCCGTAGCTGAGATTAGCCCTAAACACTCTCTCAAAAAAGACCCTGTTCTCGTATTTTGTGAAGCACGGCCCTTGGAGCTCAACCTCGAGTGTCCCATTCTCATACAAAGCGTAGGACTTCACCTCTTTTGGCAACAGGCCTGCAGGTAACCCTCTTGCCTTAAGTAGATCGTGGATTGAAGATGAGAAGGCAATTGGTGATAAGAGCAAAATCAAGAAACTTGTCAATAAGATTTTATTATTTTTGGTGCTGAAGATAAAGATTTCCATTTTTCTTTTTTCCATTTTTTTTTCTTCTTCTTTTTTAGAGAGTTAGGGAAAAAAAAAAAACAAAAAGAAGAGGTTTAAGGAGAACTGGAGGGAGAGTGGGAAGTGGAAAGGTGTTTAATAAAGGGGTGGATTTAGATGTACAGATTACTGTTTTGCCCCTCTGGTTGTTGTTGGGTGGGTGACTGATGGGGGCCTAAATTTGTGCTTTCCAGAGTTTGCTTGGTTAAGGTTTTGGAATGAAAGTAATTAATAAACCTCAATTATGGCTGGGGTTGCTTATTTTGTAAATGTGATTAGCTAGGTAGGATTACTTGCTTAATTTTGATACTTTATTGATTGTGTTTTAACTTTTAAGTTCTATTATCATGTGGTCCATGAGCCATAAAAAAAATGAGCTTACATAAAAAAAAAATTTAAAATCAACTAAAAATAAATTTGACCAGTTTGAAGAAATATTTAATAAAAATTTCCTCGCACTCATATTACAATTTCATTTTTCGTATGAATTTAATTTATTTTTGTTATTTTTTAAAGAAAATCAAGTTATGGTGCAGCTGTGGTACTATATTACAATCAATTTTAACCATTAAATCTAAGTATGGTGAAAGCAAATGACTGGATCTAATGATTGAGTACAACTATGATATAGTACCACAATTACATCATAATAAATTTAAGAAACCGTCCATTAGATTTTATGCTATAATATTTTTATTTAATAATAAAAAATGTGGAAATATCTTAATGGAATTTTTTCCCTGACCCAAAGCAAACTTTAATAATTCATTATGGTAGGGTCCCTCCTGCGAATTGCATGCCTATATCTCAATCAATCTCCATCTATGTTTGTTCAGATTTTTTCGAATATATAATGCAATTTTAAGTTGTAGATGCTTATTATAGCTTTTAAGCAAAAGCAACCACTAATTAAAATTCTAAGCACAAATGCGTATTCTTTTTACTCAACCGAGGGGAATATTTAACCAGGGTTAAGGGTTGGAGGGCAATTTGGTCAATTCACAAAAATATTCGGTTGGATCAGAAGAAAACCTGAGGCGAGTAACGGTTCGTGTCTGCAGTCAAAAAGCCAAAAAGCTCACAGCCCTGCAAAGTCTTCGAAAGACCAGTTTCAGTAACTGAACTGAAGGGTGTAAAGGTAATTTAACACTTCATAGTTCGGGAAGATTCCATATACTCGTTTTACATAGGACTTAAGATTTGGTTTCAAAAATATTCATGTCACTCTTCCAATTTCACCGAGACACCGACCGGAGGGGTAAATTTGTTTTTTTCAACAACAAAGTTATCCAAATAATTTACAACGTTTTGGCCAGCTTGGTAGTGTTATATAATTTTTAAAATAATCATTGTTAGTTGTATTGTAAAAATAATTAATTGTCAAAAAAATTAGTTAAATATTTAGTAAAATTTAATTTTAAAAATATTGTAAGTTTTAAAAATAGTCGTATGTATGTAGTAAATTTTATTACTAAACTGATATAATAATTTAAATGAATGAATTAGCTATAATATTAAATAAATTTTATTTAAACATTTATAAAATGTACATAAAATATTTTTTATGTACATATAATAATTGAAAATTAAAATAAATATTTTTATATTATTAATTTTATTTTTATTTCTTTATCTTAATATAATTGGTAATAACAATAATAATAATAATAATAATAATAATAATAATAATAATAATTTCTTTAAAATTAATAATCTTATTTCCTAATTAATAATGATAATTTTAGATTTTTTTTAATATATGTGAGGAGATATATAGATTGTATTACAAAAGTGATTCTTAAAATTAGATTTTGAAAAGTTACTCTTTTTTTACTTTTCAAAATCTAAAATAAGTGTAATTTTGTTAAAAGTAATTTATAAAAAATTTAATAAATATTAAAATTAACTTTTAACTTTTTTAAATCACTTTTAAATTTTTCAAAAATAATCTCAAACAAGCCGAATGTACCTTATAGTTTTGATATTGTCAAATAATCAGAAAGCTAATAAAATTTAATTATTTGACAACACTTTAATGCTTAAGTAGCGAGATAACAATATACGCTAGTTAATTAATTAATTGAATGATATTTAATTAAATAATATCAGAAATCAAATAGGTCATTACTCTTATTATATTTATGACCAAAAAATTAGAAAAAAATCCACAATTTACATTTTTGCCCTTTCAAGGGGCATGCATGCAGAGGAGCAGGGTGGCAGTGACAGTACTTGGACAAAAGTTTCATCAGATAATGATCAACTTACTCGTATGGGACCCTCGATATCTAGCAAGTTGATGTAAAACACGTGGACATATGACAGACCCGACACACTGTTAAAATTGGCCCACGTGTGGGATAAGCAGGTTCCCCACGCGTGACATGTGCGTGACCTTCACTATGATGAGTGGCGTGCCAAAAATATCACAACAAATTTATTTCCATAGCTACTCTAATTCCAAAAAAAAAAAAAAATTAATTAATTAATTAACAAAATTCCCAGGTTATTTGCATTGATTGATCTCAAGAAATTTTAGTTCTAAAATATATTATAAATAATATGATTAATTAATATATATTCGATATGCATAATTAAATTTATTATAACTATAACTCGTATAATAATTTTTTAAAATAAATACACATATATTATAATATTATTTATTGTCGTACAGTTAACATAATACTTTTGAACTAGTATATAAATTTTTCAGTCAGCAGAATAAAATTTATTAGCAGTGCTTTTGCACTAAAGGGTGTTACGGTCTCCATGCTAATTATGCTAGAAGCTTTGTGTTAATTAATTAATCAGCTTAAGCAGGTATTAATGTCAGAAAAATAATGGTTTTTAATTGAATCCTTAATTGAAAAAAGAAAGTGGTCGGTGAGACGCTCCATGGGGGGGAGCTGAAAAAGACGCTCCATAAAACACGGGGTCCTCGACCAAAGAGATCACGATCAGCCTTAATCATTATCATTAATTTTGCCTCTAATGATCGATAATTTTGTTATAATATTTAACCAACACATGCCAATTGCCGAAAATCCTACAGTCGGTACTGTGTGGCATTTTAACTCATAAAATATGTTTTCGACTGCAATAGCCTAATTTCCAACTTGCATTTTTTTTCCCCTAATTTTTGCATGTTTGGATGGCAGATAAAATATTCATCAGTATATATATATATATATATATATATATATATATATGTATGTATGTATGTATGTATGTATGTATGTATGTAGCATAAGCTCATGCTTTGATGTAAATGAATTGTCAAGATCAAAAGTGACTGAAGTGGGGGGACATTTTAAGAGTTCCAAGACGAAGGAGGAATCCAAGTACTGCATCTTATTTTATTTCAAGACGAAGTGGGGGGGGACTTGAACATTTTTCAGCTGGTTACGTTTCTTGGTCACTTTACCGCTCTTGATATTCGTCTTTCTTCGTCTCTCATATAATGTAATCTTTTTTCCCCATGCCTTAATTAGTTTTTTAACTGCGGAGAAAAATATATTCAAGAGCTACTACCGTTCTTCTAGTTTCCCAATTGTGTTAATTTCGAGTATATTTTCTATAGGATGAACCAACAATCACGCCTCTATAGCTCAGTGGTAGAGCGTCAGTCTTGTAAACTGAAGGTCCGTAGTTCGATCCTGCGTGGAGGCAAATGCTTTTTTCTTGGGCCAGAAAAAGATGAAAATTGTCACTGAAAATGAGAAAGAACTAGTCATAAATCAAGACATTTAAACACATATTGAATTCCGACTTAAAATAGTAAATTAGAATAACATTTTATCATGTGATCTCGAACTCTGATTAGGATTCGAGGAATTAGTTATATATAAAGGGATTTTCAAACTGTAATTTGAAAGGAAGACTTGCAAAATGTTGTAGGTCACTAGTGGGTTTACGTGTTTCATCCATATTGGTTAGAGAGTAAATTGATTCGCAGAATGTGCATGCGATTCATAGTTTTAAAGTTTAAAACTCCTCCGCCATTTTAACTAAAATACAGTCACGCTTATCATTAAGATACCATGATATGTACACTCTGATAGTTGTACTCAATCAAGATTGACGCAACACCAAAAAGTAAACAGAAATTCCTTCAGTGAGAAGAAATTTTCAAGTTTTCTTTGGAGCATAAGTAAATATATTTCCATATAATTTCTTAATTTCTTTTGTATCTGTGTACTGTGTCTTCTTTGTTTGCGAACTTTGGGGCCGTACTTTTGCAGTGTAGAAAGCTCGCATTCAAATATTAACTTTTATGGGTCATATCTATTAGTACCCCTCAATTGGTACAAAATTAGATAAAAGCACTCCCTGAAAAATTGCACCGTTTTGATCCCCAGTTCATAACAACCGAATGAATTACACTCAAGTTATTAATTAATTAAATAGTGTCGTATAATACTATCTAACATAATAACAATATATCGTGAATAACATCGCCGACTTTGTCACTGCTCAAGTCTCATTTGCATTGTGACATCGGTGACATTTGATGTTCAGATTTAAAACAGCAAATCTCCTAAATTGGTCACACGTGCTACCACGATTGATGGTAGAATTAAGCAACCTCCAGCTTTGGTTTTAACCGAGTGCGATTATCTGTAGTGTTACCACTTACCTTCACCAAACTGCAAGTTCCATTGCAGCTCAAACAAACTGAGCAATTTATCAACACTGATTAATAGCAAGACATAAAGTGATCTTCCATAAAGTGGACACGGTACTACAACATGAAAACTAGTTTAAAATGGATAAATCCCATCACATAATTGAAAATGCAACGCTGAGTTGCTTTAAGAGAGTAAGGAAAGCTTTTAATACCGCAAGCAGTAAGATAAGCTTGAGAAATGATTTCATCTGGCCTCATAGCTTAATCTTGCTGTAAGTCCAAGCATCATCCTGACCGATTATTTTTCTAAATGCATCATCAGACACACAGACCTGCACGTACAAAGACAATCCAACAAATAATATGACTAAATCCATCTAATTACGGCAAAATTAACTTTATATATTAAAGCTAAATGAGAAATCTGACACAACAGTACTTTTAGACAATAGACAGCAGACCTTCGGCAACCATGAAATGTCAGTGGACAACATTTCAAATAACAAGCCCAGAAGCACAAAACTAAATGATGGCAATTACCAGAGAATTTCTATCCTAACTACATTAAATGATATCCATTACAAAAACTACCAAGAACAGCTTGAGAACTCATAAAACAGGTGTCTTGATTAGACTGCTGATACGCATGGTGGCAGTAGTATGATTGGCTTTTGGAGTCGCAAACTGTTGAAAATAATAAAACAAACATTACTGAAAATAAAAACATCAAACCATAATTAAGTAATTAATCTATAAATCAGTATTTCTGTACCTTATGACGACGCTGATTCTGACTGACCAGCTGCTTGTCTCGTTCTTCTTTCAGCAGGAGGGCCATCTCTTCGTCTCTCATATCTTTTGCTCACATATTTTGATTCTTTTCGTTTGTTTGGCTGATAAGTGGGATATGTACAGGGAATGATCTCTCCATTGACATATTTATCACCTTCAAACCCACAAGATAAATAGCAAAGCACATTACACGGACAGAATATGAAAGCAATCTGGTAATCCATAATTATGTCTGCTTCTGTGATTTAACAACAAAAGAGAGATACAAACCTCCATAATCTTTATTTTTGACATCTATGTATGAATCCGGCAACACCCAAAGAACACCAGGCAGACCTATAGTAGTTACAATACATCTCAGCATTCATAGATCAGAAAAAAACAAGATGGCTAAACTAATCAAGTGCCGATCTACACACCTTTGAATTTCTCTGAGGTTTCTTCTGATACTGTGCATTGGAATCCAGTGTAAGTAGTGGTGCTAAAAGCATACATATTCTTCTTTGCTTCTTCCATGCTGTAACAAGAAAAACCCATGTGAGATCCACTAGAACGAATTGATGGAAACACATAATCCGTGGTCTTATAATAATGCACCCTCATAGTAACATGGGGACGCATGCAAATTCAATAACTAACTTGGGACAGGAAAATAAAAGTCAAAACCCACAATCGTCTTGATAATAGATTCATCCCAAACCCTAAAATGGATAATCCATCCCATTACTTCATTTAAGATCCGCTTGTTCCACTTGAAAACATTCCAAGGTAAATTTCTCCCCAAAAAACATTCTTCTACATAGACATAACGCTGAAGCTTGTAATAAAAATGCATAAACTTAACGTTGTCTAACATGAGTTTAGCTAAAATTGTCACTCTTCCAAACAAACCTACTCACTATATGGAAAATGAATCAATAATTCTCTACAAACTCAAAGAACAAACACTAGCACAAGAACACACGTACACAAAAGGGAAAAAAATGGAAACTTAGACAGAAGTTTAAGTTATTTTCAACTAAAAATCAATTTTTAACTAAAAGGTCCAAACTGGACCTCTAAGAACTGTTTTCACTCAAAGCATAAACCCGTTCAAAAATTTAAAACACAAAACGATATTTCATTATCTATAAAAATTGAGAGGAAGCACCTTCCAAGAACAGTGGCAAGAGTATTGAGATAAGTTTCAACCATCTGCTCTCTCGTGGGAGCAGGGTCCTTGGGGAACTCCATGACAATAAGCCAGTGGTTGTAGTCACATCCCGGTAACATAATCGTCTCCCTCGGCTCATTGCTGCTGCTTCTCTTGGACGAGTAGTCGCTGTCCGTTGCCCCAGCTCTGACGGTCAAGATCGAGCGCGAGTGAGCGCGAGATGGGAGGCGCAGAGTCGGTGAGCCGACTCGGAGGCCGAGAGTGAGTTGAGGGCGAGATGAGAGGAGGGGTTTGGATGCGAGGATTGATGGTGCGTACAGAGTCGCCATTGTTCTCTTGCTGCTGCTGGTGCCAAACCCAAGCTGCCAAGATAACGCGAGGAGAAAATCTGAAAATGTTGAGAGATTTGTTTTTTTTTGGGATGTGCCGCTAAAGAGGCCATTTTAGTTCCCTTTTATTTCTTTGATTTGGGCTGAATGTTATGGGGCTATTCGGAATTTTATTTTTTTAACTGTTGGGCTTGTGTTAAATGAGCCTTGTTAATAGTAAATTGGGTCGCTTTTTATTTTTATCACCAAATCAATTATTATTCAGCCAAAAAATTTCATAATTTGCGCTCTGTTAGAGTTTTCGTCTACTCTTCGCATTCAGAGAATAGCTCATGGCTTCACAGACTCAGGTAAAAGAAATTTCATTCAATTTCACACATTTATTATATCTTGCTGTCACCTTTTTTTTTTAATTCTAAATTAATTTTATCTACTATTTCTTTGCGTCTCTGTGTTTTAGCGCAATTTTTTTTGGCATTATGGCATCTACGGTGGTTTAATTTGAACTAGGTATGATATCATTTGATTTTTTTGTGCGATATGCTGGGAGTATTTGCTTGTTTCTTATTTTTTAATTTTATGGATTTTTCAAAGCATTATATTTAGAGAATCATATGAAAAATCATGTTAACTAGGCTATAAGAGGATTGAAGATCTTGATTGATGACTTTGTTTCTCAATGAGCAAGTTTATCACATCTCAAGCTTCAATTCTGAATTCCTGCATGCAATCCTCTGCCAAATTTAAACTAGAATAGGCGTCATAGACAATAGCAAGGTGAAACAAAGTTCCTTTTTATGCAATGAAGGAAAGTTGATGGTTGATACTGACATAATAATATCTGAAATATAATGTTGGATGGATGCTATCTGTGAAGATTTCCAAATCTCCACAAGAGGGCACCCATATACTTATTTTACCTAGTCGGAGGAAAAGTCTTAACGAGACAAAGGAAATTTTTATAGAACATTACATGTTCAACTGTTGAAGGGCTTCAACAAAATTCTATGCTGGCCAGAGGAGATGCCCTTGGGAAGTAAGACAACGTCTCCGACAGATATTGGATTTTTTCCATGACTTCAGCTGTTGAAATAGAGATGATTTCCATCTTCCGGAGAACTCTTGCTTTTTTCAGCAGGAACTGAATCAATTTCATCTCATTGTTTCTTCCGGAAAACCCGTCCATTGTGACCTTTTTAAGAGAATTTTGTACACAACTGAAAGTTGAATTCCGTTCATCCCAGTAAATCCGTTCTTCTAAGTCAAAGAATGGTGGGGCATCATTTTGGAAAATTTCCTGTAAAATTAAGTTACAATATATAGAAGCTAAATGGTTTAGTATCATCTACAATGTCAAACTATGAAAGCAATTTCAGAATTTAGTAATGCCCACCCGTCCAGTTCCCAGCAATAGTAGGGTTAGATTCTCTAAATTTGGGGAACTCCTTAACAGGCAAGATATCCCAGGCATTTCTTGTTTTTCTAGGCCCACTAACAAACATAAATGGTTAAGATTGTTGAGGTAAGTTGGCAATCCTTGTAGTAAATCATTCCCTGCAGGTAGAACCTTGAACACAAAAGAAAACTTCACAAGTTAAGGGCACAAATTAACTTAAAATTAAGCTATAACCAATTAAATGAAGACCTTGATACCTGGATGCAACAATTGTTTACTGTTAGAGATCGACTGTGGCCTAACTCAATAAAAAATGAACCCAATGCATCTCCCTGTAAATAGTTTTCATTTATCTCCTCCATGCAAAAAGTTACATCTAGGAGTTTTGTTGCGTTCCGAATGTGGGATGTCATGAGAATGTTTCCAACTATATGGAGCTTCAGTAGGCATGGAGTTGATAGATTGATATTGCACGCCTCCCACTCCTCTGTTTTACAGTCGATCACTGATAGTTTCTCAACTATTATGTCTTCTTCACTCATCATAAATTGATCAGGAAAAACACA
The DNA here is from genome assembly GCA_030449895.1 of Citrus mangshanensis. Taxonomy (NCBI): domain Eukaryota; kingdom Viridiplantae; phylum Streptophyta; class Magnoliopsida; order Sapindales; family Rutaceae; genus Citrus; species Citrus mangshanensis. Next base: position 411,121 of record JASUUJ010000178.1, on the reverse strand, counting down.
GTTTACCAGGTTCACATCCTTCAGAACAGGACATTTGGATGCTAGCTCTGCTAACGAGCCATCAAGGATTTCTACCTGTACTAAAGATATCCCCTTAAGGGATCCAAAAACCTGAAAGGTAGATAGTCTAAACTTGCAAAACTTTAGGCTGAAAGTTTTCGTTATCTTGGGTGCAAAGTAGCCATGAGGCAGTTCAAATGGTTGAGCCAAGGGTTTTGAAAGTGTTAGGTCAGAGAAGTCCAACGAAAGCTCTTTGATGTCATTTGTAAAGGCAAAGTGAACCCACATATCAATCTTCCTAGTGTATTCATAATCGCCACCAGCTTCATGAAGAAATGTCAACCGCAAATTATTGATCATGCAATCGGAATGGAGCTGGAGGCATCGGTCCACAAATTCTATGAAACTTTTTCTTGCTGCACGTATCAAGCAGTGTCGCTGTTGTAAAGAGTAACTGGAATGGGCAAAATTGCTACGTAGAAAACACTGCCCATCTCTTTTAAGGATAGTTCCTGGCATCTCACATTCGTCAAGATTTAGACTTGATGGAACAATCTTCAGGTATCTCACTACTGTGTCTTTCCATCGTTGTGATACAAGACTCATTATAATCAACTCTCCCAGCGGCAATAGTGAGAGTATATGGAATACTATTGCTTCAGGTATGTAATTCATGTAATCAATGGTATTAGTTTTCTGCCGTTTCTTACTTTGCTGCTCTACTTTTTTGCCCTTTTTACTGCTGCTGCCGCCACTGCCACTGCTTTCCATTCTGTTTGATCTTTGAGGATTAATCTTCTCGGATTAAAGCTGCAAAATGGAAAATGTTAATATTTGGAATATCTGATGGTAGAGAAATAGTTCACAGCTGATGTACTCTGCAAGCTATTTAATCATCAGCTCGCTAACCAAACTAATCTTTAATTAGTGGATGAGTAATCAAGTATAATTTGATATAAATCGACCATCTCGGGTTGTTTCTAATTTAATCTAGGCTATCATTTGGATCTTACTCAGTCATGGTGCCTTATCACAACTGTACCCTACTTTGTTGAACTCACTATTAAATTTACTATCACCACAGCTATCTTAAACTTGCAGGTCCTCTACGCCAAAATGGGGGAATTTAGTTAAATAATGCATAGGTTGATTAACTGTTATTAGTTTATTTTGTAAAACTCAAGGATGGTCACCATTGAGTAATCAGACTTCAAATAGTGAGTAAAGGTGCAATTATACGAGACAATAGATTGAAACTTTATTAGCTCTTCAGTGAAACCAGGGCTTTCTACAGCAGGATGCTTTATTAGTAAAAGCAGTAAAAGCAGAGTTCCAAGATTATTAATTTTCAATGTTGTCTAGAGACAAAAAATCATAGCGGTTTCAACTATAAACAGTCCAACAAAGAATTGGTGCTTTAATTTAGTAAAAACTGAATGATAATACCCAAGATGTACATTATGTTGAAACAACTAGATGACCATCATGCATACACATCTTAATCTTATAGGTATATCCATTTGAATTGCAGTTAAATTGTGTGGGTGATTTATTTATTTATTTATTTTGTTTTTGCAATTTTTCTTCGCTGATCTATACATGCTCGCGCGTGTGCGCACACACGGGTTAGGGGGCTGTGACTAAAATTTTTTAACTTAAGATGAAATCTATAATCCCTCTTTCCCTAGGGGCTTGACTGAGTGGTTTTCGAGCAGCTTTCTTTGGCTAACTTCCCCAGTTTGAATCCTGGGAGAGGTAGGGGATAAAAAATCTGTTCGGGGTTTGTCCACCCCCACCCTGAAAAAGAGAAAATCTTGAACCATCCATGTATAATTATCCAACGGTTTGGCAGCTACTGCATTGATAACAATAATTGCTACATTTTAACTTCAATTAACTCAATCATCTGAGTTGCTGATTAAGATATATGGTCATTTGGGAATCCATTTTAAGTAAAAATTTATGTTACAATAGTCTGAACCTAGATACAGACATAAACATAAACACCCACACCCATATACGTTACGAAAATATAACCATAAAGAAAAATTCGAAGAGCCAAAACAATAAAGAATGTTTACTTTAATTTTAAACTACATTGCAGCCGTAGACGTAAATATTCGTGAAGTTAAAGCCAAACACTCCCACAGTCTTTATCTATGAGTTTTTATAGGATATAAAGCAATTTTTTCTTCCCCAAAAATTATTTTAATATTAAAAACACCTACCCACCAAATTAATCTCCTTCCATCAAATTTTCATGAAAATTCTAGAGTACTTTAAATTGCATGGTTCGTAATCAATAGGAGATGCCCTTAGCAACGAATGAGAGAGACAATAATTTAGGAGTAAATAGACAAAAGCATTAAATAAAATCTTGTAAAGCTTCCATACCTCTGCTTCTGCACGATCAAATGACCAAACGAGCAAAGATGTTTCTGAGGGATATGGCTTGTCAATTGGAGATTGTTTGATCCAGGTAGAGGAAAATTTTGATAATTGAAACAGTAGAGATGAACAGATGAGTGGTTTGATTCTTTTGCATGCTGTGTTATTTATACAAATGGTATATAATTACAAAATTGCAGATAATAGTACATATGTACTAATGCAGTTAGATTCTTCTCCAACTGTTGTACACGTTTTTCACTTTAATTAGATGGTGAATTTGTGCTACTTTAAATGTATTTAATTTCAATTTTGTCGTATTGTTGGAAACTTTATGATAAGTTATTGATTAATAACTAAGGATGGCGAATACTTTTGAAATCACCTCCTTAAGTTACAAAAGTTATAAAAGTTATAAAAGCATGAAATGCCTATTACATAAGGTACATATGGATATGTCTTGAACAATTCTAGAAGCACTAGAGGTGAATTCGGCGAGAGTGTGTTTGTGAAGGATGGTTTCTTGCTCTTGCCTCATTTGTCTGAATATTTTCATTTCAGCTTAGTTTTAATAATTGTGTCGCCTTGATATTGAGATGTGTAATCATATAATGATTACCAAATATTATCACAATGGTAGACCTATAAAAGGAAAAACTTAAACATGCATCCCATATGTATTTAAGGAAAAAGAATTCAGCTTTTCCAAACTGTCTACAAATGGACATTTAAAACAAATTTGGACAGGTCATTAAGTCCAATGTCCTGCACTCGCCTACTTGCTTCATGGTATACTGTTAATGCATCATGTATTTACCTTCAGCAAAAACAGTAGTATGGAACTTTGGCAAATAACTATTTTTTGGCCTCATTTTCTTCTTCTTTCAATCATTTAGCTATTGTTTCTAAATATTTCATAAAAAGGAATTGAAGTATTCTAGTAGTTCATTAGATGGGAACTCAAGGGTTGGAAAAAAAAAAGAATATTTCACCTTTTGTGATGGAATTAATTAAACTGGTGATTAGTAACTTCATTTGAAACTGATATTGCTGTTGAGTTGAAAATTAGATTTTTTCTCATACTTAATATAAACTACATTTTTGCTGCTTTTGAGGAATGGATCCTCAGTTCCTCCTGTGCTATGCCAAATCTTTTGTTTTGCAGTTAATTTTTTATGGTGCTGCAATGCATCAAATCGTTCATAAATCTACAGATTTCATGCTTTATTGTCTCTTGTACTCCAACACGTTGATCTCAATATCCTCGTTTCAGTTATGTCCTCTCTTTAATGGCATAATAACTTGTTGCGTACCTATTCCGTATCTTACTTTTCTTCAGATGCACTTTACTATTGACTTTGTTATGAATTTTGTATTTTTTTCAAGGGTTGATGTGGATTTGGCTCCATACCAATTTTGTTCATTTGATGAATGATCCATATCAATTTTCCATTTCTTTCTTAGAAAAATCCCTGATGGCTATTTCATGGTAATCTTTTGCTGTACCAGTTGTTCACAAGCTCTTATTGATGTCTTTGGAGTATACATACATGAACTGCATCAAATTCTGCAGTAGTAGTTGCACATGTTACATAGGTACTACTAGGGTTTGGTTCAGTTCCTGGCTGGTCTGTCGAGATTTGTCTCATTGCCAAGAAATAGTTGCTGAAGCAAACTGCCGGGCTTCAAGAATTAAGGATTTTATAGATCCTGGGACTGGTACACAAATTCAGATCAGGTTAGTGCAATCCTGTAAACTTAGAACTAAAACTGAATTGATTCTTGATGTTTTCTTGTTCATAGCTTTATTTCTCTTTGGAAAAAAAAAATGGTTTCAGTAGAACTATTCATTGTAAAGGGTGAACTAATGCGGCTGAATGAACGAGATTTAGATTGTAAAGGGTGTTCTTTGTATATTTAAATGCTTCAGATATCCATCCACATATCAAGTCACGAGTCGCTCTCTAATACCAATTCATAATATAAATAACATTCTTTTGATATGTACATAATAAATTTTATGCATGAATTTCAGAAGCAACCAAACAATGACTCAAGGGGTGGTGAAAATCTAAATTCGCCTCAAGGGCTGATGTCTTATAATGTCTATTAAGCTGTGTTGTGGATTTTCTTCTTTTCAAATCCTGGCCGGTTGCACTCACAATTATTTTATCTTGGTGAACAAGTAGTATTAGGTTGAAACTTGAAAACATGTTTTGCCATTTTGGTGTAATACACAGCAAATTTTGGCTGTTTAAAACTTTTAATGGGCTGCAAAATCATCAAATTTCAGGCTTTAATTGGTGGTCCATTCCCAGGCTTTAATACTGCTTCAACTCCATCTAAGGCCAGGCCTGGCCCGGCAGGTGGACTAGGTTGGACTGGGCCATTTTTTGGGCCCAACAATGAAATCATTGAAATAAAATGATCTTTCAGCCATTAATTTAGTCGAGGGGCGAGCATCTCTTTAACTGATTTTTTTGAATTGACGATTCAAGTTTTTTTCATAGGTATTATGGGATTTGATTTCCGACTTAAATATCCAAAATTACATAGATAGTCGTATTTCTCTAGAGCCACATAACCCCCCCGGAAAAGAAAACAAAAAATAATAATAACAATTAAAAGAAACAAAGAGTAAAAGATCACCCTCTTATCGGATTCCAATAATTTTTTTTAAGTGGTATGAAATGACACTATTCTCTTGACAACCAAAAGCAATGTCTCGGAAAATGATTCGTTCTTTCTCATTTCTTTTGCTTCCCAAAACGAATGTATGTCGTAAGCAGTGATGGCATCTAAAGACTGTGAGGTTTCCATCACCGCTAGTGATGATCGTGCAGGCCAAGTGTTATTACCACATTAAACTTCTCAAGTCAATCAAGTTTAATTCCAACATCCTCTTTTTTTATTATAAAAAAGAAAAAAAATATATATCTTCTCCATATTCAAAATTGCCCATTTGTTTAATTGACTTTGGGTGATGTTTGATGATAGGAAGACATTAGACAAAGGCATAGTTAATCACATATTTATATCCTTATCTAATTTAATAAACCCTGTTCTTGTTTGATTGAAAGCCTATACCTAGCATCCCTATCTCCAAGTGAGACCCCCTCATGCCTCCATTTTTCATGTGATTAATAAAACTATAATATACGTGTGTCCCATCAATGATGAAGTCTCCTGATTTAATGGAGATTTATCAGATTTGAATAGTGGTTTAGGTGGCTATTAATAAATGTATTCTTGTCAATTTCGTTCAATTGTTTCTTTTAAGACAAAACCCTATTTGGAACCTCAGCAATCAAGATTGTTTATATGCTTATTTAGTTTTAATGGAGTGATGCGACAATTTAATCTTGTTAAATTCAACCATGTGTTAGATGTTAGAGAGACATTAGACAAAAACATCTCAACAAACCCTAGTGGGATGATGTTAAACAATATTATTAGTAATAGAATACTATGACTGAAAAGCTTGTTCTAATCTTGATTTGTTTTTAATTAATCATAAAATTCTTCTAGATTAGGTGCATGATTATACACATAATACATGACCAAATGTCGGATTATTTGGCTTTATTATCCTATTAATTAATTAATTATTATAGACAGCTATTTGCATACATAAATAAGCTTTTAAAAAAATTAAAAAAAATAATGCGCCACTTAACAAGTGACAACAACAGTCGCAACAACTCACAACTCGCAACTGTTGATGACAGTATGAATGGGCCCAAAATGGGCCGATCCGGCCTGTAAAGAGGGGCCCGGCAAGGGAACAAAGTGGATTTTGCCTCACGTGTGGGTGGGGTTTAAGGTGGGAGTCAAAGTCAACCTTCTCCAAAGGACCACCGTGCCACACGTGTTGGTGTCCGACGTCGTGTCACGTGTGAGAGCGACAATGGATGTGTGCCTCCTCAACCACCCGAGTTGGGCCGTCGCCTTCCTTCATGTAGCAAATTCACGTGAAATATCTGGCCCATGTTGGTGGTATTCATGTTTAGTGAGACTAAATTTGCTTAGCCCTAGCTAATCATTAATTTTTTAATGTGCCTTATTTTATTCTTTTGTTTTTGGCTCATTTTGAGGGTCCTCGTGTTTTTTTTAATTATTATTTATTAAATCCCCACTTTTGACTAAGTTGTTTAATTATGACCAATTAGAAGTGATTGAAATGGTTATTCAATTTTCACATCCCATTGGACAAAAGAGATGCTTGTGTGCACACATATTCAAGTTTGACTATAGATTTGCATTGTATGGTTAAAAAAATTAGAAGTCTATTGTGTTAAAAGTAATATTATTAAAATTTTTTATTTAACATAATTAAAAAGACTCTCAAATGCATCCTCATCACGTACATGGGTATATTAAATTTATCATAAATTTCATGGTATTTATCTTGCATGATCAGATTATTACAAAATTAGAAGTCTATTGTGTTAAAATAATATTATTAAAATATTTTTATTTAAAATAATTAAAAATACTCTAAAAACATCCTTATTATATAAATGGGTATATTAAATTTATCATAAACTTCATGGTATCTATCTTGCATGGTCAAAACGCTACAAAATAGCACAAACATACTCAATTGAATTTATCTCATTATTGTTCTTTGACACCACTTATCATAATAAACGCTACCACTAAATACTTTTGACAAGTCTCAATCTCCTCCCCCACCTCTCTCCAATATTATTAACTTTCATTTTCTATCAAACATCTCCTTTGCATCATTATTGTTACAACTTTCATCATCCATCAATCTCCTTTTAGCACATTATGGGCATCAATGTAAATTATAATTGGTAGCCATCTTAGTCAATGTTGGATTAGTTGTCTCTAAAAGCAAAACTTTTACTTTCTCTATCACCCTCCCAAAAGTTTATGTCTTTGTTAATCATATATTACAATCACCTTCAGATCACATTTTTTTTCCTTTCATCATTGTTGTTTAGATTATGAAAAAAGAAAAATCACTTTCTTAACCAGCTAAAAATTGTTCCAAAGGATGACAAACTAACTTTTAGCTTTTGTCATACATCATCACAAGTAATTTAAGCATCAAATTTGCCTCAACGCTTTATATTTTTGTACTAAAATGTGGCCATATTATCTCAAATAATCTAATCATTTGTTCTTTTCTTTGTGTTGTGGTGGTGGGGAAAACGGTTTAGTGCCCTATTTTTTTATTAATGGATAATGAGATTTTTTTAATGAGATTTTTTTACCTTACTGCTATAAAATTTTTTGGATAATTACATCCTAAGAGACGATTCAATTTAAATCAAACAATTCTTGTTCAATTTCAAAACTTTCAACAAAAATATTGAATTAGATCTAAAAAATTGATTTGGATTTAAGATTTCTAACAAACAAACTTGATATTTGCTTTAAAAATTTTCAATTCCTAGTGGGCATTCTCTTTTTTTTTTTTAATGTGGACAAGTTATTAAGCCTTGCAGTTTAGTGGAAATATTTTTTAATACATTATAAAGTCGTGTAGTATAATAACATTAAAATTTGACTCTATTAAATCGTATCACTTAAAAGTGTATTCGCATAAAAAAAAATGAGGGCATTCGCATGAAAAAAAAATTATATATATATATATATATATAACATAAAACTCAACAATGTGCGGTTTGTGGAAAGTTGACTAACATTTTTATATTTATATAGGCTGGTGCGGTGGTGCCTAGGTCTGGAGCAAATCACCACAAGAGAGCTTCCATGATTGATGGTCTCCCATAATCCCATTGAGATCTTGCCATGAATTTGTTACATCGTGATGAAAGGTGTCTTCTTACCTGACATTTTTGCCACATGGCATATTTACAATTGACTAGACCACCAATCATACAGCCATACTAACCACACTCGATTTCTCTTTCAATCTCAAACCACTTACAAAGTATATAAATATACCAAGATGGAGGTTCTCGGTTCCAGATTTGGGAATATAATTGTGTTAAATACTTGTTAGGAGAGCTTTGCCGCCTTAGTGGTCCTACTCGGTTCGAATCTGAATTAATCGGGACCCAATATAATCTTCAGATACTAAATAATTTAATACACTGAAAAAATATACCGAGATGGATTCGTATCACCTAACTCATACATGTTAATATAAAAAGGTATATAAATAAATTATTTGGATAATTTTTCTTAGACAGTTCATATTATCGTAAAAAATTTTACCAATTGCGCTAATTAGAACCCATATAATTTGGGTAATTTTAAAGAAAGAAAGAAAGAAACTAACAAAAATTTCTCATATAAAGAAATTAAAAAAGAAAAAGTAGGGGGCGGTGTGGGGGGGGGGGGGTAGACAATCCCACGTGGAATGCTGTGGTGGTACTGGGCTTGATCGTGATGGCGCCTACAAAGTGCGAGAGGAACAGGGAAGGAGGGAGAGGCTTTGGACTTTGGTAAATTACTCACGTATCGTCAACGCTTGTGGATGGACACGTGGCGGAAACCTGGGCGCGGTCCCCCACCCCTGGAACTGTAGATTGTAACCCCGGAATCCACGCGTATCGGGAACCCCTTGATTTGCATGGGAATGGAATGCGGGCCCCGCTCAGACAACCGTATCGTTAAGATACGTGGATTTGTCTCTTTCTTTCTCCAACCCCTTCCCCCGCCGATTTTTTCAAGTAACATTTTTCAGAATGAATTTTTAAATTTCAGTTTATTGATTGTTAATGATCCATTGATCCCATTTTGTATTATATATATATATATTTTTACTTCCTACCAATCAATTTGTAGCACCAATTTGATCAATGATACGTCGAATGTCCCTCCAAATAAGATATACAAACTTTCTATGCTAACTATTTAAATATAGTTTTGTCAAGCGAAGTTCAATCACTTATCTAAAGAGTAATGTTTTTATAATAAAGGAAAAAGTGTGGATTGAAAATTGAAGAATTTTTTTTTTCTTTTTTTGCGCTAATATTACAATAAAATTTTATATTGGTTAGTCTATTTTTTAACTCTCACTAATATTATGAAGATATTTATCTTATCCGTATTCAGGGGATAGAAATATACTCTATCGAATTATATAACCTTGTGGGGAAATTAGAGTTTCAGCATAAGGGCTAAGACTCGAATGAGGGCACCAATCGACAATGGACTCTATTCTAAGATAAAGTATTCATATTCCTATAAGTGTTTTAGTAGCAAAGAAAAGAAAAGAAATATTCTAAGATATTATAATTAAATTGAATTAACTTTTTAGAATATTATGTTATTATTATTATTGTTATCCGTATTAGTAGTGCTTATTAGAGAAGCACTAAAAAAAGTGCTTATCTAAAGTGCTGTATTTAAGTATTTGTGTAGCAATTAAGTTCTATCATGTATATATAAAAAAGAATCTTGCAAGAACTCTAAATGGTGGTAAAATAAATTCTTTGTTTTTCTGGTTATAAAAGAAAAGGGTCCGTGAAACTAAAACCCTAATTATACTATATATATATATATATATATATATATTGGTGAAAAAGGTGAAGGATATATAGATAATGTTTAGTCCATAATAAATATCTCATTCAACTTCATAAATTCTTTTTTTCAACTTTCCTAATAGAGTAAGTAGTACTTGCTCTTGAATTATTATATAGCTTTAGTTATGAAAAATAGCTAGCACGCTCGAATCTTCTTCTCACACAATAAAAAATGAAATAATCACTTCAATAATGTCTCCCAGAACCATTTCGATTCTTGATTCAACTACTCATTAAATTCATTTCACACTAGTAGCTTTCAATTGTGAATTGTCTCATGGGCTATACCGAAATTACCTTATCATTGCCATGAAATGAAATGCATGGAGCAATCAAGATATTATTGATGTGAGATGCAGCAAAAATAAAAAAAGAAAGCACTGCTTTCGTAAAAGTGATTATGTGTATGTGATCACTTTTGTGATTTGAGATGGATAAGCAGTGAGATAAGATCAACGAAGAGAATATATAGCAAATGCATTAATGCATTTTAAGAGAGGATAAACTTGAAGAATATATAAATCCACCATATATTCTTTTTAAGTAAAGTGACAATTAATTATTTGTACCTAATAACCTTATATACTTGAAGTTTACTCTATTGGATTGTTTTCTTCTAGCTAGATAGCTTTATTTATCATATATCACTAGAACAGATATTTAAAAAGTAGTGCTTTTAAGTCAAATGCTTGATCATTTCTTATGGTATAAGCATAACGTGTTAAAAAGAAATACGTTTATTATCAAATGTATACATGCCACCTTCTTCTAATAGAGTGATCACTACGTGCATTTCAACATATCAACCATTTTTTATTTGAGTACCCTGAATGATGTGTTGCCATCAACCCCAATTCTACCCAAAAAAAAAAAAAAGGGTTTTTTAGGATGCAAGTGAGAGAAGTGCTTTTGTTGGAGCAAGATAAAAAAAGAAACGCTTTTAATACATATAGACAAGATTACATAATTCAACATGAGTATAGAAAAGTTATGGTGTCTAGTCTTAAAAAGAACCAAGAATAAATAAAAGGTTCTTGACCCATGTTTTCAATTGCGGTATTCACTAAATGGTGTAATAGCACTTCTCGAAAAAGAGCTTATCTAGAGAAAGCATTTTTGAGCTTATGGCCTTATATGAAACGAAAGCACCTTTAAAGAACAATGATAAATCAAAGGACTCCGATACTCACATGCATACTTGATGCATTATGTTTCAATTTCACATCCAAAAGCTACCAAATATAACAATAAAGCACCAAAATCACTTTAGGTGAAAGCAGGTGAGTTAGTTGCCAGAAGCAATTCCTCGCTGATTGTTGGGTATTGATTGGGTGGTGCTTGAAAGAGGGGAAAGAAAATCATTGAAGGGAAATCGTGAACATGTTGTAGGACTCAACAAAAGTTAGCCTGCACAGACAACCACTGCTGCCAGTAGTACTAGTACTTATCTTCAATCGTATTAAATGCTTTTTTTAAAAAAAATAAAAAAAATCTGAAAATTCTGGGGAAAAAAAAAAAAAAAAACGTCTCTGAAAATTGTCTCTCTTTTTTCTGGGGTTATGTCTGGAGACTGCTATAATTGTCTGACTGACCCTTCCTGAAAATCTGTTTTTCTAAAAAACAAAAGTGCTTTTGTCTGTTTTCAGAGACAAAAGCTTAATAGAGGGAACAGCTTCTGATTCAACCTTATCTGTCCTGCCACTCAACAACAAAATTATTTTGGCCTTTCAACAATTTCTTGATTCTTTTTGCATGATTTCCCGGCTATTTTTATGCCTGCAACTCAACACACTACTCTACAGAGATTGGGTCCAACTGACGCATGCCCAACACAATCCCATACACTACACTTACAAAAAATTAACAATAACAAATACGACAACACCCTTTGTGCGTTACATTTTTTTTTTTTTTGTCCTTTTCATGTATACGTTACAACACCATTCTCAATTTCAATTAAGGAATATTAGAATCACTAGGAAATCATATTAATCAGTCGAGATTCGGTCTGCTTTCAGTTATTTATCCTCATTAATATTAAAATAAAAAATATCCATCTTTTACTCATTTGTGGGAGGACATATAATTCGAGACTACCACTAGTCTGAGGCCTCGTTGGCAGCAAGAAATGGGTTTTCTTTATTGAATTAACTAATAAGCTGGTTTTGAATAAAGTTTTGGGGTTTGATAAATTGAGATCCCAAGAGAGTAATGAAAATTTTTTGGTAACTTTATGCCAGCCATATTGAGGAAGGTTACTGGTCCATGAAGGTGTGGATAGAAAAAGTATGTATTAAATTTATGTTTTCGAGGGAGTTACTTAGAATCATAATAAATCAATGTAACTAAAAGTCAGTATGCTTTTTAGTGAAAATAATAAGATAATAGAAAGGAAGATAAGATTGTGGATGGCTTTTGATGTCAATCGTTTGCAGTCCAAGTAAAATTGCCCATGAGACTTCAGTGGTCAGGTTTCCTTGTTGGAATTATGAATCAAATTCCCATGTGATAATGTGATTATTAATAATTTACAAAGAGAATTATTTTGAAAAGAAAAAAAGGCTTTTCCTTGAAACATGAACTGTTTTTGTACATGGCTAATTTCCGAAGTCCCTATGCATGATAGACAACAGTTAAAAGGCTTAAAAAAGATAAAAAGAAGAAAAAAAAGAACATTAAGAACATTACATGGGGTTAAACCTAGGAACAGTCCTTAACATTGTCCTAAGATTGATTGATCACAAAAACAGTTCCTGTGAATCTCCATGAAAAGCTAATTTTACCAGATTAAAGAAGACCCTTAAACAGTTTGAGCCTTTCCATTCATTTCTTCAATTCTTGTAGTGGCCTTGTTGTTGTTGCTGCTCCATTGCTTGTGACCAGCAACCCACTTGGGACATTTGGGACTGAAGTAGTTTGACACAACCCTTGAGTTCAAAAGCTCAATAATGGGTGCAAATTTCACACATCTTGGTGTCTTGTACTGGTTTATTGATGCACCTAGGCTAATGGCATAGTCCATGAGCTTGTCAAAAGTCCCTGGCTCAACAATCTTGATCTCAAGCGGCCCAATTGATTTGTCACACACACGGCCTTGGCGATACACGCTGTTGAGTGACTCTTCAATGGTTAAGCAACAGTCCTCAAAGACTGAGGGAGGAATTGGGGTTGTCCCATTGAGGCTAAGCTCCCAATATAGCACATAGTGACCAGGAACTGTTGTGGTATCTGCATAGCTTGTGTACTCAGATACTGCTGCATCAAATGGCACCAAATGGTTCACTGCATTCTTCACAGCATTTTGTAGCTCAACCTCATCTGTCTTGTCTGAATCAATGCTTAGCACCACATTTTTCCTGCATATGAAGTTGAATTGTGGTGCCTTGTTCTTGAATCCAGCAACCCTTAGCACATCTCCAACTCTATAGCGATAGAGCCCTGGGGGTCAAAAAAATACAATTAAGTAAAACATGTAACAGTAAAAATACAAATTGTTTAAGAGGACAAAAAATAAAAAAATAAATTTTATACCAGCATATGTGGTGACCACGAGTTCATATTCTTGGCCAAGTTTGACATCAACGAGATCAACCAACTCTTGTCGCTCCTTCTCATTGAGTGACTTAGGCATGGAAATAGAGTTAGCGACACCATTGTTTCTGTGAACAGGCAAGAACTCAAAATAGGCCATGGTGGGAACAAGGGTGTATGAGACTTCGCTTGGCTTGCATAGGGGGTTAAGGTTGACACCAAAGTAGCACTCAGAAGAAGCATACATGGTACAAACAAGGGGGAGGCCATTGCTATAGTAATCAAGGATTGGGATATACTGTGACATGGTCCCAGTCACAATAACATCCACATACTTAGTGTTGGGCCATAACCTTGTTATGATCCCTTGCCAGCAGTCTTTACGGCACTCATTTTCAATAAAATCAGCAAGTTTTGGGTTTGGTTTAAGGATCTTCATGACGGCATCCCTAACAGATGGGTCAGTAATTTGGGAGTCAATGGTGCCAGTTCTAATATCTTTAACGACAAGAGGCCAATGTTTCTCAAGAAACCTAATAGCTCTAATGAAACCAGAGGCAAAAACGGCACCAACCCTGAGGACTTCTTTGTTTTGGCAAAGGCCACAAAGCAATTGAGAGTACATGCTTTGGTAAGAATCAGGGCACAAAATGGTTTCATTTGGGCTAGTGTAGTTTGTATATGGGTCATAAGGCCTCTCTTTGAAATGACAGCTCTTGTAATAGCTAGTTAAGACTGGGCGAGCCACTAGGCCACCAGGAGTCTTGGCCTCAGATTTTATGAACAGAAAGTACATTCCTTTGCCTTTGTCTAGACCAGGAATAAACTGGCTCATCACAGGCATCAATAGGCTGTACAGCAGCGACCTCCTCTCCAATTCTTCTTCAATTGTTGGCATCAACTTTCGTTCACCACCTGATGTCCCAGAGCTACAAAAAACAAAACAAACCCACTAAGCCAAACTATCCACAGAAGCACTTTAAACAACATTTAGCGCAAAGGACACAAAAACCCATAACAACCCACTAAGACAAAGCTACCAAAAAAGTCAATAAAGAACACAAAATTTGAGATTTTTCATGTAAAATTTTTTAGGCTTTTACCTAGTCAAGAACTCAGAAATGGGCTTGGAGCAGAGGATAGGAGAAGTATCTCCATTGGCAATACGGTTGATATCAGCTTGGATATCTTCATAAGTGATGACAGGCATGATTTTTTTGAAAGACTCTCTATCGGTGTGGCCATTAAGGCCATTTCTTTGCAGGTACTCAACATGAGCATTGCGTAAGAGGATCTCTGAAAGAACCTTCTTTTGAACCTCATCAGGGTTTGAAGTAACATTTTCAATGAACTCAAGTTTCTTCTTGTTCATCTCATCAAGACTATAATCACTAGGGTATGAGTTCTTTGGTGCTTCAGGCATGGTGGTGGCTTTGGCAGTTTTGTATGAAAGAGATAAAATTAATAAACTTCAAAGAGTTTTATTTTGAGTGTTCTTTTGTGTGTATGTGTGTGTGAGAGAGAGAGAGAGAGAGAGAGAGAGATAGAAATGAGACTAAAGAGAGAGGCTTGTGTTGAGTTGGTTTTGGTGTGACGGAAAAATGAAGAGAGAAGTGGGTATATATAGAGGGAGAATTCAATTGAAGCTGGCTATGCTTTCATTATAGGGATTAGATAGTAAACAAAGAATGCAATTTTGAGGACATAAATGTAAATATCATCTAATTTTTCCTTTTCTGAACATGCCTCTATTACACCCCATGAACATGAAAATTTCATGCCTTAATGGTCAAATACCATGTTAATGAAAAAAGTTTAGTCATGCAAATTCCCCCCTTGAATGACTTTACCATCAAGCAATAATTAGTTTTGCAATGCACTTTTGTTCAATTTTGTTAATTCACTAATTATTTTTTAAAAAAAATAAAGAAATAAAATAAAACAAAAATAAAGATAGTGCATTATGATCGTGAGCAGCAAATACTAAAAAGTTTTAAATATTCAAATCTATTAAACTAGTTATTTTTTTGACTTTCTTTCTCCCAAGTTTTTAACCCAATAAAAAATTCCCGTTGTGTGCTTTGTTTGTTGTACAAGGGAAACTTGGGAATTTTCTTAATAATCCCCACCTCACACCCGACTGGGGCTGGGGGGTGTTAAGAAATGTCATATCCGGTGAAAATGTCGCGGAATTGACCGGCAGTCTGCGGTAGACCCGCAGTAATTTCACCGGTTACATGGGTACTTGTACTGCGGGCGTCTCACAAAAAAACGGCGTTACGTTTAATATATCGCGGAATATTAAGTCAATATATCACGATAAACTTTGCAGGAGGATGGCATCGATAGAAATGAGTGGGTGTACGGTAAATAATAATTGGGGGGAGCCGGAGTTTTCTTGTTGAAGTATCCAAGTGGGACCAGCCAGCTGGCTGCCAAACTTGGTACTCTGACACGTGTACTTACGGGAGTTTGGTGCCTTCACGTAGTTATTTTTGAACTCGCGACTTCTCGGATCTATTTGTGCTCCCTTGGCTTTGCCTGCCGTGTATCAACTTGACTGCGCTTTGTGAATGAATAGATTAAAAAATGATCCCGCGATCAATTGCCGCCGGTCGGTGATAACGCACGTCAAATGGGGAACAACTCGACACACGACACAATTCAGTAACGATGTAAATAATATTATTACTATGAATTAATCAGACAACGCTACATGTAAGATCATCGTTTACCATATAACGTGAACAATTAACGTTTTGATTGCACTTCGCATTTCAATTAAATTGAATTGATCGATATCATATGTTTAAACATGCCTCGATCGTTAACCAATAAGTGTTCGATCTGTAACAAATAAATGGAATGTGTTCATACACACAAATTAATTAAAAAGAGCAAAGGTCGGCGAAGGAGTGTAAAATTATGTAGGGAACAAATTTGATTCTCTTTTCGGTTAGATGTGAACGGATCGTGAAGGTTGAATAAAAGCAAAATGGTTAACCTAACCGAGGCTGCAATGGATGGAGAGAAATAGACCCATAACTAAATTTGCAATAATTTTTAGTGGAAGATTGTTGCGTATTGAGAAACTATATTTGGGAAAAAGAAACCTCGTGGAAAGCCATATGACGAAGAAATGTAATGAAAGTACTACTACACGGGGCTGGCTAGTGAGTGGATTGCATGTGGACATGAGCATCAATGACTTTCTTTTATTTGTGTATGGCCAAATTATCAGCACTTTTGTGAAAGGCTTTGGCTCAAATGCCTTACGAAGTTGGTTAAACTTAGACATCATATGTTTTTGCTTCCAAAGTTGGTCAAATTAAGTGTCGAGTGTGTGTAGTTTTGAGAGTCATTGCCTATATTCTACTTTTTCTTTTAATTTCATTTCTCTCTTGTAATTCCCTTATCAATCTTAGACACAAAGTTTGACAATAATATATGGCACAAATACAACGCATTTGATGAATAACATAAGTTCGTCAAATGTAATTTTTTTAATTTTATTCTTTTAATGAATCTTGACAAAGCGAGGGAGACCGAGCTATATAGAAATAAAAATTGAAAGTAACACAAGCTGATAAAGGTGGCAGGACGAAATGGAAGTGGGAACATATATAAACGAATCAAATTCATATCGAATCATAAAATAATTGGGTCAAAATTCTACTGATTTGAAATCGAATCGTTTATTAAACGAATTGAATCGAATCGGGATTGGTTCACTATTCATTTATCCTATAATGAATAGTAAATGAATTTTAATTTATATATTCTTTTCTTATTACCATTTGTAATCACTATATTAGCTTTCAAATTTTATAATTTTTTTATACATATTTCATGATAAATAAGTAATTTAATTAAACGAATAATAAATGAAATTTAAACGAATGGATCATATTCAATTCGTTCATGACCCATTTATTAAATGAATCCTAAAGAATAAACGAATCAATGTCATCAGACCCAAATTTGATTCTTTTAATTAACAAATCGAATAAAATTCACTCATTTATTAAACGAATCTTTTTTTTTTAAACTCAAATCCATTTAATTCCCATCCAATCGAATTGAATAAACAAATTCTAATCTATATTGTCACCCCTGTCAAAAATAATCCTCTCCTAGATAATTTTTAGAAAAAAAAAAAAGATAGAATGAGAATCCTAACAAGTAAGTACAGGAAGACGTAGCACCTAAATTAGCAAGAGCATCTACGACCTCATTCTCTTCCCTAAAAAAATTTATTTTAAATAGTTAAAAACTTAAATTTATTCATTTTGTAACAAACTTAATACAAAATAGTAACAAAATTGAAGTGGGTTTTCTCTTACAATCCAAAATTTCACTAACGCATGCACCTTTTGAAACAAAACCTCGATTGACTTTTTATTTTTTTATTTATTTTTTGGGTGGCTGTATGATAGGTTCACTTACTTTTCAAGAAATGGCATTGATAATGATGTTGCAGCATATATTAACGAATCAAAAAACTACATGCGTATGCATTTTGGTACCTAACGTATATCCTAAAACTTTTGCTTGTTTGAGGTCAAACTGTCAAAGCACAAAATTTTTTTTAAAAAAAAAGAAAAATGTATGGCAACAACACACTCAATGCCCAAATGTCAATACCCATGTCGTAATTAGAAGGGATTAATCTCACTAATTGAACTTATGATCCATGTTAATTACTCAATAACTAATTGAGTCGACGATCAAAAGAAGCGAGAAGATGCCACGTCACAACAAAATCACCGAAAGTTTGAACGGCTCCACCATGTCCTGATGAGTCCTATCCCCCAGAATTGAAGACAAGTTGCTGGGTGAAAAAGGCAGCCCAATCAAGTTGACATCAGTGCCACGTCATCACAACGGCATCCACCAAGGATGTCTCCAGTTTCGCCACGTGTACCAGCCCCGCCCATGTCGCCACTTGTCTTCCAAGTCAGTACCGTCACGCGCCTCACATTGACCGGTCAACTCACACGACCGGTAATATGATCCGATGGCTAGAACCGCTACAACAAAATTAATTAGGCTTTTGATTTAAAAAAAAAAAAAAGAGAAAATAAAATATGATTAAAAAGAAGGAGAATTCGGTGGGGCCCATATGCTTGGTGGGAGGAGGGATTGAGGGAGGGCGGGTGCACCGAGGCGGGTAGGACCGCACCCAACTGGGGCGCGCTTAGTGCTTGATGTGGTAAGTTGCGGTGAGAATGTGTGGTGTGTGTGGGAGACAGAGACAGTAATGCATATCTTTGACCGTTGACTTTTTATTTGGCAAGATACTTCTATTTTATTTTATTTTTATATATTTTTATTTGTTAGAAGGTTTTCTTTAAAAAGTTTTAACATCTCGAGATATATGGTGTAGGAAAATAGAATAAAAGAAATCGAAAGACGTGAATGTAAAATAAAATAAAATTAAAAAAATTTAAGAACCTCAAATCCCTGCCCTTCTATCCTGTCCCCCATTATTCCAGCTTTCTTACTGTTCTTCCTTACCTGTTGGATTAATTGATCAATAATTTGGTCAATGGATGCTTATTTTTATTGTTTTTAAATAATCAGTGGAAATTTTTTATTTTTGAGAACTTTTTCAATGACCTTTTTTATTTTTTATTGGCATTAAGAAATTAATATTCAACAATACATGTACATCCTTCAAAAATACGAGCCATCAATTATTGATCAAAGGTTTAATGCTTGATAATTCTACATTTGCTAATATTTAACGGCACCAATTCTTCATCCAAGGTACCACAGAGTCAAATTTTTATTTGATTTAATAAATTTTTACTAAGTAACAAGTTGGGTGTACCGATCAAGTTTGTACTAATGGTGTGGTAATGGGACCAGATGGCCAAGATTTACCTATCGTGATTCTGTCCAGAATGATTGGGACAAAATATCCTGAATGTTGTTCGTAGTACTGGGCAAAAAAAACTGAGACTTAGGAAAAACCAAACCGAACTAAACTGGTGGCTTCGTTCGGGTTCAGATCAGTTTTAATTTTTATAAATATCTAAATATCTAATTTATAAGAAAAAATTGAAATACCAGTTTAGATTCGGTTCTCTCAGCTGAACCGAAGAATTAGGATGTTTTTGTAATTTTACCAAAACATGAAATGTGTTATCTATATGTTAATTGGTTATGCAAAATGATTACAATATACATATTCACACACAATTGTTATTTTTATTTTGTGGTGCAACTATTGCTATTTTTATTTTTCTTTACAAATTTATGTTTATTTAGATGGAGCATTGGAATCTAGATTTGTATTCTTAAATCTCAATATTCATATTTTGTTAGTACTAGTTAGTAAGACAGTAGTGATAAATGTGCTTTGAATTCTTTATTTTTATTATTAGTATTTGTAATGAAACTATAATGAACTGATTGCTGAGAAAAATTATTTCATTAATGAGGCCTAATAGACTAAAAATTTGAAATTTAAAATAGGCCCGATAGGTCCATAATAAAAAAAACGGAACTGAACCGAATGGATCGATTTATATTTGGTTCTTTATTGTATTCAGTTCTTATTTGGTTCTTTTTTATATAAAATAACCAATTTTAATCGGTTCTACTCAATCTTGATCCGACCAAATCATGCCCACCCCTAGCTGTCTGGAATAGTAAATCATGCCAAAAATATGTCTCGATTCCAACTCGATCGAATCTCGAATTCTGATTTGGATCCTGAATTGTCCTATATGACATGAATTTTTTGTCATACACTATAGATTTTGTCGTAAACATATGTTATACTCCTATAATCGACATGTCATATATATTATTTATCAAAATGACTTGTCAGGCACATATGACCGACATTTTAGATCTATGTGATTCATCAAACTGATTTGTCCTAGAAACCTAGATGTCAGGCTATTTGAGATCCTAATTGAGATTTTCAAACGTCCCGAATTCCATCTTGAACAATGAATCCAAAAAAATTTGAGTCTCAAATTATGACCCGAATAGCAAATCGAGACAAAATTTTGTACTAAATCCTCTCTCGAACGAGTTGGGATCCCGAATCTCGATCAATATTTGGGGAATTCTACGAACTCTATACGCAACACTAGATCCAATTTCTATTGAATATTATATAATAAAAATAAATAAATAAATAGAAAACTAGTAAGTGATTGATCAATTACATTTTCGAGTAATAAATAAGTTCAAATATCTTATGTAGTCAATTTCTCTTAGAAATAATAATATTTGGTATTTGTCACATAAGAGAATATTTGAGAATGTTTTAAAACTAATTCCTATCTGTTTTGAAGTATTTAGTTGCACCGAGCATTCATTTAATTTTGAAGTAATCGCACATGTACATTCAAAGTTTTAAATGCTTGCTGAGATATTAAACTTCATTCTAATTAAATGAAGGGAAATTATCATTATACCACCTTTATTTTGCCTTATATTCATCCAAGCACTACAAAATTTTAACATGTACTTTGCACCACCTTTTTTTTTTTCACATTTGTATCAACTAGCCACTTTTGCATTAACACTATTCAATACTTTTAATAAAATGACAATTTTACCCCCAAATAAAATTAAAAAACCATTTTATTTTATAAAAACTTTAAACAATAAAAAAATTATAATGATAAAAATATCCCTAAATTTAATAAAAATAAATCCCTAAATTAGAATTTTTATTTTTAATAAAATTATTTTAATATAAAATTATAATTATAAAAATAATTGCAAAATTTTGGGATTTAATAAAAATCCCCTAAATTATTAAAATTTTAGGATTTATTCTTTTAAGAAATAAATTAAGTTATTTTAATAAAATTTGAGTAATGATACAGCCACAAACTCTTGTACAAACTTATTTTGTAGAAACTGATGTGGCATGATAAGATTGGTTGAATTAAATATCACTTGGCCCACATGATTTGATTTTATTAATTTATATTTTCATTCAATGAATTTGAAAAAAATAAGTATTACTCATAAAATTTTACAAAATTATAATTTTTTAATAAATAAATTCAATTATTTATATTAAAAAATTTAATAAAAATAATTATTAAAATTTTGTAAAATCTAAATTTAGTAAAAATCAGTTGAGCACCTCTATTTGGGATTTATTTTTTATTAAATTTATGGATATTTTTATGATTATAATTTTTAATTTTAAAAGTTTTTATAAGATAAAATAGTCTTTTAATTTATTTGGGGTAAAATTGTTATTTTCTTAAAATTTTTTGATAGTTTAATGCAAAAGTAGCTAGTTGATATAAATGTGAAAAAAAAAAGGTGGTGCAAAGTACATGTTAAAATTTTGTAGTGGTTGGATGAACATAATATAAAATAAAGGTAGTGCAATGATAATTTCCCTTAAATTAAATAATTACCTATAGTGCTGGGTTTAGAATTTCTTAATTAATCAGACAGTTAAGAGCAAAATGATGTGTGTAGGGTCATTAAGAACCCTTTCATGCATACAATTATCAACCTGAGTCGTATAATTACGTAAGCACAGGCACGTGAATTACAAGTTGCTACACGCTTATTTAATTAAAAACTTAATTAAATTAAGGCCCATATGTTAAGTGTTCACATTGGTTTGGATTTGATCAATCATAGTATCGCAACGTGCAGGGTGTAGGGTACCAAATTTGTTCAGAAACAAGATCTTGTAGCACGAGGGAAAGCTGACAGTTTATGCCCTAATTACAGCCCACAGCACATAGTAAATCACCATTAATTAAAAACAACTTAATTAAGTGAAAATTAAACAAAATCAAGATAATAATGTGGTCCCAAATCTCAAAAGTTTCAAATGGGTTAATATGGGAAGATACTGCAAATTAATTGAAGACATTTTTATCAGATCAATAAAGGGTTGTATCATCACTGCATCGTTAAGGCAGGATCCTGCTGCTACGTAACAAATATATATATATATATATATTTCCATTACTTACAATCAATGATCAAATAAATTAAGTACCTTAATTGTCTGTAAATCACATGCAAAGTGATCTTTAGTTTATATAGAGTATATATATATATATATATGGGGTCAAGGGTGAAATCTGCTTTTTTCCTTTGACACTTCAAAAGCGCTTATTGGAGTTTGTGTTTTCATTTTCTATCTCGTCTTTTCAAATATCACCCCCAGAAAGAATTAAAAATTAATTAAGACTAGACCAAAGCTCAGCTTCCAAGTCTATGCAATGATGGGGCTCAAGGAGTGAAGAAGACAACAGCTGCATGCAAATATGCCCTATAATAGATTGCTAGTGACCTATCATTGTACATGGAACATATGTTATTTATCTTTAAATTTATCTTCGTTTGTTCAGGAGATGAAAAAAGATATCATGTAGCAAAATCATGAAACGTTTGAAACATGTTGCCAAAGTAAAGAAAATGTGGCATTTGTTGAAGCCTCCAAGAAGTTTCACTGCAAATTCTTTATACATCTTTCTGTCTCAAATCCTATCCCCCCTTGGCTACTTAAATTGAGTATCCCGTTTGACATTGTGAGCCTTTTGCATTAATGGCGGGCCATGCCTTTCTTTTTTTTTTTTGAGTCACTTGCGGGCGGCCTTCTTTTTCTCTCTTTTGAAACTAATTATTATGAGATTATATAGGATAAATCTAATATGTACACATAATGTTTTTCGATACAAATGTTCTATTTTAACAAGATTTGGACTTGTATATATTACCATCGGAGAAACAACGTTGCTTTGCGTATATGTATATAAATCGGCAGTCTAAATTGGTATTTTAGAAGCTTGATTCATGTTTACCTTTATTATTCAACCTAACGCATTCTTCTAAATGTCCAATTATTGATAAAATCTATAAAGTTCATAAACTTTTTTTTTTCTTTTGGGGGGGCTATCATATACCACTAAGTTTAAAGATAACCCTAGCTAGTATTGTCTTATCACTTATAGCTAGTTTATGGTCGTTCCTGTTTGCTAATAACATCATTTAAAAAGTTTTGAGATTCTCTAAAAGATAGAAGATTATCCATTGATCTACTAATTTTTCATTGCTTTTTTCATTATACGAATAATTATCGCTTCTCTAAATTTAGGAAAAATAAATAGACACATCAATCTTCCATAAGCTATTTTTTTTTGGCTTTGCCGACACAAACGCCATTATCACCGTTATCGATATCTTCTTCATCATCACCATCATAATATGTTAGAAAGATTAAAATGAAGTGACAATGCATTGCCGCAACACACTGGATAATGCTTGGTACTTTTGGCACGTACAACACATTCCGGACATGTCCTTGCAATATATATTCTCACCAAAAAGCACAAAAATAACAAACTGTAATTTAACTTTATGGATAAGATATGATGCCAATCCATGCACCAAGCACCGTATATATGTAACCCTAGTAACCCTAGTAACCCTAGCTAGCTAGAAACCCCTATAACTTCAGTAAAGTGACAATCACTATCGAAATTGATCGCCCACTACCCCAGAATTAATAAATTAAGCTACACATACACATGTATGTTTCATTATATTCTTTTCTCTGACACAGTTTTCAATCAAAAATCATGAACTCTCATGGGTGCGGTGAATCAGTGAATGTTTTGTGTGATGTGGATATGTTAGACTCATACTTTTTGACGTGCCTGTGTGTAATGTAATGTTAATGTTGCTTTAGCTTTATTGAAAGTGATTTTACCCAAATGAGGAATTGGTGAGTTTGTGTTTCACCTTTAATTTGTTGCTTGCTGATCAACTCATTGCTTGCAATAGTGATCATGGGGGAACTCTCTGCTCTGTTACATGTTATCCACTGACTGTGCACGGATTTCTTGTCGGTAAAGTGGCCCAAAAATTAAGCAAACAAAACTGTTGATGCCTCAGTCGTCAATGCTTACTATGGTAGAACAATCTAGAATCATTGTTGTGTATGTGCATTCTGGTTATTGGGTTGCAAAAAGATCTAACTCTCAAATTGTTGTATTGGTTGTTAAGTAAATAATCTCATCCTGCCTAAGAAAAAATGATCACGATTCTCTCTTGATCTGATCATGTTCTGAGCAAACTAATTAATTGTTGATTGGTTGTTAATAAATAAAAGAAGTTAAATCTTACCCATACACTATCATTAAAAGATACATGGTAGAAAATTTTTAAAAGTTCAATATAACTTAGATCAGGAGAGAATCTTGTTTCAAGAAAAAATTCTGAGTTAAATATATAAGTTTGGGATAAAGAAGTCCTAAATTCATGAGATACCTTTTAATTATAAGTTAGACACATATGTTACTACTTAAACTTTGAACAAGAAATTATTTTGATTAAATTAATATTGCAAACAATCCTAAATTCATGAGTTATCTTTTAACTATAAGTTAGAGACGTAAACTCTTGAATGTTACTATTTGAACAAGAAATTAATTAATATTGCTCAATAAAGAGATTATCAAACAGTCCTGAGAATTATCTTTTTACTATAAGTTAGGTATATAGACTCCTATACATTACTACTTAAACTTTGAACAAAAATTAATTTGATTAAATTAATTTTGCAAACAGTTCTAAACTACAGGCTAAAAATTAGTTGACTACTAGGAGTTGTGACTTGATGCCATGCATTAGAAAGGCAAAAAAAAGGGTAATGAAAAAGCTGAAATCAAATCTCTCTTTTTAAATTAAAAAGCAAGGATGACACAGAGAATCTAATAAACTGACCATGCCCAATCTAGCTGGACTCATCAGCTTATAGGACATTGGTGACAAAGATCAAACATATATCCCCATCTAACTTTTTACAATATCATTACTACAATAAATATTTCTGACTAGTTAGTGAGGCTTAGATTATAATCATGCATGTTTGTCAAATTTGTGTAGAGTGGAGCAAAATGATCAAATTTTAATATATTATAAACCAAAAATGTTGTAGTGTCAAGTGTGCCAGCACTTGCTTTGAATGACTTCATGGCCTGCAATATGAAGACCCTATAAGGAATACTTCCCAAATAGGTAAAAACCTAAAAAGGGAATTAACAAAATCATGATCGGTTCTTTGCCCAAAATTTATTAAAAATTTAGGGGCATTGGGATACAACAGCAAATTAAAGAAGCAATAAGCAAATGGGCGAGTTGGGGCATGGCTACAAACCACATGGCTGTTCCAATAAAATGAGTTTGTCGGCTCACTTTTTAGGGCTGAGATTGGAGGTCTTAGTGATATGTTAAACTTTGTGTCTTGAGGCACTCAAACATTTTGATTATGGTCTACCATGTAGCAGCTATAGGAGAGGATAAACATTAATCTAATTAAAGTTGAAGGAAAAATAAATAAATAAATAAATAAAAGAGTAATAAAATATTATGCAAGGACAAGATGGATAAAAAAAGAAAGAATGTAAATAATTATAATAATGTAATTTATAGCAAAAGATAATGAAGATGACTTTTTAGTGTGTCTTTATAATCTTTGTGATTCCAAAGATTTAATTCTCCATCGTTAAGCAATTGTGGATTAGTCCTAGATTCCTCTTTTAATTGTTATGTTCTGGTTTCCTAATCAAAAAGCAATGTGATTTCGATTTTTTAGACCAAGGGAGTTAATGTCCAATCCAAGTGATCAATTTGCTTAGCTAATACCTTTCAGCCCATCTTTTCATGTCTCTAGTCAGGCTAACTCGTGGGTCCTTTTTCTTGCGAACACCCGCTTGACCACACAAGTGAAGTACTCAAATGAGAAAAAAAGCAACTCTCTTTTAGATTATGATTGCACTCATTTGCATTTTCTAGTAGTGTATGCGGGGGGGGGGGGGGGGCTTTAATTTAATTTGCTTTCTTTCTTGCTCCGTTCATTCTTCTCTGTTTTACAACTTTTTTGTTTTTTTTTAAAAACAAAATGTGGGTGACAAAGAGATAGATTTTTAGAATTTTACCAACTTTGAGACCAATTAAGGTGGGGAACATATTCATGTGGAAGTTGAAAAATAATATATAAATGAATAAGCATGCATATGCTCATAGCTACATTGCACAAATGTGTTCCTCACTTGAGAAAAAAAATAAATAAATAGATTGGAGATTGACCTATTTTCCAATATCAACAGTCTCAAGAGTGAGCTAGTGGACCATGTACTGTTTTGAACAAATGGGTGCTTGTCCAGATAGTGCCACGGGCAAATGGAGTTATAAGCAGTTTTGAAACAATAACTTTATAATTTTGTCTCCTATTTGTGTTTTGTGAGGTGGTGTTGCTGATTGTTGAAAGATACGGGGAAGGGGGGGAGAAGTTTGGAAAGTGTTAATGAAAGCAATTAAACAGGAAAACGCATCTAAAAAGGGAGGTGGCATGTGTTTGTCCCCTTGAAAATTGACCCCCCATGCACGAAGAATGGAAAGGAAATTGAATGATTATGTTTTTTGGGTTTAAGTTAAGCATCCCAATTTGGCCCCCCCACCCCCCCAGGCTCTTCAGCTTTGAGTATGCCCCCACCTACATTTTCTCTTGTGATGAATTATATCTACTGCTTATATGTGTATATGTGATGGTAGGTACGGGTTGGGAGTATCTGGACATGAACAAGAGCTAGCTATGTTGCTGCCACTCTGCCACTTAACTAGAACTATTTTCACACATTTGATAGCTTGTCCATTATTTTCTTTTTTTATACTAAAGTGGCAAGTACTTATAAAGGTCTCTACTAACACACATTCAAAGCCAGTATAAGAGTCTTTCGGTACCAGAATTGTAATGTAAAGATCAAATTTTGAATGCGGTTTGTTATTTTATTGACTTTCGATGAAAATTCATTCTTACCGAATGTGCTCAGTCGCAGAATCAAGATTCCGGTTCAAAATGGATCGTAATAGAGAAACAACAAATTTAAGGTGGTAAAAATATTACACATAAAAATGTGGCAAATTTTAGTAAAGACCCTCCTTGTTTCCGAAAACTTTTCCAACCTAGCTGGGTCTAAGCCCTCGGGCCACCACATAGATCGTGGATTGAGACTGTGAACTTATCGTCATCAAGTTATTAAAAGCATGGTAATCAAGTTCACAGTTACAGGCATTTGCTTGAATAGACCCATCCTTCAATCAATATCGTTTTTCATATATGCCCAAAAAAATCATACAGAATCTCCCATGAGAATACAACATTGTAACAACGGTGACTTAATTGCTCCTCATAATTCATCTGCTCACCCTCTAGCTTGTTGAAATTTATCGAAATGTAACTTCCTGATTGCCATTTTAATCATTAATCATGATTTATAAGAGAGGTGTGTCTAAGCTACACAATTTATTAACTTACATCAGCCCGAGAGTCATACCCACTGAAAGACACTTGATTTATTTGTACTACAATTATGTAACTTAACAAGGTCCAAGAGTTACAAGAGATATAATCAGAAACCATATGAAAAACTCTTCTTCCGCAATAAATTGCCAAAATAATTTACCAAGTCAGTTTAAGAACCTGAAAAATAACCCAGAATCAACAGGCAGTATGAGCAAGGTCGCCTGGTCAAGTTTCAAGAAACGAACATAAAGGTATCAGTTCGAGTAAATCTTCTATCCTATGCAATGCCAAAACATTCTTTAACATCAAGTCCTGAACTCAATGAGCATTCATCATCCGTGGATATTTTTCACTTGGAATGTCGATTATGGAATATGAGCATATTTACAAACTTAAGCTGCTTACAACTATCAAGAATGTCCTAGATGAAAAAACTGAGATTATTAGGAAGTTTTTAGGAGTTTGTTGCTATGCAGTCGACCAAGTCACCACAAGGCCTCAGATGCAAAGTTTCATTACTCCCAAAATGAAGTAATGAATAAGCTTGTCTCATTCATACACAGAAACATCTCCGTTCCAACTGCATGATCCAATTATGTTAGGTAATAAAGGATGGAAAGCAACATCTATACAAGCCTGCTCATATGCCTTGATCTTTCTCTCAAGCTCAGATGATCTACAGTTGTAAAAGTAGATAGAACCATCCGAAGAGCCTGAAACAAGCTTCTCACCATCCAAGCTAAAACTGCACTTGATTGGGAACCCAGATACGCCATGGCTTTCATATCTCTTAAACTTGTCTAGCCTGAAAGGAGGAGTTGAAGAGAAAATTGCAATGTAGTTCCCATTCGACTGTGCAACAAAATAAGGATCAAACGGATGGTGCCTAACACAGGGACAAGTATAAGCTTCCACATAAACCTGGTACAGAAGAAAAACAATGAGCAAGTGAGAGGAAAAGATCAGAAAATCAGAATTGTTACTTGCTATCCTAGTTCGACAAATGTTCACAATCATATATAAAATTTTGTCTGCAACAATTCCCTAGTTTGTATGAACAATAAGTAATACAGTAGAATCTTTTTGCAGTCATAATATTGGGATCAAACTAATTTTATTACTATGAGGAGGTTATAATTTAATAGAGGTGTAGTTGCAAAAATTATTGTTTTGACTCAATTATCCTTGGTGAGGTCAAGTATGCACCATATTAATTATTATTTAATGGAGAATACGTGTCAAATACAATGTATAAACATTGATAAAAGAGACAAACATAGTTTCAAAGAACTAGTTCGTGTACCTATGGTGTGATGGGAACATGAAAAATCATCATAAAAGTCTAAATGTTTGCAGTCTCTTTAATATTTTTCTCTCAATATAAATTCTTTAAATATCATTTATTGTAACAAAGAAAAGTATTTTATTTCATCTTAAACATAATGTAACATTGCATGTATTTGTTTGCAAATATACAGATAATTATTACAATGTAAAGACAAAATATTTAAGACAGGATCCAAAATGATTATAACTTATTACAAATGTGAGTATATTTTTATTTACAATTGGCCCAGATTGGAATCAGAATTTTTCATGACTACATGGAGGTTATTCTTATATAGAGCATCGCTATAGAGAGGTTTTACTTATAGATATCCAAATATACTATAGACAGTAATTCTAGTTAATCCAACACTCCAAATGTCGAAAGTTTTACCATTGTCAAACAGCTAAGGCAGAGCTAATAAAATATCGATTCATGCACATTGAATATAAATTCTGACACATGAAAGACAAATTATTCAGTCATCAATTTCCACATCACACATGAAAGAATAAACAAATCAATTTTCTCAGTCATGTAAGTAATGAGGCTAAGACTTTAGGAAAAAGATAAATGTTTCAGGAGGAGAAACTTAAAAAAAGACACTGCAAACAAATGCCAACTGGGACAGTTAAGTTTTGCTAGGTTTTGCTATTTCCCCGAAAAACTGATTGTGCATGTATCATTGTTCTGAGAAATAATTTTGTGAAGGTGACATTGGATCTATAGAAAATAGAATAAGCATATTAATATCCAGCCTCAAATAAATGCCATGAGTTTTTGTGGTTTGGATTGACTAACATATAAAGTTGATTACACTATGATATGCAAATAAACAGGACTAATTTATTCGAGCCATTGCTAGAAGTCATTCTTATATTTTGTACAAAATAAGCAATGCCACTACTTGCACATGTGAGTGACAATTGACAGGCTATGGCTGTCTAATTTATTCAAGCTTGTAGCTAACAATGCAAACTAGAAACTGATCATGCATTGAAACTCCATTAATTACTTTTGTCTATCCAGAAGAATGTGAACAAAGGGTGAAATTCAAAAAACTGAGAAGTTGCAAACAGCACAGAGTCCTACTAGGCAATCATATTAATGGGAATGCAGGGAAGATCTCCTTGATTCTCTACTGCTCAAGATCTCATTTAACCCCATTATTTGTCTACAAAATTAGCTCCCTGGTTAATTCATCACTTTAAGCTAGAATTTCATCAATGTTCAGGGATTTTGTAAGCACAAAAATAATTTTTCTAACATACTTATGGGTTTGAATGAGTGTTACTCAAAGATAAAAAAAGGAAAATGAAACCTTCATGAAGAGAGTGTGAGTTAAGAGACATAATCAAAATAAAGCTTTTAGTGACGTAGACATATAGGAAGGAGTCAACTACCTGTTTGGACAAAGGAACCTCTCGCGAGACATCCCAAACAACAATGGAATTCTCACTCATATTGGATCCAGATACATCACTAGAAGAGACAAATTGCTTTCCATTAATGGTAAATTCAATGTCGAGAATTGGACCCAGGCTTTGAATGTATTCATGTGCCACCTTGCCGGTTCTGATATCCCACAATCTGAGTGAGCCCTTTGATCCCCCAGAAAGGAAGAGGTTGGAGTTTTCTGGATGGAACTTTACTACTCTAACGGCCAGTTCCTCCCTGAAACTCTGTGTCTCTATCCCCTTTTCAACATCAACTAATCTTGATGAGCAGTCATAGCCACAAGAAAGCACAAATAGCCCTTGCTGCGACCACTTTACATCGTTCACAGCTGCACTATGGAAGTTAAGCACACGTGCTAACTTCTGGTCTCTGCTCCACACATTCCATATGCAGATTGATTGATCCATCCCAGCAGAAGCAAGAAGATGAGCTGCAGACTAACTCTAATGAACAGATCAATAAGGCCAACAATATAATCAACAAAAACAGTTTTTTATGAATACTCAAAGTTAGTGGAGGGAGGGGGAAGGGGAAAATATAATTTCAATTAGAAGAAAAGATACAACTTTTTAGGTGAAAATAATGAATGATTTAGTACGGAATAGACAACATGTTGTCAATAATGAGACCCTACCATGAGTTGGCGACCAATTTATAGAATTGACAGCCTTGGTATGGTGACAAAGAGCTGTTGACAGCCTTCCAGGTATTTTGCTTCGTCGTACATGGCTCTTTGGTAGATGTCTCAATAATGACAAAATATCTTGTCGTAGATATGCATCTGAAATACTTCCCAGGACTGAAAAACAAGATAAAGTATAACAGTGAAGAGACACTTTATCAGTCAAATAAGAGTCAGTGGAAATACAAGCAAAAATAATAGAAATGTGTTGGCAAAAGTACCAATCAACTGCATATTACTACACCGATTCAAGTCTTTAAAAGGGCGGATCCAGATATAGTACAAACTCGAAAACACACTCCTACATTGGAGCCCCAGAATTCAATCTTTACATCAAACAGTGGATCCACATAATTTAATATGCATTTGCTTACATATATGCAATAATATTCCCTAGTCAATGTAATCTAATATTCTAAGAAACAAAGCACATGTTGATTAAGTTTGAAAACAATGCCGATCAACTCCAGTTAAGTAGTCTCCTTCATTATAACATCCCATCCTCATCCTGTGTTTCTGCTTAATCTTGAACCCACAACAGCCAAAGTATTTGGTAAGCAGCTACTTTTATTTGGAAGTTAGTGTTTACTAACCCCGTACCAATTTATACCTGACAGCTAATGATTTCATTATTCAGCAATTGTGGATTAAAAATGACAAAACTTCAATACAACACGTCAACTACCTAAATTCATGATTAAATTAATAATTATTAATAAGGTTAGCTAAGCATATACCCAAAAATTTGCCCTATTAGATAAGATATCATATGCCCTTTGATAATTAATCTCATTATACCATCTGAATAATCATACCTAAATCATCAACACAGTTCTTAACAAGCTTCACTACAGTCATCCAACTTTAAAAACATACATATTTGTAATTTCAGAAACAATTGCTTGTAGAAGTTTGCAACTTTAGAAAGCGCTTCTACTCAAAACTGCTTCTCACAAAAAGCACTCCCAAACATGCATCCATCCGCACAACATTTACACAAGGCATTTCAATTTGTGACTCTTATAAAGAAAGAAAAGCAAATGGGTTTAACTAATATTACCTTGTGCAGCGGCAACAACGGCACTCGGGTCAGGTTTCGGGTCGGTAGCGGCGGGAATACAGGGGCCTAAGAGTGCTCGCTCTCTCTTTGACACATATCTGCCGGCTACTGAAGCTTCGGTTCGAACAGCAGAGTGCTGTTGATTCGGGCGGTGAAGAGGGTGGGGCTTTGTTTGGGGATACGGGTAGTCGGGTCTAGGCCGCTTCGAAGGAGGTGAAAATATGGATCGTAATTCGGGTTCGTGTTTCGATGCCGGCTCGGGTTCATCGTCTGAGGTATTGGAGTATGCGTTGCAGAGAAGATCCATTGCGCGAAAAGACGTTTGTGGTATCGGTGTGAGAAATTTAACAAATACTGAGGGTGATTTTGTCATTTTGTCTTTGAAACAAGACCTAGATGGGCCGAAGTAGTTTCCTTATTTTTGGGCCTCAGAAGATGGGTCATGAGTAGGCGGTTTGACCCCTCTAAATTCTTAATGAAACCCCTCCATCTAAATAATCAAAGACAAATTATAGTCTTGTTTTTTAATGAAAATTTAGTTAAATACTTAAATAAATTATTTTTATAATTTTTTTACACCTACCCTATTTCATAATTTATACTTATATTTTAAATATTAATTAATTTTTTTTTGAGAAACTTTTAAGAACATAGAATAATGGAGATAGAAATTCTGTAACAAAAACAAAATAATTTGAGATTTTAGGATTTTTATGCATTTATAAATAAAAATTTAAAAGAACTACTTTTTTTTAAGGTGAAATTTAATGACAAGATGATTGATTTTAATTAATGAGTTACTATTTTATAGATTAAGTTCGGATACTTTAAAGAATAGAATTCAAAGGAGCGTTGTAAAGATTTTTTAAGGGTGTTAAAAGCTCCGCTCGTGGCTCATCTCTGTGGGTCATTTGGCAAGATGGGTCTTCAACTCTATTAACTCAAGCTAAGTATAAGCCACTTAGAATAATTTTTTTTTTTTTTTTGAATAGAAAGAAATTCTTTCAATAATCAAACAACACCATTTAATACATTTTCCACTTCTTCTGGTATTGTTCCCGACCAGATAGCAAATGTATTTTCCTTGAGAGCAAATTTGCCCAGGAATGGGCACAAGCATTACAGCTTCTAGGGACATGTTGAATTACAGCTCTTGAAAAATCCCTTTTTAGATTTTGGATTTCTGAAATGATCCAAAATATTTCTGTCCTGCTACCCTTTGTGTTGTTGGCCAACTCAGCTACATCTAAACAATCGGTCTCTATGATTAAGCTTTGTGCAGCCGCATCTTTTGCCACTCTAAGCCCCAACTCCACCGCCTCAGCTTCTGCAAAACTGGCATCTTTCTTAAGCTGAACTTGCTTAACTCCAGCTGCTACCACCTTCCCAAAGGAGTCTTTCATTACTTCTCCTAGCCCTGCCAATCCATCCTTAGTACTCACAGCTGCATCAACATTAACTTTAAGCACATTTCTAGGTGGGGGCATCCACTTCTGTTGCTTCTGGTTTTCTGCTTGGTCCATATGCAAAATTCCAGCCTTTCTTACCCTCTAATATGCTTCTACAACAGATTTAACCTTGGCAGCCGAGATTCTAGGGTCTATCAACTTTCCTTCAAACAAGAGCTTGTTTCTTGCGAACCACACAGTCCAGCAGAATACTTAAAAGGGTCGTATATACGCAAAATTAAATCCCTCGAGGTGGGCAGCTGGTGGTGACCTGATAAAAACATTGTCGCTCCAATAAGTAAGTTTTAATTGGTAGGACACATGACTTCAATGTGCTGAATTGATACTTTCGCCCCATAAAAAATTAAAAAAAAAACTCATTCCTAAACTTAAAATAACATGAATAATTAAAATTTAATAACGAGTCATTGAGACTGAACCTATTCTACAAGCAAACACAATGTATATAACTAATCAAGCAATAGGTTCAAAACTAAAGGAAAAAAAAAATCACCAAGTGGTACAAAGTGAAATATTGTTTTTGTTGTACATTCATCAATTTATTGAAATATGTTTGGCTTAACCGCTTAGCTAATGAATTTTTGTTATGGATTGTATGGTGTTCATAATATAATCTAATTTGCTTAATTCATCTGATTTGTAAAAATTGAATCCGTAAAAATTCGATGGTGGATTGGATTATATTGAAATTTTAAAAATCTACAGTCAGTGGATTGAACATGAATTTATAGACCTGCGAATCTACAAAAAGAATAAAAAAAGTTTATTTAATTAAAAGTAAAACTTATAAATGTGGTGTTACTACTTGCTAATAAGTAAATAAGTTAAAATATAGTTACGTTAAAACCATATTATATCATATCCAATAATAATGTAAAATAAAAATAATTAAAATAAACAAATATTAAATTGTTCTTTTCGGTATGTTATATATTTGAAACTTTACTTTGAATGTATTATTCTAACTTTTTTATAAATAATTAATTTATTTAAATCTTATTTAATATTGAATTTGATCAGTAGTAAATTATTTTTTATAAGATTTTTCTATTTAATTAATTCATAGATTAGACAGAATTGAATTTTTTTTGTCCACAAACCAATCTACAAAATGGTAGATTAAATATGGATTGGGTCAAATCCGCACCCAATTTGTAGATGTATGGATTAGATTTGTATTGAATTTCACCAATTCTTGGATTGAATTGCACCAATTCTTGGATTGAATTGAATTGAAAATTTTAATATGTAAAATCATGTGTCGGATATAAATTAATGTGCAATCTGTAAAATTTGATCTGCGAACACTCCTAGTCGACTGTGATCCACTAAACCAATAAATAAAAATAACTTATTTTTGGAGGTATTGTTTTGTAGGAATGGTCTGAACACAAACATATCAATCATTAGAAGTGAAGAAATAAAATACTAAAAGTAGGTCCATTCAATCTTTTTTCTTCAATTTACACAATCATGAACCCTTTAAAATAGCTCATTACTCTCTATGGCCCTATAGACTATGGTCACCACAAATGCTTTTATGAAATGGTCCTTCAAATATTTATCATAGGCATATAATAGAGGGCATATACCTTTGGATGATGTAGAGATGAAGTCATGCTCTGCACTTGTTGGCCAGATATGTGTCCCACGATGCTTAACTTAAAAAAAAAGTTGTATAATTGATTGTAAGTGATTGCCAATTATATATGAATCTTATTTGCCCCATGAGGGCACTAATTTGTCCTTTAAAATTGTGTGGAGGATTTATAATTCTAGTCTTCATAATTGAAATAGACAAGAGAAAAATAAATGAAAAGATAAATATTTACAATGATATTAGAGATTTCAATAATTTTTTTAATGGGATGCAATACAATTGATATATTTACAATTAGAATTTAATTCAATACTATTACAATACCGCCCACAGTTTTACCTTTACAAATTGTTCACAAATACATTTCAGAATTAATGTTCACAAATTTCTTATAAATTTGGAATAATAGTAGTTCCTCCACAAACTAGTAAGAAAAAGTAAGCTCCACCCACAAACTAGTAAGAGAGAAAATAATTTCCAAATATATATGAATTTATATTTAGAATGAGAAAAGAATCCACTAAGACTCGACCCAAGCTCCCAAGTTTAACTTAATATAGTTGAATCAATTTAATTGAGTCCCAACAACTATGTGTTACTATGAATTCCATAACTTGTAAATTACTATTCTATCATCCAACAAAAAAAAATATCACATTAACAAGAACTTAAATGCCAGCCTCTCTAACATTACCCAAATATGATGTACCTTTTGCCTTCCTAATATGGATCAAATTTTTTGATATTATTAACATGAATAGTTCCACTAATCACTAACAATAAAAAATTCGAAAGTTACTACCAAAGAAGAATTTCGATTGCATTAATTCTTGAATGAATAGTACTTGTAACCTTAAAATAAAGCTAGAGGACAAAGAAGATAAATTATAATTCACCGACCCAAAAGAAAAAAAAAATATTGATTTACAAAAGCATAAGAGGACAAGCAACAGAACAGGTTTCAACTCAAGTCTTCAAATATTGTAAGATTATAACAAAGGTTTGTGATAATGTGGGACCACTTGAAGACTAAAGGAATGTTTCATCAAAGAGGGTCAAGAATCAAGATCACACCCTCTTAAGTCAACCCCACCAAGGGTCTTGGTTGAAGATTAATTTGGTGACAGGACACATGCCCACTAGTCAATTTGTTTATTCACTCATCATCCTATTGAAAATTTTAAAGATGATAGAACCTCTTTTTTGAATTTCTTTTTTAATGGTTGAAATTTGATAATACAATATTTAAATCAAAAATTTCAATGCAAAGTCAATGACAAGAGAGATGGTCTTTTTAGACACAACACCGAAAGCCTTCAATTCAACCAACAATAATAAATATAAATTTACGAATGAATATTGTTAAGATGATTTTACAACTGATTTAATTTACAAATAAATTTTACTAATAATAGCCAACGGAGAGTAACTTTTGAGCTTAATTAGGTGATGATGTTGGAGGGAGGGAGTTGGTAAGGATAGCAAGAATTTGGACAAGTTTCCAAGATTAGAATTAATTCCACATATTAATTTGGTTGGTAAACTAAGTTTTAGACTTGCATTTCTATATTAAATTATCATCTTGTTGAGAATGTAAAGCAACTTAAATGTATTATATTGCCACTAAACCATTTGTAGATCTTACTAGAACAAGAAACTATGGATATAGGCTCTATTTTAAAAGTCATGTATATGTAATGGTTAAATTATTTTGAGTTTTTAATTAAATATTTCTATCCATAATACATTATCCCACTAGGGAGAGCCAACTTTCAGAAAGCAAATTATATAAATATCTTTTGGCTCTTGTACCACAAAGTGGAAATCTTAGTTGGTTTTGTAGGAAGAGTGTACAAAATATGAGTGGATTGTAGAATGGCTACAAATTAATTAGTTGGCAGAGAAATACAACATAAAAAAATGACTATACATGTGAAAAAGATTTCTTTAAAAAGTTGATGAAATGGAAATATCATTCAGTTTAATATAAATTATCTTTCTTAATTGCCGAAAAGAAGAGAAAATCCTTCTTAGTTCTTAGCCAGCCAGTCCTTCCTAAGCCTGACGTGCTTTTTTAATTTTCTAATTTTTTTATATACTTATTTTGACTTATTACCCTCACTCATTAAGAAGAGCAATTTGTTTTTGCTTTAATTACCTTTAAGTGGTAGGGTTCCCGTTTGTTTTTATTTGGTCCTTATGTATTTTTTTTTATAGGCATTTTAGGGTTACGGGGGGGTTTGCCCTATCTCCCAATTGTGCTTTCTTGGATCACACTGATCAATCACCTACCAAACATTGCTTTTGTTTCCCAAAATAAAGTACTTTTTGAGTTTGGGTATTTATAATCAGCGGCGAAACTAAGAATTTATTTTAATCCAAGTTAAATTAAAAACTACTCTTTCAATAAATATTATCGATTAAGACTAATACGAACATTTCTTAAAGATTGATATGAACATTACTAATTTTATTGTGATTACAAAAAAAAAAAAAATGTCAAAGGCCAGTATTAACATTACTTATTTTATAACGGTTCATAATAAAATTTCTTGAAAGTTACCTTAATTAGCTTTGCCTATGTTTATTACTACTCCAAAGTTTCATTATAAGTGATTGAAAATCTAATAGTTAATTTTGGTGTTTTTTTTAAAAAAATTTGGCTTAAAGAATCACTTTTGATAAAGCAGAGAATGAGTAGTTTTTCAAAATCTAATATTGAGAATCAGTTTTATACTTAATGTAATTCTATATATATTATAAAAATATAAAATTATCCTTCTTAATTAGGAAATAAATTCATTAACTTTAATGAGATTATTATTGTTATTATTGTTATTATTATTATTATTACCAATTATATTGAGATAAAAAAATAAAATTAAAGTTAATAATATAAAATATTTATTTAGTTATCAATTATTATATATACACAATAAAAAATATTTTATATGGATATTTATAAATGTGTCAATAAATTTTATTCAACATTATCTTCAATTCATTTATATTAGTAGTTTAACAATAAAATACATACAACTGCTTTTAAAACTATTAAAAATAAATTTGACCTAATTTTCAACTAATCTATTTACGGCTAATTATTTTAACAGCACAGTTATAAAAAAATATTTTAAAAATTACAACATTACCAAATTGGCCCTAAGTATAGTTGTTTAGGTTTGAGATTTCACTTCCATGTGACTTATGTTTTTGCGCTGTGCTTGGTAGACTTTGAACTATATGTTATTATTAATCTGTGAATTTAGACTTCCATTTAATTTAGTCTAACTAAAAGAATAAAAAAGTATGGCAAGACCTAAGACATGAAACAAAGAAAGTTAAAAATGAAAGATGAATTGACTTTTGAATAATGAAAGCTCAGTAAGTTAAAAGTAAAACTAAAAACCCACCAATCTAGACCGTCCAAATTGCTTCACGTTGGTTGATGACTCTAGGAGTATATCATAGTCAACAGAAAAGTAAACCAGTTGACAACATTTAATTATAAAATTGGTAACAGCTAGGATAATTGATTGACTTAGCAAAACATGATATTCCAATTCAGAATTGCATAATTTTTGACAACAATATATAACTATCACATCAATCTAAGTTTTAGATATTTTTAATTTAATCGCACCAATAATTAAGTTAATCTAAGATTAATTTTTGGTACGTATTTTGATAGGTACCTATTGACTATTGTTCTAACCAAAGTCATCATGTATGTGTGTGTGTATATATATATATATAATAATATAATATTATGATTGTGGCGTGTACGCGGTGCGTGTTTTACTTTGAGTACTAATGAGTTTGACCTAATTAAAATTTAAAAATTAGGACATACGAAGATTTTAGAAGCACTTTGTGTGACTGAAAAATTCTACAAACATGGGCCATGAAAGTAAGGCGTGTTTGGCTGCCGAAATTGTTGCTTTTGTTTCTTGAGCTTTGGTCAGAAGCGCTTTCACAATCTTAGTCACTCACTCTCGTGAAGCTAGCTAGCTGCTTGGCCTTTTCATTTTTCTCATTTTGTTTTCCTTTTCATGAGGGACAAAGAGATCAGACAAAATCTCGTGTCAAGAAATTCAAGTAGGGTTCTGGTTTTTGTCACGTTAGTGTGCACATGACCAATTGACCACAATCTTAATTACACCATTGTTACATAATCGTCTTTTATATATAATCCCTAGCTAGAAATAAAGCAATTCTAACAATTATAATTAATATATTAGGACTATTAATAATTTTCAAATGACAGGATGTTCATCTTCATCGATCGGCTAATAAACTAAGAAACTAATTAATGTTGTACTAATTATTTATAAAGCTAATTCATATTCCCAAGCGTTTTGGTTGATGGAGAGGAATGTGAACGAGAGAAACTCAAAATTGGAATCTTGTGCCGTATCATTGACAATGACAAGCACTGCTGCTGCGGGAGGCGACAATTGATATTTTGCAGGCAGCAGACCTTTAGAAAGACATGGGGGGCACATGCAAATGCGATGAAGAACCCACTTGGAAGTTTGAAGATCTAAATTCAAATGATTCATTTGGGCAAGTTGTAAGATGGAGGGATTCAACCCAGGTTGCGAATGTGATGAAAATCAATTGGATTGCTTGTTCTTAAAATAAAAAAATTAAATGTATTCTACTTAAACCGTTCACTTGCCCAACCACCTCCATTACCCACAAAAGAAAGAAATGAAACGATTAATTAACAACTACTTGTTATTTGTTAGTAAAATACAATCAACAAGACAATAACTTTTTAGTTGAATTTATCGGTATATACTCTCCTTATTTTTATAATAGAGAATTCGAGCCTCTCCATATAATTATAAGAACTTATTTAGTTGATTCTTTGAATTAGATTTTAATGTTAGGAAAGTAGTATTGGTATTGTGATGCTATGCGTTTGTTTTTATTATACAAATATAGGATATATTCATGTAAGTTTATAATACACAGCTGTAAGTGTTTATTAAATATTTTAGAGATGTATATCTTAAGTCTTCGAGTACCAAATAGAAATATCAAACACACCTTGAATTAAAAAATATTCAATAATCGATAAATTGTGTCACAATTATTAGAAATTTGAAATGGAGAAGAAAATGAAGGGGGTACGTGTAAAAATGGGTTGGGGTGCAAATGATTAGGAAATTAGAAGAATATCATAAAAGAAAGCACGAAGAAGAAGAAGAACGAACGATAAGGCGGCAAGCAAAAAGAGAGGGGGTCGCCTTCGCTTTCAGGGCTCTGACTCTGAGGCAAGTGTAGGGTTTGCGGGACCCATGTGTCGTCGCACGCGAGCGTGCACG
Organism: Citrus mangshanensis; assembly: GCA_030449895.1. Taxonomy (NCBI): domain Eukaryota; kingdom Viridiplantae; phylum Streptophyta; class Magnoliopsida; order Sapindales; family Rutaceae; genus Citrus; species Citrus mangshanensis. The sequence continues at coordinate 370,430 of JASUUJ010000178.1, read as the reverse complement.
CCGCGTGGACCCCATCCGTTGACTTTGTTCCAAAAGTCTTACCCTTCTAAGCATGACGTCATCCAGTCTCTGCCGCCTCGACCTCAACTCAACTAACCTAGTCAATTTCCATTTCCCCACCTTTATTTATTTATTAATTATTATTATTATTTTATTTTTGTGGTCAATTCTTAATTTTAATTTAATCTTTCTTCTTTTCCATTTTTTCCTTAAAAAAATTATTACCTTAATTAAATTTTCTTATTTTTAGATACTCAACTGATAATTTTTATTTGCATTTGCCTTTTTTGGCTAATGGGTGGTATACACTTATGATGATACATGCATGTAAACTCCTAACAATTTTCTACTAAAAATAGGTGAAACATGAGTTTTAAATTATAAATATTTTGCAACATGTTTGTTATAATTTATTTCAAAGTTAAGGTTTATCTTTTTTCTACCAAAAAAAAATCATAATATAATTTTTTTTAATATTGGGAGTTATAACTTCAATTGTTTTGTGCTTCTTTTTTTTTTTTTAATTCTTATTCATCTCAACTCGAGCTTTGAAAATAATTTATCTCTATGTATTAAAGAGAGAAACACAAGTCTGCATAAGATGATTAGATCGATTAAAGATGCTTTGTATTCAATCACATAGGAAACCGCATCAAATAAGTTCAATATGGACATACCTTATCCTGAATTACAGATTTAATCAAACTTACATTATGCATAACAAATCCTTTTTGACTTTATTAAGAAATGTTGTGAAAAATATAAACTACCTTAATTAGAAAATGTTGAATTTCACCTACCTAGATTGAATAAAAATCGAGTCATCCACCAACAATTCTTTTTTCATATGGTTAATAATAAATTGTGGCCTTATCGGGCACGGATATTGCTCTAATTTAAACCACAATTTATGCGATCTTTAACAACAAAGTTTTTACACTTCTTATCATGCTCAATTTCTCGTCGACCACCTTATTGTAGATTTAATAAAAATGATAGTGGATAGATGTTGGAATAATTCAGAATCAGGAATGAATATGTTTTTCCTTTTCAAATTTTTAAAGTAGAGTTTTGAATTCGAGGTAATTTTATTTATAGTAGGTCAATTAATTGCTCTTGACGTTTAAGGAAAATCTATAAAAGGTTCTTGTATTTGAGCTATAGCTTGCCTTGCATGAAATTTCCTTGAAGCAGTAATTAGTATATGATTTGTAGGTCTTTAAATTCAGTTAACAGTTTTGGAATATATATGTAGTAGGAAATTAATAATCATTAGTGTTGTTTGTCTAACACTTGTCTTTTTAGAAATTCCCTCTGTTATTATTAATTATATATGAAAAAAAGAGATAAATAGATGATGAATTATATTTGTCAACTACAATAAGAATCTACTGAAATTAGTAATATGAAAATTTGGCCCAGATAAGATTTGTTAGATTTACTTCTAACTCTTTGAAAGAAAGAGTTCGAATGAGTTGATCTACTTTAATTATTTGAAAGAAAGAGATTCTTAAAAATTTAGGTTAGAACTACCTACAACTCGTTTAAATATTTAAAAAAAAATCAATCTTTTAATGCATATACGAGTACTTGAACCCTAGTTCAAGAATGAGTGAGAAAGTGTAACTACTAGACTAAGTAATAATTTGCTTGAGTCTCATTATAATTAATTTGTGAAAAGTAAAAGTATTATTCAAAATTTAATCAAAATTTGAATGATGAAACAAAATATTGTTTCTTACAAGCTTATGGGAAATTCTGGCCTATGATTGGCCAAAATGGGCTCCATGTGCCTTGGTGGCCAATTTTTGGCATTACCTTACTAGGCAAAAGTTGTGCAAATTCGACCATATTACTTTATCTCGTTCATATTATATTATATTTGAAAGAAATAAACTAATTGAAAAAAAGGGATAATTAAGAGCATCTAAAATAAGAAATTAATAAGAAAAGGAAAAAAGAAAAGAAATTCAAAATGAAAAAGACCTAAATTTTCTCTTGTCTAATCAACCCCCTGAAATGTCAAACATTAATCCAGATACTTGTTTCACTTTGCACAGTAACCCTGAAAAACAGTTCTTCTTCAAGCTCACACACACACACACACAAATATATATATATGACAAATATGCAGCGAGCCGATCATTTTATGTGACCTTCAGAAACCTCCCAAAAAAATAAATTGAAACCAAAGAGAGAAGAAGATCAAGAAGCAACCAAGAGCTATTGTTATATTTATTAGCCATGGCAGATGAATTTAACGCGAGCACAAACTGGTGGGAATCATCAAGAAACAGGTTCGATAGCGGCTCTTCATCTTCAGCAACTTCTGGTCTCAATAGTAATACCAGTAGCTTTGGATGGCCAGTCACAACTCATCATCATCACCACCATCATCAAATGATTGACATCAAACCTAATACTGCAGCCACAACAAGATCCTCTATAGATTCTTCGGCTTCTGTTTCGGGTAGTTCAGTTGTTTTTCAAGATTCCCATAAGCTCCAACAACCCCCTGCTGTTGATTCTGATTTGCAAATGATGGGTTTAGGCCTCTCATCTCCTTCTTCCCTTGACTGGAACCAAGCTTTGCTAGTGTAAGTATCTATATGTGTGTGTGTGTGTGTATATACACACACACTCCACTATATGTATATAACAAATTTCAATTAATTATCTTTTTTTGTTGTTAATTAGTACCCGAGGTGATAAATCTGAGGGGAGCTTTCGATCTATGCTGCAAGAGAATATGAATTCAACAAGTGGGTACCGAGGGTTTTCTCTAGATCATCAACAACAAATACAGTTTAGTCCTCATCACGGCGGGAGCTCCAGTGATAGCACGGTAACGTGCCAGGGCTTGCCGTCGAGTTTTCAAATGGATTCATCATCTCCGGTTAATTTGTACGGCAACGTCCCAATTTTTCAAGGTGGTGGAATATTAGGGTCCGACAATAATCAGAATTATCATTACGGAGCTGCAGCAGCAGCAAGTAGCAGCTATGGGATGAACACAAGTGAGCTATCACCTTCTTGGTCAGCTGCTGCTACAAATAACAATAATAAAGTGCCTCAATTCTTGAGAACTTCACCGCCAAAACAGCAACAGCAGCAGCAGCAGCAGCAGCTTCACTTCTCTAACAACGCACCGTTTTGGAATGCGTCTGCTCCCACATCATTGAATGATGTTCGGTCACCGAACTTTTTCCCTTCTTTACAAACACCGTATGCTACTCAAACTTTTGATGAAAAACCAAAGGTAATGTTATTGATTAATACGCATCATCATTGTCTGTTTCTTTTTTTTTTTTTATTTCCTTTTAGATTAATTCAAGATTAGGGTTTCGATTTTATTAATTTCATCGTTTTTTTTTTCAGCACCATGTATCTGAGGTTCGAGATAACAGCAGCAGCACAGCAGTGAAGAAAAGTAGTGGAGGTGAACCCGCATCCAAGAGGGCTAAAAATGATCAACCGGCTTCGCCTTTGCCAGCTTTTAAGGTATAATTAATATTTATTAATAAGTTGAAAAATTATTTTGTTAATAAGATGGGATATGGCTTATTGTATCTTTGAATTTGTTCATACAGGTGAGGAAAGAGAAGATGGGGGACAGAATCACTGCACTCCAACAATTGGTTTCACCTTTTGGAAAGGTAATTTATTAATAACAAGTTTACTCATCAATTTTTATTTTGAAATATTGATCATGAAATATTCTTGCTCTTTTATGGATTTTTCTTTGTGACTTGGTTTTAATGTATGTATGGGTATACATTTGTCAGACTGATACAGCCTCAGTGCTATCTGAAGCAATTGAATACATCAAATTCCTCCATGACCAAGTAGCTGTAAGTATCCACTGAAAGACCTTGTTATTGTCGCAATAATTATCAATAATAAAAATCATCACATAAAATTTATGCGGTGGCCTCAACTTTCAACTATTTTTCTTTTTCTTTAAATATAATATCAGGTCTTAAGTACCCCATACATGAAAAGTGGAGGAGCTCCCATACCACACCAACCGGTAACATAAATTGTATATGTATATATATATATATAATTATTGCATAGCGCATACATTATATATTTTTGGTCACATAGTAGTAGATAAAACACACACATACATAATTTTGTTTTTCTTAATATATGCAGAATTCTGAGAAGGTTAAGGACAGTGAAGGGCCAAAACAAGATCTTAGAAGCCGGGGACTATGTCTAGTGCCGGTATCAAGCACATTTCCAGTCACTCATGAGACCACTGTGGATTTTTGGACTCCTACATTTGGAGGAACATTCAGATAGATGAAAAAGAAAGTGAAAGCAGCTAACATGGGGCATGCAATATGCAAGGAACTGATTCTCTGCTACATTTATGTATCTTATCAATTAACCCTAGACAAGTTGTGGGGGATGAATTGATAAAGATTGATGAATGGTGAAAGAATAGGAAACAGAAGCTGCCCACAAAACTGTCTAGTCCGGGGATGGAAATTTTGAAAAATGAATTGTAGAAATTGTAAAAGGAGAAACAAAAGAAAAAAATTGTTGGGCCAGCTACAAGCAAAATGATGTAAGTTTGCCCTAGACTGGGACCATTTATGCAGCATATATTAATTGTTGTAATAATTGAAGAATTATGAATTTTTAAGGTTGTTTTAGGGGATGAGAATAGGGTGCTCAAGTATAGGATTTGTTTAGAAGAACATCTGTTGTTAGCATAGCTGAGGTTATATATTAGTTCATTAATAGAGATGATAAAGGTGAATTGAGAGCTGGCACTAGCTTTAGCTAGGTAAGCTTTTGTTAAGGGAAAAAAGAAAGTAAAGGAAAAAAAATAAAAATTGAAGGGAATAATTGAATTCCAGATAGGAGTGAGTGTGGGGATGTCATTTGATTGGAAATCTCACTTTTGATTTGTTTATGTGTTTGGAATATGTTAGTGGAAGTCAGAGAGTGACCCACAGCTCCTTCTTTCATGTTTTTATTAATCTATTTATTTTAAAAAAAAAACTTTATAATATCGTTAGAATTGGAGAAATGTATGTGCAGATGCTATCAGACATTGCTTTTGAGTTTTGTGCTTTTGATCCAATGGTCACATAGAGGAGCTTCCATTGGAAGACAAAGAGAAGCAAATTAATCATCTCTTTCTTTCTTGTTAATTTAAATCGAAACATGTTATAATTATTATCCATGTGTAGTTTTATCTTCAAAAGAATGGGCATTTGATAACCGTTGACACTTATGTTGTCTTATTGCATCTCCTGTACAACGAACTTTAGGGTTCTAAATGTGTGTATTTGAATTCACAATTCTAAAAGCATTTGTATCATATGATCCATGATTAGTGATAAGCAATGATGTCATTCTTGATGTTGAATCAATACAACCACAATAATATGATTACATACATTTTATCTTTCATCTAATAATTCGAAATATATTTTGTTTTGATCCTTTCAAAAAAATGATAGTTTGTTTTGATCCTTTCAAAATGATGATAGTGTGCTAGAAACTTACAAACGTAACTCATAGTCATCCGCAAATCAAAAGTATATGAAATCATCATCTTTTATTAGGCTGACTTTGTTTCAGCTTTTGGCAACTATTCTACCAAATAAATGGTAATATTACCCATCAATTTTTTCTTGACAACTAGAACTTTCATTTTATTATTTCACAGCAGTACGTGATAGCTTAATAAAAACTATAACATCATTATATCAAATAGAGTGCAAATTATAAGTTAGTATCTCATTGGTTTGAGTTATCTTTACTACTTTTATATGTTCTCTCGATCGTAGAAAAAAAAATCATACATAAAAACACAAATTTGAGAAAATAGTAATAATAGCTTCAAGGTTGAAAAGCTTACATAGACTTTTATTGGTTTATTAATTATTTATAGCAACATGTGAGATATATAATGTGAAAAAAAAAAATTGATGATTCTTTTGTCATAACTAATCTGAAAAAGTAGTAAATATTTGAGTAAGTGTGAAGACTAGTTCAAGAATATTCCCAAAAAGTTAAAAGCTGTGGCACCTCTCTCTCTTTGAGGAGAAAAGGTTTTTCAGAAAAAATAATAAAAGCCTAATATATATAATATACAACAGACTAATCATGAACCCCAGCAAAAGAAAGAAGAAGAATTTAAAAAAAGCAACAAATCTTTCTTCTGAAATCTACTTGATTGGCATCTCTTTCTCTCACACTTTCTTTTCCCTCTTACGACTTTTGCACATATTGGCTAAAGAGTATAAAATAATGTAACATATACCTTCAACCCAGCCCCGGGATCAACACCAACTTTATGAAAATTGAGCTTTAAATTTCTTTACTGAGATACAAACAGGCACACACACACACACATATATAGTATTTCGTGTGAGAATTGAAGATATCTTTAGCTTTACTGTACAATCTCTATACACTTCGCTTCTGCTTTCTTACTAAAGTGCTTCCAAGTAGCTAGAGCCACAATGCTATTGTGGGAAAGCACTTTTGCTAAAGGGATTAATGGTAAAATGGGCATAGAAAAATTTAGAGTGGAAAGCAAAATTGTTGGCCTGCCCAACAGCATGATTGTAGAGAACTAATGGAGTGAGAAATGCGTTACCAGTAGTGAAAGGCATGTGCTTCACTAGTGCTTGACACATGCATGTACAAAGTACAAATTATATGCATATTCACCTATTCAAGTTGCATATGTAGGAGATGAGAAGTAGAAAAAAAGTTTAATACTCATTCGAAAGTATCATGGCTTAAATTGAAAAACGTAAGATAATGAAGAAAAAGGCAATGGGATGCCTGTTTGCATTTGTTTCCTTTGCCACATAAGCTTGATTGTTCGAGTATTTTTATACACACGTTTTTTTTTTTTTTTTTGGTTTGATACACAACAACAGCATCTTAGAATTTTGCTACTAGCCCCGGTATTGAATTCTGCTACATTTGAAGCTTTTTAGTTGGATCTTGCACATATTGTTGGCATATGGGCAAGAGAAAAATATTCTGATATCATGAAATTTGTGGTTGAAGTTTTGTTTCTTTTGAGGTTCTTCTTAAAAGTTCACTGCCACTTGTTGGGCCATCATTTGTGTTTATTATGTTTTCAGCTTTCAGCCTAATCAAGGAACTTTGCGGCTGATTCCGGGGAAATCTTATTTCCAAAGATCTCTAATTAATCATTCTCTGTCACCTTGTGCTAAAGCATAATTATCTTTTACGGGTAAGTGAATCAAAATTCGAATGCTTCTTTTTACTCTCATTTACTTTTCAATCCTTACCCTGTTTTCCAGCATAATCTGGGGAAAAGTAGAAGTTCACAGTGGAGAAATTGGACACAGAAACACATGCCCATAATGATGTGTTTAAGAAAACATAAGTTGAACAATAAGGGTTACTCACATGGGATGTACAGTTCAGACGCGGATGTCTCGATTTATTTTTTGTTTTGTCTTTCAGCTTCGTCTGGGTAAATTTTTCATGTGGACATCTAAAACTAAGCACGACTCCACAGTTCACATACCTAAAGTTAGGTGCACGTCAATTCGCGTTTGAAGAATAATCAGTGTTCAGTTGATATTAGGTTTGATCTGCAAAATCCAGTTGGCTTCATTTCCAGTCATGCAATTTAGTGTGAACAAGCTTGATCCAAGCAGGCTGGTATTACATCATGAAATTTTGTAACCGACCAAATCTTATTCATCTCCTATACATGCTTTCGTCCAAAAGTATTCACCGACTAGTAGGAAACGAGGGACAAAAAGGACGAAGACAATAATATTTCCCAATTTAATGTATAGAACAAGTACAAATAATCAACCAAGCAACTTTTTATCATGAAGAAAAGCCACTATATGACACACGCACAAAGCTTATACTGATAACAAAGCAAGAATTTATTGTTTGCAAACCAGAAGATATAGGAAACGGGAATTCTAGAGACGAAAAGAATGGAATAAGTCCACCTAATGGTTGTATTGTAAATTGAAATATTTAAGCACTTCCCTTCAGCTTCTTTGCAATGCCAGCAATGTGTTTTCCCTGGTGGAAAGCTTGCTCCAACTCAAGCTCAGTTGGCTGTCTCGAGCCATCTCCAGCAAAAGTTCCTGCACCGTAGGGACTTCCACCTTTCACTTTCTCCATCTCAAACATGCCAGCACCAAATGTGTATCCAATAGGAACAAATATCATCCCATGGTGAACAAGCTGAGTAATTGCCGTCAACCTGTGAAAATTCTTAAACTATTAGTCCTTGTTCGGTTTCATCAAGGAATTTCCATAATGTCAATTCAGACTACCATGTTATCGGAACTTACGCTGTAGTCTCTTGTCCACCACCTTGTGACCCAGTGCTGTAGAACATCCCAGCAGGTTTGCCAGCAAGCTGTTGTGTCCTCCATAGACCACCAGTAGCATCTAAAAATGCTTTAAATTGAGCAGCCATCATTCCAAATCTTGTTGGGAAGCCAAAAACAAACCCATCAGCCTCAGCAAGTTCGTTGGGGGTAATAATAGGTACATCACTCTTTGGTGGTGCACTCATCTTACCAAGTACCTCCTCAGGTAGTGTCTCAGGGACCTGTACCATATGGACACTAGAGTCAGTTGGGGATCATTACCAACTACATGCTATTGAGGAAATAGCGCAGGAATTAAAAACCACAAAAAAAAAAAAACACATCTGGGTTCTAAAACAAGAGATAAACAGTATGATAATTCAGAAACAAGGATTACTGGTTCAGTTGGGATGTTAAGAAAGGACATTGGGACAAACAAAGTAAACTTTGCAATCTCTTTGAAGCTTAGCTGCAGAAAATGACAACTTTGCAGCAGAGGTACTTTGGCCGTTTACACCACAACAATAGATAACAAGCATGGAGGAACCGTGAGTTATGGCCAACCAACTAAACAATATACTACCTCAAAACCTTTCTCAGTAAGAAGGCAATAACTTTGATAACTGGTTCAGTTGGGATGTTAAGAAAGGACACTGGGAGAAACAAAGTAAACTTTGCAATCTCATTGAAGCTTAGCTGCAGAAAATGACAATTTTGCAGCAGAGCTACTTTGGCAATGTACACCAAAACAATGGATAATAAGCATGGAGGAACCATGAGTTATGGCCAACCAACTAAACAATATACTACCTCAAAACCTTTCTCAGTAAGAAGGCAACATACACCAGACAAACAACAAAATAGCAGACTTAGTATTATTGACAACAGAATGTGACACATAGGTAATATGGCAAACATCATTACCTGCCATAATTTGGCTTCAACACCCTCAACAGATGAAGCTCCTTTCTTTATCTCTTCTGCCAGTTTCTCTACATGTCCATACATGGAATAGTACCTGTAATGCCAATAAACTTTGATCAAAAAGAGTCGCATTATGCTTGCAAAACAGTAAGAACATTGTAGAATCCATATATAATTCTAAATTTTAGATGATAGAACAACAATATCTTAACAGATCAAATATCGTACAAAGGATGTAGAGAGAAAACAAAATATCTGTAAATCATTAAATTAACTGTCACTATTATTAATAATGTATTATGGCCAAAGTTTTCAGCTAAATATAAAACAAGCAGTAGGAACACCTGGTCTAAGTCCGAAGTCCTAAGTTACCCTAACTGCTGCAACTGGTTATGATGAAACATTAAACCACTATGGTCAATTACCAAGTACTGACACATCATATAAAAACAAGGCCATTTGGAATAAGTCTGAACCAATGTGGCAACCATATAGAAAACAGAGCATACTCCCAAGTTAACAGAGTCAGTCTGTAAAACCACATCCATCATTATCTGGCCAGGACAGAATGGAACAAGATCCCTCAACCACCCACAATGCTTGAATAACAAATGGTAAGGTAGTGAATCAGGTCCTTGCATTAATTTGCTGCAGATCAAAAATGGGAACAAGGCACCTTGGAGGAACCAATAATCAGAAGACACAGAGGATAACTGCTGGCATGAGCCATCGATGATGCCAAAAACTGTCAGTAAAATTCATAGCAAACATTGACGTTGCTTGAAGAAATCAAGATGGAATCAAGATGGAAAACTAAACTAGATATTATGCCAAGTTATCATGTCTGTTTGAATACCATCCAATGCCATGAAAAAATCACTTCTAATGGCCACCCCTACCTACAGCTACTTATCCTATGGCTTAAATGTGGGTACCTACCCACTACTTTATGAGACCTTCTCTCATTGTGCATTATATCCAAAGCATAACTCTACCGTCCACATAAGACAGTTTAGTTGATCTTTTCACCATATGCAGGTCTATAGATCCGCAAATATTTCAAAGCTTTGGAGTTCGAACACATGTCAATAAGCTGGTGACAGCACGGAGTCAATAAACATACCACAATACAAGCCGAAAGAGAAAATGAAAAAATGAGAAATCAACTACACTCACTTATGAATTACAATCAAACAATGCTGTCTATGAACAGAGTGGAATGGGTGACTGAAGCATGAATTGTATTGGCCCATAACATTCTAAATGGTCAGTCTTTTGACTCTAAAGATACCTTATCCTAGCAATACCATAAATCTACTTCCAAACAGAAGTTGTCCCTGCAATTAGCTACATGACATGCGATAAGGAGCTTAGACTACTGAAAAGTATGCATATGTCTATACTACTTCCATACTCTGAAAACAGCATTAGGAAATGAAAATTGGATGAAAATTTGAAGGTTATCTTCCTTTCTTTGAAACAAAATTTATTTATCATTAGGAGCTAACATCTCCAATTCCAGGTTACCAAAACAACATAATATAGCATAACATCCTTTAGCTATGAATATTCAACATATACTCACCACTACACTAATTCGAAAATAATCGCATGAAACATGTAATTCTAAAATTGAATTTCACAGACTCCAAACATTTTAATATCATTACAAATATATCTTATTAGCACAATTGGCATCCATTTCACGCTTTCTCAGCTCAAGTGTTACTTTCGGCAGGAGCAATTTACAATATCAAAAAGACACTCCCAACGCGACACCAAATACACAGGCACGCACACAAACAGAAGGCATAGGAAACACAACAAAAACACTCAACCAAAACGATTATCAAAAGCTGAGGAACGAGTCACGGTAACTGCATTTCTGATCAAATAGATTTTTAATCGTAAAAACACAATCAAACCGCCAAGTGTCTACACAAGATGATTAAAATTACAGAAATTACGCTAAACATACAATATTATTACGTAAATGAACTCTGTTAATAAACCTAAACACAAACAGATCCACAATTACGACATAATTAAACTCTCAAAACGCAAATTAAGTAAATATAAAACAATAAAAAAATTAATTTGCAAGAAAAAATAACAAATAGAGAGAGAAATTACATACACAATATACACTTTGGTTGCCATCTCTTAAGGAGTCTTCTTCGACGAGTCTCTGTTACTTTTCTCTCTATATATAAAAAAAATGTTTGAAAAATGGATTGAAAAATGGAGAGCCTGAGAAGTCGTATTTATAGTTGAGAAAGAGCAGTGATTGAAAAGATAAATCACGGATTAGTTATTCAATTAGGCGGACTTGGACGGTGTCGTTTTAGCTTTCCAAATTATAAAATAAAAAAAAAAAAGTGGTTAATGATGATATGTTGTTGTCACGCTCATCATCATCATGGTCGTTGGGAAACTAATTAATAATCTAGAAGATGGCACTATTTTTAATGCTTTTATATTGTTTAATTATTACTAATTAATGATTCAATCAGGTAATATCTAATAACATTCAAATCCCTAGTTTTTGAAAAATAATAAATAATGATACAATTTATATTTTATTTCACAAGGGTCCTTGCCACTGGAATTTTTTTTTTATCTCTGGCAATAATAATAATATGCATGAAAGTCTATCTTACGATAGTTCCATATTTCTTAAGGGTATTAAATCATTTTTTGGTTGAGTAGATGATATCTCCACATCTTATTTTTGAGTTTGATCGATTGAGTTCTTCATGTGAGTTATAAGAATAAATATGATACATTTAAATAGGTTTTAACATATTTATAATGCATATATTTTTAATTGAGATTATAATACTTTGATATAAGTTGATCTCTTATCATACTATATGATGAATTATTCGTTATAATTTACTATATAATAGAATATTTAAAAAAAAACAGAGGCTAAAATTCTAAATCAACATCATTAATTTTATTTGAGTGTGGATGGTTGTTCTAAAGGTAATCCTGTTACTGGTGGTATTTTGCATGACCATTGGAGTGTGGTGTTAGCTGCCTTTGGATCTCTTTTGGGTCATCAACATATTCTTTTCGCTAAACTGATCATAGTTTGTGAGAATTTAAATTTTGCTATTCAACTTGGCTATTATGAGATTAAGGCAAAGTTTGACTCGACCACAATTATTTCTTTTATCAATTCTTATTGCTCTGCGCAGTGGGATTTTACTAATCTCTTTGGTCGTGTTCATGCTCTGTTTTTTGGCCTCTCTATCCTTATTAGGCATGTTTTATGGGAGGCTACATCTACTGTTAATTTTACGACCAACTAGGCATGTGTTTCATTATTGGTTTTTAGGTTGTCGAGACCTTCCAATTAGTTTGACTAGTATTCTTTATTTCGATGCTTCTAAGACCCTGCGTATTAAATAATGATATTTTACTTTCAGTTTATTTTTTGGGACCTTTTTATGTCTTGTTATACCTTTTTCATTTGCATTGGAAGTTTTAATCTTGTCCCTCTCTTTTTGTATCTCAATTTTTAATTTATATTACTGGTAGGAATCCAACTTAGCCCCTCACTATCTTGGTGGTTTCAACCAAAAAAATAAAAATAAAACATTTATTCGTGGATTCACGGACATACATATGCTAAAATAAGTAGACTGCCTTCGTCTGTGATTATGCAAAGACTCTAGGGAATCGAAAGCAATTCTCCCATTAGTTAGTTTGTTTTACCCTGGTGGGATATTAGTGGGTGCGGGCTTCAGGACAAATGAAAGATGCCGTGGCACGAGATGACAAGAGCTGCGTGACAATAATGCGAAGATGGGCGGCTGCGATTTCGCCTCAGATTAATGGATTTCGGGGTCCAATAATTTCAGAAAATGGAACTGAGCTGTTGATTGGTGGATAGAGTTTGACTTTTTTGCGAAAATTCGAGTGTGGACAACATTAAATGACGTATCACACGCTGCATGCTGACTCAAAATAACTAAATAATATGAATTTTTGACACCTTTGACCTAATCCGTTAGAAAATTTGAGTTTCAACATCGTGCCATTAGGTTGTCTCAGCTCTGCCAAATCTTAATTTAATCTGAATTGATTTTAATTATGGATTATTTTTTTTACAGAAAACCCAATACGGAAATTAAAAAAAAATAATTAATGTGAAATTAGTTACTTTATCAAGTAAATTGGTGCAAAATCAATGGGAATATAAAGAAAATTGTTTGAAATTTGAATGTCCAAATTTGTTGGGTCAAGAAAATGCAACTCTTTGGCCATCCAATTTTGTATGCCAGAAAGTTTTCGCATGGTTCAATGCTCCAAATCTTGTGTTGTCATTTTTTTTTTTTACTTATTTAAAGCATTTGGAAAAAAAATTGATTCCCATTTGATGAATAAACAATTACAACTTATAAAAAATTATGCCTAAACGGCCGCCATTGTTTTGTATTGAACCTCAAAAGAAGGGGATATTCATTTGTGCTTGTTGTTGAAGTCAACAACGGGGAATATGAAAAGCATAAATTAAAAATGAAGTTTTGTCAATGGAAAAGCAAAGCTCTTTTTGGGTCAGCAAAATCCACCACTATGATCCCTTTTTTTTTTTTTTTTTAATGCCCTAAACAGCTTGCATGGTCAATGGAGTAGCATGAGCAATAATGTATTGAGTGCTGGTAAGAGCGATTCATTGACATTGCCTCAAAACATATTATAGTGTTGTGTCAATTTCTACACTTTGAATGATGAGAAGATCAAACACAAAAATTGAAACCCCCACCATGCTCCAATGGTAAATTTCAAAAATGGTGGATGGAAGAGTTAGGTCTAGAGCCAAAATTCTTGTTTCAATATAAAGAATCATCCTCAAAGTTAATTGAATGCTAATTTGGACGTTAATCACAGTATTCAGAAACTAAACTTGTTTAGATGATGACAAAGTGACAAAAAGCAGGGTTGCAAACTTGCAATCTACATTCAATTTAATTGCAAAAGTCAGCTTTAAATCTATAAAATTATTCATATTTTATAATTGATTATCACATAATACATTGGTCCTTTCGTCCAAAAAGTAACAACCGCTAACTTTTCACATGATTAGAAAAAAAAGGGAATTTGGGCATTTCTTGAACCGTCAGGAACCTCCATTTCATAATTAATCATCATAATTTTTCATAATTTCCAACAAATGGGAATGGGTCCACAATGTGCATGGAAAAAAAACAAAAACAAATGTGAAACAGGCTTTGGCTTCAAGAGAATTCTGCAATCTGTAGACAAGTCACAGGGTATATAGCCATGATGCTCAATCTTATTGCCTTGTTCAGAAAGTTATGCATTTGACCAATTGTCTCCTCTCTTATATGCAAAGGTGGTTCTTGTATGGATTCACATTTCTTCCAGGCACAGCAATGCAAGCAAGGATCTATGGCTGCTGCCTAATTACTACTTTCCTGTTGGCTTGCCATTCTTTTGGGCTACAAAATAAAGCAAGAGCATAATGTGTATGTAAATATCTACACATGTAGATTGTATATAATTTTTTTGTTTTATATTCTTTAAAAGGTTCGAATGAAGATGAAAAATCTCACACACTAAATATTGATCCACCATAGTTTTTTATTATTACTCGAATTCAAGTAATTACAAGCGCAATGCGAATTGATAAATGCAGCTTTTAAATCTTTGTAACCAAACATATCATATTGATGAAAAATATAATGAAATCAAATCAAGCCGGAGAAATTTATAAGACTGGAAGATCAAGAGTGTAAATTAGTAATGAGAATTAACTAAATTTGAATTTGCTTCATCAAGGCGAATGAAAAGCTGAAATCTGATGCAGCAATTATCAGACCCCATAAAAACTCTTAAAATAACTTAAATTTCTTGATATTCCCCTGTAATCCCAAATCTAAAACTTTTTCACTCTTCATCATCATCATCATCATCATAATTCATTAAAATTGGCTGAATTGTTAGATTTATTCTGACTATGCATATATACTATATAGCCTTTTAAGAGTTAAAATATTTTGTCAATGAGTAGTGCTAAGTAGAGAAAAAGTTGAGAGAACACTGAGAGAAATTAGCCCTCTCTCTCTTTAACCATTCACTCTCTCTCTACCCTTTTATTCATAATTTCTCTCAGTGTTCTCTTAACTTTTTCTTCACTTAACATTTTTCTTTGTCAATAACTGCCACGTATATACAAACATGTTATGTCGTTAGTTTCCATGCCTAAATCAAACAATCAGCAACATATATCTATAAATAATTATTGAGACTGTTGAAAAGTAATATATGTAATGTTTTTTACTTACATGTCTTATAAGGCTAAGGTTATATATATGTTGATGATTGGATCATGGTTGGTTTATTTTAAATATATATTTATGTATATGTGTGAGTATTAATCTGATCTAGAATCTTAAATTTTATTAAAGTTCAAGAAAGTTATAAGTCTTACGGTTTAAAGTATAATGCTGTGAATATTAATCTGATCTAGAATCTTAAATTTTATTAAAGTTCAAGAAAGTTATAAGTCATACGGTTTAAAGCATAATGCCGTTACATTATTAAAGCATGTGATTTAAGTGCTTCTTTAGACTTTAACAAATCTAAGATCTCGATTGAAACATTTCTTTTATATATACACACACACACACAAAATGAGTCATGGTATTGTGTAAACTAAGTAACTTGTTAGTATTGCAGAATACAATAAGGTTACCCCGTATACAGATCCAAAACCAGCTTCTCCAAGCTTGGTGTTGATTGATTAAAAAGTTATCAGTTGCATTGGCAACTGCATCCAACTCAGAGAATGGTAGCTCCAGGCCTTCTTTTCGATCTTCATTTCTATGAACAGATTGCGTGTTCTCTGTTTTTGGTAAAACCAAAAAAAAAACAGTGGACACATTAAGCAATCGTCGTCAGAATTTCTAGTTGAAACATAATTGCCAGCACAAATTTACGACAGTAGGAAGTTTTAACAACCAAAGAAACATAAACTTGTGAAAGAAAACAGAATGTAATCTTACCTACTAAATTTCTCCTCTTTTTTGCGAATGTAAAAGCTGACTATATAAGCACAAGCACCTCTGCAATTAGACCAACGGTTGTCACAATTATCAATATTTTCTTCTCATTCTTATCTTTGTTCCCTTGATAGGCAATTTGGTACACCAAACAGAAATAGTCAATGGTGATGGTGCCAAGAAAACACTGCACGTTGGGAACCCATGGTTTGTGTGTCTGTCTGATAAATGTTAGTTTGTGCAAGGTGTTTGATGATATTAGCAAAGTGTTAGATCATTTGTCGGAGTGAAGAATCCTGCACCAGCTCTCATCATCTTACTCATGTACACTGGACAGTGACATGGACAAACAGGAGCTGTCCTTGGTGAAGGACAGTACACGGCAGCCATTGGATCAAGTTATTATTAGCCATACGATCAAACGAAAGACATGAGATGAACTCTTCTTGTATGGGAAAAAACAATGTTGCGTGTGTGAAGATAGAAACGAATGGCATAACAAATTTTCTTAGCTTTGCAGTATTGGGTCGTTTCTTAAGTTATAGTGGTTTTACTTTTATATTTCCATTTTAAAACTTCGAAGCTCTCTAGAAGCTGCCCAATAGCTCCTGTAGTTGAGCGTCAGCAGTGTTAGTACAAGGTCTTCGAATTTCCTTTTTAGTTTCTGCATCAGAGGTACTAGATTGAGCAGGATTGGCAGTTACCGAAGACATTATCCTAAGAAAAGACTTAGCGGTTTTAACATGGTTATTCAAAAACCATTATCAAACACTGACATAATGACATTATGGTGACGAAAGTGATCATATGCATTGATTAGAGACGACGAATTCAATTGGAGTCACCGTATGACCAATAGTAGCTTAATTTGTGAACCGGTAGGCCCAACCAGCCAAAGTCACGCCCAGAAATCAGAGCGAACAAGCCCAGTACTGTGCTGTCACCACTTTCTTTGACGAGACTTGCAGAGTAAGGATAACTGGATAAGTGAGCTTGTAACTTCTGCAAGAAAACGTGAAATCCTGGTTGCATGAAGATAAAATTCTGTCTCCAAATGTAGTTCAAACCACATTGTGAAATTTGGACCATAGATTTTAGGGCTAACAAATTCTATGGCCAGATGGCATCTAGTACATATGCTTGGTTACCACTCCATCTTTGCATGAGGATCACTATTTCTAACTCTTAAAAAATTAATGAAATCATTCTAGTAACTGAGATTCATAATTATCCCATTACAGCAACATTTTAAGTAAGATATATAAGTTATCAAAAACCATGTACCTAAAATTTTAGAAGTTTCAACTTAGTTATATTTCTAATGAGAATTTGGTTTCAAATCGAGGTACCTAGCTTGCTGCTTTTGCCCACAATAATTGTTTCCATTAAAACTAAGATTGTGATTGTAAATGCCAGAAATTATGGCCACTTACACTGCATCACATGTTTGTTAAAAATTGTTAATTCAGATAAAGAATATATTTTATATTGAATCGAATTAAACATCAATATAAACACAACTCACATTGATTCTGGATCATAAATCAATATCTGATATGAATTATGTTCAGCCTCGGATTTAATATTAATATTAATTGGATGAATCATTGTGAAAGGTCCAGAGAAAACAAACATCAATCAACCCGAAAATGTTGATAAGTAATGACACATGGTTACTAACGAAACCATGTGCTAGGAAATGAACAAACAATTACCAAATTTAATGGTTCAAATTAAATTAAGAAAAAAAATGTAGGATTCATATATGAAATGATAGAACTTTCTCACCATTCTTTTATCTCTCGGTCCATAATTTTCACCAATTTTTAGAGCTAAGTCGAAAGAAATTCATATATAAATCAATTCTCAATCTCCAATGACTAACTTGAGTGTCAGAGCCTCTTCTAGAGGCACACATTGCACACTCGAGTTTAATCAACAAGAGTCCATGAGAATTGTGAGTTTTTCTAAAATCTTCAAAGGAATCGGGTATAATTTTTTGTTATTATACATTGAATTATCATATGGTGGATAAAGGTTTAAGCACCTTCCGTGATGGTCTGCCAAATGATTTAATTTAGTGGGTCTATTAATTTCCTCCAATATTTTAAATTTATTGTATATAAAAAATTTTGAAGTTAAGAAAATTTTGAGTCTTTATTAAGCAAAAAAATGAATTGTGAGAATGTAAAGAAAAGTTGCAAGGAGGATATCATGAATAGAATTTTATTTTCTTATAAAAAACGTTCTCATTTTCTTATTCATGCTATATTTGTTGGAGAAAAATTAGGTTTTTAAATTTTTTATAAAACTTTTTGAAGATCGCTTTCATATAATATATAAGAATTTGTATTCTAGAAATCGTACCTTGAAAATCCGAGTTGGCTTTTTTCGTTGAAGTGATTTAAGCTCCTAGATCACAATCCGCCACCACCAGATCACGATCCGCTACCACCACTTGTTAGATCGCGAATCGTCACCAATGATCTTTCGTTCGCACTTAACGTGTGGACGCCTTTATCACTACTAAAGCAACTAGTACGAGAAAATTTTTTTCTCAACAATTGAGAGAAAAATCTTATTCTCTGATCTGTATAAAGTGGCTTCCCTCTTTTCTTTAGAGAAAATAAGCCTTTTATATCACCCTTTAGTGAAAACCCTAGGCTCCAAATAATCAAAAAATAAAACCCACGTTATTTGCTTTTTCAATAGGGGACCCACCTTGTAAAATAACATAAGGCCCCTTACACAAAAGCTAATTAAATGGCGCCTCCCACTAAATGATATATTTAGGCTTTTGACCCAAATAACTAGTTATCTTACTTATTAGTCCAGTAGTGGTGCAATCAATTAAATGAGCTAACCCGGAGATCATTTGGGAACATACAATAGTGGCTACAATAATTAGGCCTGTAATTAAACTAGCCAAATTATTTAATTCCAAATCTACTCCACTAAAAGATTGGAACTGACTTCCATAATTGTATGCTCAAATAATAATTCGTCCCAAGCCACATTGATTTCTTTACTGCACAATCCTTTGTACCACATCGTTAATTAAATTGATATCTCAACTGTCCAATCAATTTAATAACATATTATTCCTTGATCCTTACTGGTTTTCTCTAATGATCATTTTCAACATACTAAATACGTTGACACACTCTGGCCAGAGAATTCTATGATCAAGTACCGAAAATCTATCAAGAGATGTGTTGTACAAATTCTATATTGTTAATCCATAACTCCAATACTCATAATTGCTCCCACCAAGATACCGGGTAATCTTGACCACAAGGATGTGTCGTGCCCATTGGTAACTCAAATGAAATAACAATTACAATCATGAAATCATAATTAACTCAAGATTAAGATTACAGTAAAATCTATGAGATTTAATAAGTTATTACAAAGTTAATTAAATCTCATATGTGATCCTGTTAGTACTACATCAATAAATTCATACATGATTAAGACAAATCATTCAATGAATTTATTACAGTCTATACTTAAATAAAGTGCCCAACTTTATTTATCAACTGCGAACTAAATTTATTTAATCATAAGATAACTTGTATTTATGTCTTCTGTGAATCTACATGGTGATCACATAAATACATATAATATGATTAAATCGACTTTAATACAAATATTAATGCAATTAAGATATTTGAATAAAATACCTAATTAATTTTATTAATTAGAGAAAATATTTATTACAATTAAATAAACACATATGCTTTTAAAGAACATATTTTCCCAACAATCTCCCACTAGCTCTCAAAGCATATCTAGCATATTGCTCATGCTCTAGGGCTCTAAGTGCAGGTTATAAAGGTTTCCCACTAATGGCCATTGTAATAAGATCTGCCATTTAGCATCTAATGCCATTTGGGGTACTGTCATATAACATTTCTACACTATTCCCTTATAAGATGATACTTCTTGTCAATATGTTTTGTTTCTTGTGGTTCCTTAGATTGAGTTACCGCACTACCATTATCACAAAATAGTTTAACGGGTGCAGTTACAACAGGTACCACCTCAAGATTTCGTAGGAACTTACGGAGCCATATAGCTCCTTTTGCAACTTCAGATGTAGCCACATATTCAGCTTTAGTTAT
The DNA here is from genome assembly GCA_030449895.1 of Citrus mangshanensis. Classification (NCBI taxonomy): domain Eukaryota; kingdom Viridiplantae; phylum Streptophyta; class Magnoliopsida; order Sapindales; family Rutaceae; genus Citrus; species Citrus mangshanensis. The sequence continues at coordinate 349,997 of JASUUJ010000178.1, read as the reverse complement.
TAAGTCTGTGATACAAGATTGTTTCACACTCATCCAACTAATAGCTCCACTTCCCAATGTAAACACATAGCCGGAAGTTGATTTTCTGGAATCCTTATCTAACATATGAAATACTAACTAGGCAACCCAAGAGGGGGGTGAATTGGGATTTTAAAAATTATCCTAGGCAAACCACACAACAATTTAATCTATTGCCTTAATCAAATTGAAAACAATAAATTCAATCATGCGCAATATTAAAAGAGTAAGGGAAGAGAAAACAAACACAATGATTTTTACGTGGTTCGGCAATCCCCGCCTACGTCCACGCCTCCAAGCTCACCGGGCTTGAGGATTTCACTAAGCTAGCCTCCTAAGGCTTCAAACGCTTACAATTGACTTCCAAGGTGTCAATGGACCTTTACAACAAGAGATTATCCCCAATCTCTTAACCCAAGTGTATCCCAACACTTACAATCTTTTAACTTGATTTTACAAAAAGGATTACAAATGAATCTCTCTCACACAATGTGTTTGATCACAAGTAAAAGCTCAATGTGTGAATGAATGAGATGAATACAAAGATTTAAAGCTCAATGAAAGTTGTATTCTCAATATTTTGCTCAATGATGATCGTTGGAATTCTTCTTGTTTGAATTGGATTGAGCTTATTTATAGTTGGAGCTGAAAAACTAGCCGTTATAGATTGTCTGCACGAAAACGGTTCGCCGTTAACCATTAACGGTTAACCGTTTAGGCTGGTCAAAGTTACCGTTGGGCCAATTTTCAAATAAACGGTTAGCCGTTTAGGCTTACCCTTTCGCCGTTAATTTCCAGAGACCTATAAAAAAAATTTGGTTTAACCGTTCTTACTAAACGGATCAAGGTTAACAAACTGAAAATAATCGGTTAACCGTTTTCAGTAAACGGTTCACCGTTAATTTCCAGAATCATCATTTTAACAATACTTTAAAGAACATGCTTTCTGGAAATTATCGGTTAGCCGTTTTTAAATAAACGGTTAGCCGTTTGCTACAGTGATTGCTACAGTAACCTGCACAGTGCACTATTTTCCGAAATTACAGTTTGACCTCAAAACTTTATAAAATTGTATTATAACCCAAAACGTCATGAAACTTTACAAATAGGTCCAATTTCAGATTTTCTAAGTAATGCTTTATTAATCCCAAAACTTTCTAAAATTATGTTATAGCCCAAAATGCTATGACACTTTTCAAATAAGTCCTTCACCAAAATTTCAAGCAATACTTGTTTATTTCAAAGTTTTCAAAATTCTTTCAATTAAACCATAAACTTTGAAAAACAACCAATTTCATAAAATCATTTTTCTATTAAATATAAAACCTTTATAATGTGAAAATAATGATTTATTTAAAAAGAATATTAAATAATTTGAGCTTAAAAGATTAATCATTCTTAATCTTGTTTGTTATCATCAAAATCAATATTACGGAAACATATATGTTAACAACATAAAGTCAGAATCAGTATAACCCACTGGAATGAGTTTAACACCGGAATACACAAGCATATAATTTTTAGTTCTTTTCAGATACTTCATTATATGCTTGACTGCAGTCCAGTATTGAGGTCCAGGATTAAATTGATATCTGCTAACCATCCCTACCGCAAAACAGATGTCTGGCCTAGTGCAAAGCATGACATATATGAGACTTCCCACAACTTCTGCATAGGGAACTCGTCTCATTCTCTCTATCTCTTCAGATGTTTTAGGTGATTGATCCTTAGAGAATGTAATTCCATGTCTGAATGGTAATAAACCAGTCTTGGAATTTTCCATGTTAAATCTAGCCAATATCTTATCGATATAGACCGCTTGAGACAAGGCTGAAGTTTTATTCTTCCGGTCTCGTAGTAACTTGATACCAAGAATATAACTTATCTCTCCCATGTCTTTCATATCAAATTATTTTGCTAACCAAATCTTTATTGTAGTCAATACTCTTATATCGTTTCCAATCAGGAGAATATTGTCTACACAAAGAACTAGGAAGGCTACAAATTTTCCCTAAATTTTCTTTTACACACATGGTTCATCAATGTTCTGAATGAATCCAAGCGATTTAATCGCTTGATCAAATTTGATGTTCCATGACCAGGATGCTTGCTTCAATCCATAAATGGATCTCTGCAACTTACATACCATGTGTTCTTGGCCTTTTTTGTATAAATCCATCTGGTTGCTGCATGTAGATGTTTTCTTCAAGATGCCTGTTATGAAAGGCAGTCTTGACATCCATTTGCCAAATTTCATAATCTAACACTGCAGCAATGGAGAGCAGAATCCTGATGGATTTAAGCATAGCAACTGGAGAAAAAGTTTCCTCATAATCGATTCCTTCTTTCTAAGTAAATCCTTCGGCTACTAATCTTGCTTTAAATGTTTCCACCCTTCCGTCTACTCCTCTTTTTCTCTTGTAGATCCACTTGCACCCTATAGGTTTTACCCCATTTGGTGTCTCTACAAGTTCCCAGACTTTATTGGAACACATAGATTCCATTTCTTGATTCATGGCCTTTTTTCAAAATTCAACATCTCTATCTATTAGAGCTTCGTTGTAACTAGTGGGATCTTGTACATGTTCATCTGAGATAGCCATATAGGTTTCTCCTAAAAGCATGTATCTCGCAGGTAACCTAGTTACCCTCCCACTACGACAAGGTTCTAAAAGTGATGGTTGTTCAAGGATAATCATGTGCTGATTAGCTGGTTGTTGCTGTTCTTCTTGTTCTATAACAGGTGTTGAAAGCTGAGCATCAACCTGATCTCTTTTATTTCTCTAGTTTTACCTTACTCTTAGGTTATAAGTCATTATATAGTCTTCCTCAAAGAAATTAAAGAATATTTCTATAAATACATTCCTATCTTAAGGACTATTAATCAGACTTTCCCTTATTCCTTTAAGATACCTAAAACATGTAAGCTTCTGAACACGAATCTATCTTCTCTATCTCTGATTCTAGTAGAAATACTAGTAAACTCCAAATACGAATGTGTCTCAAACCATGTTTGTGACTTTTTCATAATTTCTTGGAGTAGTAGACACCGAGATAGATAAAACTAAGTTCAATAAACTTTGTAGTTTCAAATACTAGTATCTGGAATAAGAAAGGTAAATGATAAACCACTTAGTATATATCTTGTCTTATCCAAAAGAATTTTGTTTCTCCATTTAATTACACTATTGTATCATAGTGTTCATTAACAACCAAATAGTGCTTGAATTCTCCATAGAGATATTCTTTGTTTCGATCATATCGAAGTTCTTTTATGTTCCTGTCTAATTGCTTCTGTCTTATCCACGTACTCTTTTGAATTTCAAAAGCAATGGAATCATGACGCATTTAGACAAACATAAATATAATGAATATTCATCAACAATATTGATAGAATACTCATAACCTCTTATAACATGTAAACTGATTAGTCCGTATACATTTGTATGCGCTAAATCATCAAATACAATGTTATGCTTTTAGCTCAAAAAGAGCATCCTTGTCATGTTACTTTTCTAAATAAGATTTATAGAGTTATAATGATCAATCTTAATAGGCCAACAAGTCTATCATTAATCATTTTCTTAAAATCTTATTATAGTTTATATGACTCAAGCATAAATATCAGAGGTGATTTTTGGTTAGAAGAAACATTTCTTTTCTTAGATAAATGCATATACTTTTTATCATTATATCTTACTTTGAATAGATCAACGTACTTCTATGATATAAATTGTCTTTATAAATAACCAAAATAAGTAATAAACAGAGGATCCAAAAATAACAGTGTACTCTTGTTTATTAAAACAAGCCACCGAAATTAAATTCCTCTAATATTTGAAAAAATAAAGACAAATATCAAAACTAAAGTCTTGTAAAATTGATCTAGTCTTTCAATTGATATAAACTATCATGTCCTCAACTGCTGTTTGAAGCTTTCTTCACTTAATCTCTTGGTTTCCTGAAAACCAAATAAATTAATTACAAATAAAATTAGTTATCTCAGAATTCATTATTGTATGAATCAATAGAAATCTGAACTAATTAGGAAGCTTAAAGATTTCCTATACCTGATTTTAATAATCTTAGGACAATCTTTCTTTGTCCACATTTGTAACACTTGCCTTTTGGCTTGCCACTTCTTTTAGTGGACAGTTTGCCGATCCCAACTCTTGCTTGCTCATTCTTGTCTTTCGACTTAAGCCTTGAAGAGACTCCTTTTTCAGGAAGTTTTCTGCTATGATAAAATTCTTCTATAGCATGTAGTTCGTGCATTAATTTAATTAAGGTCATATCTTTATTGTTTAAGATATAGCTGACCTTAAACTCTTTGAATGTATAAGGTAAAGATTCAATCACCATGTTAATATTTGATTTATCATTGATTTGAACACCATGAATCTCTACCTCATTCAAATAGTCCATCATGTTGAGGACATGATCACGAACTTTTGTGCCCTCTTCCATCTTAGTATCCGTAATACGTTTTAATGTTGCTTCTCTGGCAAAATGGGTATTTTGCCCAAACATCTAATGAAGACTAGCCATTATTTCAGTGGTTGTTTCCATGCTCTGATGTTTTCTATGCAGTTCCACAGAAATCGAAGCCAATATATAGCGCTTAGCCATGTTGTTAGCTTCGCACCATTTCTCATAAGGCTCCCTCTGATTTCTATAATCGTATAACGATGGTTCAGGAGGCAAGGCTGGGTCAACACATATTTGCTTCCCTTAGCAGTGAGACTATTAAATAAATTGCGTTTCCAATCTAAATAATTTTCGCCAGTGAGTTCATTTTTAACAAGGATAATTAATAATGGGTTGATGGAAGACATTTTCTGAAAAAATAAAATACACATGCATAAATACTTTGAAACAATATTCACAATAAATGAAAAAAAATGCAAAAAATCATAAATGCATTTTAATTTATTGTAACGATAATCTAGTACCGCTTTGACAAGCTATCCGTTGGGAAAGTCATGTCTACACTTACTAGACCCAATTATCCATTAAATTATTTACTTTCATGTAGAGACATTATAACTAATTATCGTTATCCTTTTGGGACTAAATTTGTTAACAGAGTTTTGTTGGGAAGGTTAATAACAAATTTTAGTTGAGTGTATAACCATTATTTCAATCTACGTATTTTTCATATCAATAGTCACCGTTGGGGCAAACAATCAATTGAAAAATATTTCAATTTTATCTTTGAAGAAGTTCATCAAATAAAATATCTAATATATATACCCTCCGTAGGGAGCATCACCGTATCATGAAGTCGAGGTATATATATAATTTTATTATTGAACTAACAATGGAGCCCGTGGGAAAATTATCTTGAATTTTTCCTCTCCCACTCAATATTTTAAAATTGATTTTTCCTTTTAAAAACATAGGCAAATTTCAAACAATATAACGAGATTCATAATTAATAAATGACATGTATCATTATGCATAGAGTGACACTACCTATTCTATATGACATGTTATCATGACATGTTATCATCTAAAACATAACATATAGAAAAATAATTAAATAATCTTAATTCATGGTTTACCTAATAATGAAAAATACATTAACCCTAAGCCTAATCTTCATTGGGCTTCTTGTCAATGTCCATCTTCCATAATCTTGTCTTTGTTAATGGACTAGGGGAAATTGGGCTTTTAAATTTATAATTGGTCCAATTTTAATTTTTGGAAGGAAATAAATAAATAATTAAATTTTTTTATTAAAATAAAACTTTTGGACCAAAAATAAATTTAATGTGTTCAATTTTATCTATGCATTTTAATTCATTAAGCCCAAATTTCAATTGGGCCTAAAACTAGGATTCTTTAAGCCCAAAATTATTTTTGGACTTAAATGCAAAAAATTAAAACATATCTGCCCAAAAAAAAAACTATGGAACTATAAGGATCTGAATGATAAGAACCATTGAAACCCTAAATCCATATTTTTCTCTCCCCAGCCGCCATCACCACAAAGGGCAGCCACTGTTCACAATTTCCAACCATCTTCGACGCCGAACCACCGCCGCCATGTCGCGCACGCAACGCGCAGCAGGCCGCTGTTTATTGCGCGGCTGTCCCAAGACGTTGCGCCCACAAGCCACGCTTGCGCGCGCGCATTGCGCTTGCGCGCGCGCGCGCTTGCGCTGCTGGCCAAAATTTTCAGCCTCCGTCGTTCCGATCTTGAAAATCCGAGATTAATTTACAAATTTCCTTGGCCAATTTTGGCTTACAAAAATTCTATAACAGTAAAATAAATCAAGAGAGAAACCTGGTGATAAAAAAACCACCCCTCTTGTTACAGATCCAAAGAAAAAACACAACGAAAAATCTAACCATGAATTAAGACAAACCAAAACATGCTTTATTCATATATTAAACAAATAATATATATCTGAATAAATTGTGCCACTCTAATCATAAATTTTAAGAATGATTTCATACGAAATTCTTATATATTAATATGAGATGGCTCTGATACCAATTGTTGGAGAAAAATTAGGTTTTTAAATTTTTTATAANACTCAAGATCTCATATAATATATAAGAATTTGTATTGTAGAAATCGTACCTTGAAAATCCGAGTTGGCTTTTTTGGCTGAAGTGATTTAGGCTCCTAGATCACGATCCGCCACCAACACTCCTATTAGATCACGATCCGTCACCACCACGCTTGTTAGATCGCGTCACCAATGATCTTCGGTTCGATCTCGCACGTGAGCGCGCTTTATCACTACCAAAGCAATTAGCGAGAAAATTTTTCTCTCAACAAGAGAAAAATCTTATTCTCTCGATCAGTATAAAGTGGCTTCCCTCTTTCTTTAAAGAAAATAAGCATTTTATATCACCCTTTGAAAACCCAGCCCAAATAATCAAAAATAAAACCCACGTTATTTGCTTTTTCAATAGGGGACCGTAAAATAACACTCTTACACAAAAGCTAATTAAATGGAGCGTCCACTAAATGATATATTTAGGCTTTTGACCAAAATAGTTATCTTACTTATTAAGAGTGCAATTAAATGAGCTAACCCGGGGATCATTTGGGAATATACAATAGTGGCTATAATAATTAGGCCTGTAATTAAACTAGCCAAATTATTTAATTCCAAATCTACTCCACTAAAAGATTGGATCTGACTTCCATTATTGTATGCTCGAATAATAATTCGTCCCAAGCCACATTGATTTCTTTTTTTTGCACATCGTTAATTAAATTGATATCTCAATCCAATCAATTTAATAATATCTTATTCCTTGATCACTGGTTTCTCTAATGATCATTTTCAACATACTAAATACGTTGACACACTCAGAGAATTCATGATCAAAACCTATCAAGAGATGTGTTGTACAAATTCTATATTGTTAATCCATAACTCCAATACTCATAATTGCTCCCACCAAGATAGGTAATCTTGACTACAAGGATGTGTGCCCATTGGTAACTCAAATGAAATAACAATTACAATCATGAAATCATAATTAACTCAAGATTAAGATTACAAAAATCAACGCCTATGAGATTTAATAAGTCAGCTTATTACAAAGTTAATTAAATCTCATATGTGATCCTGCTCAATGTAGATTACATCAATAAATTCATACATGATTAAGACAAATCATTCAATGAATTTATTACAGTCTATATCTAAATAAAGTGCCCAACTTTATTTATCAACTGCGAACTAAATTTATTTAATCATAAGATAACTTGTATTTATGTCTTCTATGAATCCATATGGTGATCACGTAAATACATATAATATGAATAAATGGACTTTAATACAAATATTAATGCAATTAAGATATTTGAATAAAATACCTCATTAATTTTATTAATCAGAAAAAATATTTATTACAATTAAATAAACACATATGCTTTTAAAGAGCACATTTTCCCAACAATATTAACATGATTAACGACATAGAAAAGTAAAATTCACATGAGTGACATATCTGATAAATTTTTAGTTTCACAAAATGAAAGTCTTTGTGGAATAAAATTCTTACTATTTCTGTCAATATATAAATAAAGGAAAATTATCATTACACCACCTTTATTTTGTTTTATATTCATCCAACCACTACAAAATTCTAACATGTACTTTGCATTAACACTATTAAATAATTTTAATAAAATTATAATTTTACCCCCAAATAAATTAGAAGACCATTTTATTTTATAAAAAACTTTAAAAAATAAAAAATATAATGATAAAAATATCCCTAAATTTAATAAAAATAAATCCCAAAATTAGAATTTTATTTTTAATAAAAATTAATTTAATATAAAATTATAATTATAAAAATAATTGTAAAATTTTGGGATTTAATAAAAATTCCCTAAATTATTAAAATTTTAGGATTTATTCTTTTAAGATATAAATTTAGTTATTTTAATAAAATTTTACAAAATTATAATTTTTTAATAAATAAATTCATTTATTTTTATTAAAATTTTGTAAAATCTAAATTTAGTAAAAATCAGTTGAGCACCTCCATTTGAGATTTATTTATTTTATTAAATTTAGGGATATTTTTATGATTAAAATTTTTAATTTTAAAAGTTTTTATAAGATAAAATAGTCTTTTAATTTATTTAGGGGTAAAATTATCATTTTATTAAAATTATTTAATAGTGTTAATGCAAAAGTGGCTAGTTGATACAAATGTGAAAAGAAAGGTGATGTAAAGTACATGTTAAAATTTTGTAGTGGTTGAATAAACATAAAGCAAAATAAAAATGGTGCAATGATAATTTCGCTTAAATAAATATAGGAGTAAGAGGTTTTAGCCTCTTAAGCATAGTTCCACTGGCTATGATTAATGAATACACTTTATGCCATGGTCATATGAGTTTTAAGTAATAATAGAAGATGAGAGTTGGTGTTTAGTGAGTGAGATTTCTTATCCGCATCCAGAACTTTTAATGTAGGAGATTTTTTCAATCCCGTAAATAGGTATGCATATGTATGTGTATATATATATATAGTTTTTCTTTTGTGTGGAAATCTACATTTTATAAAAAATGGGTGCACTTTTTACAACATTGTAATTGATGTGTTTACATTATTGCAAACTATTTTACAATGATTTAAATACTTTTGGACTATTGTAAGAGGAAGCGTCCACACAAAATTTTCCTTTTATATATTATAGTGAAGATTGCAATTTGCAAATACATGTTTAATGGAGACTGCCACTTCCTAAATAGTTTTACTTTTACCACTTTACCCTTGGGGGTTCCCATAACACTTTATTATTCTCTTGAAGTTAAAGCTTTAACGGCAAATGTTTCTTTTTTTTCTTTTGCTTTTTCACATTTAACAAAATTTTAAGTCTAATACTTCAATTTAATGTTTTCATAAAATTATTCTGCGGAGATCTTTCTATAAGTTTATTTATAGATTCTTACCCCTTTTATTTTATACTGAACGTTCCAACAGTTCGATGCAATATAATTAACAGTAATAACTTAATAAAGAAACCAAAAAATAAAACAAACTTTCATCGTCAAAATCAATCATTACTAAATAATTTTATTTATTTATTTATAAAAGGATCCTTTAGGTTCAATTCTCTGGACTTAAATATTGTTCATCATTATTTATAAGTTTTAGAAACTGAGAATTATATGAAGCTCATAAATTTGATTGACGCAAGCGTAAAAATACTATATCTCAAAATGTAGAGTGATTGCTCCAGTATACTACATACATACAGTGTTGAAAGAGTGTCTTCGGAACTGCTACTCTGCTGGAGAAGGTTCCAGGAAAGTTTCTACATGAATAAATCACATATTCTAAGTTCTGAAAAGTTACTGATAATTTACCTTTAAGTTTCAGAAAATGTAGAACAAGGCATGTACCAATAGATTCTCTATCGGCCTTCCAACGTTGAGATCGTAATTGTATTAGTTGAAGATGATTCAAGCATGCTTGATGAAGAATTTGGCCCAGTTGATTTCCTGTCCGCCAAGAAACCGGGTTGCTTTGGGTGAGGCAACATAATCTCACTGCCCAACATCAAAATCACCGAGGGCATACATGGCCTGTCCTCAGGATGGTGTTGCACGCATAACAAACCGACATGGATGCATCGTATCACTTTAGCAAGATTGCACGATTCTTGATAACACGCATCAATCAGTTGTGAAGGCATGCCGTTGTTCCACAACTTCCACGCCTGCAACATGTCAAAAACCTTATGTCATATATGATTTATTAGCATAAACTATGTCAGAAAATGGCATATGCATTTTACTTACATGTCCTATAATATTGAGGTTCTTGTCTGAATGATAAAATCCTCTGTTTTTCTTTCCACTTACTATTTCCAGCAATAATATGCCAAAGCTGAAGACATCGGATTTTACAGAGAATAGCCCATCACTAGCGTACTCCGGTGCCATATAACCACTTCAGAGGATTAGAATATATAAGTTAACTTTCAATAATCAGTAGAAGTGAATCATAAAGATGATAAAGCAAGAAATACTTACTATGTTCCAACCACTCTCTTCGTACTTCCTTCTATCTCGTCTCCGACAAAAGTTCTGGCCAAGCCAAAATCTGAAATTTTAGGGTTCATCTCATGATCAAGTAACACATTACTTGCTTTGAGATCTCGATGTATAATCCTCAATCTAGAATCATGATGAAGATAGAGAAGACCCCTAGCAGTCCCGCAAATAATACAGAAACGTTTGGACCAATCCAATAGCTTACGTTTTGTTTGATCTAGAAAATATCACATTAAGGTTAGTACAGTTTCCAGCTTGAATTTTATGAAAAAGAACATAATGTCTGCTAAATCTTAAGAAAAAATATAATGAAAGCACAAGCTAGCTGAAATTTTTAAGGTTTTGACTTGTAGAGGGATCCAGACCAAAAATGAAAGAGTCTAGGCTTCTGTTTGGCATGAATTCATAAATCAGCAATTTCTCCTCTCCCTGAATGCAGCAGCCTAGAAGCTTTACAAGATTTCGGTGCTGTAATTTGGAAAATAGTATAACTTCATTCTTTAACTCCTTCAATCCTTGCTCCGAAATCTTTGAAAGCCTTTTCACAGCAATTTCCTGTCCATCTGGTAGTGTGCCCTGAAAAAATATATGAGAAATTAGTTATGCTACCCTGAGTAAGATAAGTACTTAATTATTGGGATCATTCTACAAGAGTGTTGCAATTTTACCTTGTAAACAGGTCCAAAGCCACCTTCTCCAAGCTTTTTGTTGATTGAAAAGTTATCGGTGGCATTAGCAATTGTAGCTAACTCAAACAGTGGTAGCTCCAGGTCTTCGTTTTGATCTTCATTTTCCTGATCGGTTCTTCTGTTGTTTCCTGTTTTCTCCAAAATAATGTACAATATTAACAGAAAGCAGCATATGAGGATTCTGGACCATATCAAAATTTAGATTTCCATTTCCATGTTCTGGGTGTGAAGGTTCTTTATCAGGAAAATAGCACTGAAACTATCTAATTCATCCAATATGTGTTTTTCCAATCAGTATGAAAGTGCAAGTAAAAGCAGAACCATAGGTGAAAAAGAAGTACCATATAGTTAAATTGTTGCCTACAAAAAATTATCTATTTCGTAAAGAATTTTTTTTGAAGACTTGATCAAATGAAACTGCTAGCATCAAAATGCAAAAAAATGAATAAAAACTTTTGAAGGCAAATGGAGCAATTTTACCGGCTATGTTTCCTCTACTTATGCGAATGTAACAGCCCACCATAAGCACCACAGTAAACAGCCCAGAAGCAGAAATGAGTATCACCAGTATTGTAGTTGTAGGCTCATTTTTCGCTGCTTGATCATCATATTTTGATATAGAAAAGTAAGTCAACAATCATATGGCCAAGCAAAAACATTCAAATTGCAGCAAAATTCTAAGCATAGAGCTCAATCTGAAACTGCTTTTTATGAACTACATAGACGGTAGGAGTACCTCAATCGGCTCAGTAATAATAACACTACCCACCCCACAAAAGAAAAGATAAGTGGAATTGAGAATCTAACTGGAGTGCCACTCCTAAATTCTCATTATGGAGCAACATAAACAAGTAAGCCGATACCTCCTAGCTCTGAAGCAGACATTCGAATATGCAAGTCCTGTCCACCATCTTGGAAGTTTCTCATGTCAATCAGATCACCAAACCACATAACACAGCCACTGCCGCCTCTAGTGATATCCGAATTTGTGTAAGCCATACAAGAAGAGTTTTCTAAGCATTTCTCCCTGCATTCCTTGAGATTCATACTTTTGCTCACCCAAGATGAAGTAGAATCTGGCAATTTGAGCTCAGAAAACTTGATAAAACCATCTTTTCTTGAGTAATTCAATGGCTTATTATGGACACACCCTTGAGACCAGTCCACATATCCCCCCGATTTTGAATGAAAACCTTCCAAACATTGGCAAATAGGTGATTGGCTAATGATGCAAATTCCATAGGCACCACAAAGGCCATAAGTGTCACATTGATCTTTTGGCAAATTTGAATACAACTCCCAACTTTGGTTTGCTTTGCGCCATATGAATCGTTGACGTAGAGAGACAGTTTGATTCATAACAGTCCTTGAGATAACAGCTTTATCTGTGAGGTAGAATGTGTAGTACAGCTCATCCTCATTGAAGACAAAGCGATACTTAAAAATTGGGTTAAGCCTGAGTGATGAAGCACTGAATATAAGGCCATTCCAGGGGCCAGTCCTATAAAACTTTCTTGATCCCTTCCACATGACTAACTCAGGATAAAATTGTCGTTCAATTTTCCAAATAAAGTCTCCAGGAGACGGGTCGTCTGAGCTCTTCCATGATGTTATACGCCGCTCAAGACCAGTCTTGAAATCCCATCCAAGCTTCATCCCTGGTAGCAATGTATCAGAAGGATAATCAAAGCTTTGCCATAAATAAGTTTCAGAACCGCCATCTCGTTCACCTCTGAGGACAAGATTTCCTGAATCTAGTAGCTGTAATACAACTGGGGTCTGCACTTCTTTGCTCAAGTTTGCTGACCAAACTACACTCTTGTTCTGGCTTGTTAAAACAAGATTGCCCGTCTCGTTTACAACTAACAACCCAGAAGAGTCATTAATGGGGTTGATTCGGTTTGCAACCCAAACAACAGTTTTAACTGGCATATTTTTGTACCAAATTCCCACGTAACGATTCTTGGAACTACCAGGACTGAAGAAACCAAGCTCAAAGCTTCCTTCTTTTGAAACTAAGGTCCTGCCATCGCTGAGGGACTGAGATGAAGTAATGGTGTCGGAAGCAAAAGAGGATTCAGACAAGAAAAACAGTAACTTACAACAGATGAACGAAAACAAAAATACATCCATTCGTTATACTCTATAGGCGTAGAGCCCTCTCTAACAAATTAAATAAATATAATTAAACACCATGACTGATAATCCATCTTGGAGGGCACTGACCTGAAAGTGATTGCTTCTGGACTCAAAATTCTCTATTTAATATTGTAAAATGTGGAACACGGGGAACGTAGAGCAACAGTTAATTGCAGCTGAAAACTCTACATCTCTACGAATATGTGAAGGGTGGGCCGTTTGCACTCCAAAAAAAAAAAAAATCGTCACACCCATAGAAAATTTGCAAGAAATTTGACTTATACTTACAGCAATGGAAAAAAGGCATTTGATGTTAAAATTTTCTAGAAGTTTGACATATTGAGTCAATATTGGTACCTTTTCCACCGCAAATTATTTAACATGTTCGTTGGCCCAATAATTGAAAAATTTAAAAAGACATATATATCATTGGCCATCTCACAAACTATAAAAGGAAAAAGAAAAAAAACACAAACCTACGTTGCCCAGGTGTAAGCAACTGGTTAAACTACACTGCCATCCTATCGTTTGTTATAATAAAATTAATTAAAGAACAAAATATCTGTAAATTTTGACGAACAAGTCCTGATTTTTTTTTTAAATGTTTTTATATGTCACTAAAATGAATCACCAAGCCCAACTTTACTCAAGCAATGCCTGAATTCAGGGCAATGCAAGCACTACTAATTATAAGCAGCGCCGACATGATAATACCAATTAATTTTGCAGATTCTTGGAGAGGCGAAATGAGTTTGATCCCAAAGGCATAAACCTACCAATTACAAGCAAATTCCCCAACCCATGCATGAGAATTGATTCGAGTTCAGTTGCCATTTCAAGCCAACAACATTGAAGCCTGAACAGAGCATCTTACCAAGAAAGGATACAGCAACTTCTGAGTTCTGAGATGAGAGAAAATATTAAAATTAAAAAAAAAAAAGAAATCTAATCAAGGATACTTTAGGAATTACAAATGGTTTTACTTTTATATGGTAAAATTTAATTCTTCTAATTTTAAGGTCATTTGGGCCCCATAAAAATGCACCTTAGACTTATTTTTAAATAAAAATTTATATTACAAAAATAATTTTAAATAAAGATGACCAAAAACAATAAATAATTTAATTATCTAAATTATTGCACCCACCATAAATCGGTTATTTGTGAGGTATTAAGCGGTTTATAGAGTTAAAATTTAATTTTAAGATCTTGATAGGGGATATATTAAATAAATGGATGTTATGAGAAATTTCATAAGTTTAAATAATTCCATCCTTTTAATTAATTATGGATGTGTGGGGCAAATACGTTTACTGAATAATTTGATGGGTTGCCTAAGGATGAGCTCATGCCTCGCGAACTCAATTTTTCAAAGGGGCTAATTTCTCTTAAACAAATAATTTTTCTTAATATATATTAAAATAAATTTCTGAATTAGTACTTGACAGACTTTCTGAAAAGTATGTTATAAGTTGTAAAAAAAAATTTAAAAGAACTTTATGGATTCAATTCGAATAGTCTCACCATTAAGATATTTGATAAATTTAGATTATGAGACAATCCATTATAAAATCGTTTATCATACATGTTTAGTCAATTAATTGAAAAAGAGTGATGTGCGTGTATAAATACAAAAAAAAACAAAAATACATGTTCAATATTTTTGGTCATAGGTTATTATAATAAGTAGATTACTTAATTTTTGTCATGTTCAAAATTTTGAAAGTACAGTAAATACTGTAATAAAAAGATTTTTGTTGACGGGTGTCGAATTTTCATGCCTTTGGAAAAAAAAATTTCATGAGATTGCGATGCTATCGTTACGGGGCCACTCGCATAAAAATAAATAAGAAAATCATCAACCGCCGGATTCATCAACCAACCGAATTCATCAACCGCCGGATTCAACCAACCAACCGAATTAATGGTTAGTAAATAGGGTTTTGAAAAAGAAGAAGAAAACGGGACACGAGCCCAAAGACTTTAGATATAATTGGGGTCCATTTGTAATGTTGATAATAATAATTATCTCCCTCCCATTAAAGTCTTTCTTGACTTAAGCAACGTAGACTTTGATCATGATAGTTATGGTTGGTTGAATGAAGCTCAAAATTTTGATAACCCAAGTTATTTTAAAAGTTACAGTCGAACCAAACGGTGGTGTAGTTGGGTAAGTAAAACACACTATTCTATTTTAATTTTTAGGAAATCGGATGGTTTAAACAAAAAAAAAAGTTACAGTCGTGGTGAAAAAAAATTATAGTTAAAAAAAAAGTTGGAGTAAATATAATTTTGATAAAATAGTAAAAATTTTAAAAGATTTTTATTATGATCATTAGGATAAAAATAAATCATCCCAATTCTTATCGGTAGGAGTGGTGGATTTAGCATGTGAAAGACAAAAAAAATAAAAGAAAAAATTATTTGGGTTTCTAATTAACCTTCATCAATCTATTAAAATAGCCTCTATACATTCATAAACCTACAAAATTTAAATTTTAACTTGAACTTTTAAACTCACGCTTTATTTAAAAATAATAATAACCCACAACCCAAAACATTTTTCTATTTCAAAAAAATAGATTCAAATTTATTAAAAATAATAATTAGCCACTCCTCCAATCACAAATTTTATCTTTCTTGTTCTAAAAAGAAAAGAAAATTAGGGCTTGGGTTAAATTAGGAAAGAACAATTAGGCGGGTTTGCAGGAATGAAGGGAATCAATGAGTTGCTAAAAGAATAGTTTGAGACTAAAATTGATAAAGAGTATCCATTACAATATTAATATATTCATTGGTGACACTTAGCTATAATTCTTCCGGTTCCCACAACCACAGTAGAGAGAACGTTTTCAGCAATTAAGTTCATGAAGAATTAACGCTGAAATTGAATGAGAGATGAATGGATGAATATTAATTTTGTTGTTTATCTAGAAAAGTACGTACTTAATAATATTGATAATGAGTGTATTGCACATGGTTTTCAAAATGTAAGAAAAATCTTGGGTACTCTTGGAGAGCTTCTCCTTTTTGATTTACCCTTTGTCATGTGTATATTTCTACTCATCATGATGACATATATACACAAGTGATAAATTGTGAATAGATAAAAATGCTCCAAAAGCACCAAAGATATTCTCATAAATATATTAGTAAATATTTTATATCAAAAAAATTATAACGTCTTGCTTTTATTTAATTTAATTCTCGGTTAATCATTTTTTTGGACCCAACACTGGTCACAGTACCTCTAATTTACACTTTTTTCTATATGAACATTAGTCTACATTCATATTTTTTTTTTTAACCCAAAAAAGGCTTAGCCAAGCTAAGACACAACCAAGCGGGGAATCATTGTCCCATACATATCATAACAAAGCCAAGGATCATGACCTACAGGAGGTTCTTGATAAACATGAAATCCGAGAGGTATAGAGCCTGCATTTTTGGCCAAGTAGTCAGCTGCAAAATTGGCCTGTCCTCTAAACTTTTAGATCCACAACATGCATTCGCTGGATGATCCTCATCATTTTTTATCCAATCATTTATCTTAACCTTCCATTTGGTTGACATATTACCGCTTTTGCACTTGACAATGTAGAATAAGGCATGATACCACAAATAGATTATCTACCGACCCTCCAACTCAGAGATCGTAATTGTATTAGTTGAACATGATTCAGGCGTGCTTGATGAATAATCTTGTCTGGTAGATTTCCTGTCCGCCAAGTAACCGGGTTGCTTTGGCTGAGGCAACACAGTCTCGCTGCCCAACATCAAAATCACTGAGGGCATGCTTGGCCTGTCCTTTGGATGCTGTTGCACGCATAACAAACCGATGTGGATGCATCGTATCACTTCAGCAAGATTGAATGAGCCTTGAATACACGGATCGATTAATTGTGAAGGCATGCCTTCGTTCCACAACTTCCATGCCTACAACATATTAAAACTCTTTTATCATCTATAGTTTCTTAGTTCAAACTATGTTAGAAAATGTCGTATGCATTTTACTTACATGTCCTATAAGGTTAAGCTTGTTGTCGGAATGATAAAATCCTCTATTTTTCTTTCCACTTATTATCTCCAGCAATAAAATTCCAAAGCTGAAGACATCGGATTTTACTGAGAATTGCCCACCACTAGCGTATTCCGGTGCCATATAACCACTTCAAAAGAGTGAAATATATAAGTTAAATTTCATTAATCAGTGCAAGTGAATCGTAAAGATCACATGACAAAAAGTACTTACTATGTTCCAACTACTCTGTTTGTGTTTCCTTCTGTCTCGTCTCCACCAAAAGCTCTTGCCAAACCAAAATCCGAAATTTTTGGGTTCATATCTTGATCGAGTAGCACATTACTTGCTTTGAGATCTCGATGTATAATCCTCAATCTAGAATCTTGATGAAGGTACATAACACCCCTAGCAGTCCCACAAATAATGTGGAAACGCTTGGACCAATCCAGTATCTTACATCTTTCTTGATCTACAAATTACCACATTAAGGTTAGCACAAAATTTTCTGAAAATACATAAGAAACGTCTATAATCAAGGCACAAGCTAGCCGAATATTTTAAGGTTATAGGGACCCAGACCAAAAATGAAAGAGTTCAGGCTTTTGTTCGGCATGAATTCATAAATCAACAATTTCTCCTCTCCTTGAATGCAGCAGCCAAGAAGCTTTACAAGATTTCTGTGCTGTAATTTGGAATATAGTATAACTTCATTCTTTAACTCCTTCAATCCTTGCTCAGAAATCTTCGAAAGCCTCTTCACAGCAATTTCCTGCCCATCCACTAGCGTGCCCTGCCCAGACATTTATGTGAATTTAGTTACCCAGTAAAATAAGTATTCTTGACTGGCAAGTTTCAAGTTTACCTTGTAAACAGGTCCAAAGCCACCTTCTCCAAGCTTGTTGTTGATTGAAAAGTTATCGGTGGCATTAGCAATTGTAGCTAACTCAAACAGTGGTAGCTCCAGGTCCATGTTTTGAACCTGATCAGTTTCCTTTTTGTTTTCTGTTTTCTCTGAAATATTGGATAATATTAACTGAAAGCACATATGCGTATACTGGACAATATTAAACTCCTAACTAGTAACTACAATTTTCATGTTCTTGATGAGAAGGTTCTTTATCTGTAAATTTGTATTAAAGATATTTTCCAGTCAATATGAAAGTGCAAGTAAATAAAGAACCATAGGTGAAAAAGAGGTGTGTATTAATATAACACTAAATGCAAATAAGTAAACCAGCTATTCCAACGAAAAATTTACAAGTTTAATTAGCTTGCCCCTGATCTAAATGATATGCACTGATAACTCTTCATCTTGAAACAAATATACAGTTATTGCTGCATATAAAAATTTAATCTACTCTTATAAATTTAATATTTATAAGAGTTTGATTTGCCTGCATCAAATCGTCAGTGAAAATTTGTGAAGGAAAATGGAGCAATATTATACCTACTATATTTCTCCTTCTTTTGTGAACCAAGTAGCCAGCTGCAATCACCACAGCTGACAGAGCAGCAGTAGAAATGACTATCACCACTATCTTCGTCCTAGGCTCACCTTTCGCTCCTTGATCAGCGTATTCAGATATAGCAAAGCAAGTCAATAATCAAATGATTCAAATAGCAGCAGAATTCTATGCATAGAAGCTATACCCAGAAACTGCTTTATGCGAAAGGAGCTTCTCAATCAGAACTCAATACTAAATTGCACAATAAAAATGTGGAACTAGTCTAACTGGAGTGGTACTCCTAAGTTCTCATAATGGAATGACATAAATAAGTACACGGATACCTAGCTCTGAAGCAGACATTCGAATATACAAGTCCTGCCCACCATCTTGGAAGTATCTGATGTCAATCAGATCACCAAACCACATGGCACAGCCACTGCCTTCTCCTCTGATATCTGAATTTGTGTATGCCATACAAGAAGAGTTGTCTGAGCATTTCTCCCGGCATTCATTGAGATTCATACTTTTGCTCACCCAAGAAAGAGTAGCATCTGGCAATTTCATCGCAGTGAATTTGATGAATCCATCTTGTCTAGAGTAGTTTAACGACTTACCACGCACACACCCTTGAGACCAGTCCACATATCCCCTTGACTTTGGTTTAAAACCTTTTAAACATTGGCAAACAGGCATATCGCTAATGATGCAAATGCCATAGGCACCACAAAGGGCATAAGTGTCACATAGATCTCTTGGCACATTTGAATTCAAGTCCCAAATTTTAGTTGCTTCATTCCATATGAATCGTTGACGTAAATAGAGTGTTTGGTTCATAACCATCCTTGAGAAAACAGCTTGATCTATCAAGTCGAAGGTGTAGTACAGCTCATCCTCATTAGAGACAAAGCTGAAGTTAAAAACGGGGTTTTGCCTTAATGATGAAGCACTGAATCTAAGGCCATTCCATGGGCCACTTCTAATTAACTTTCTTGATCCCTTCCAGAAGATTGACTCAGGGTTATCTTGTCGTTCAAGTGCCCAAATAAAGTTTCCAGGAGACGGGTCGTCTGGGCTCTTCCATGATGTTATACGCCGCTCAAGACCAGTCTTCAAATCCCATCCGAGCTTCATTCCCGGTAGCAATGTATCAGAAGGATAATCAAAGCTTTGCCATAAATAAGTTTCAGAACCGCCATCTCGTTCCCCTCTGAGGACAAGATTTCCTGAATCTAGTAGCTGCAATACAACTGGAGTCCGGACTTCTTTGCTCAAGTTTGCTGACCAAACTACACTCTTGTTCTGGCTTGTTAAAACAAGATTGCCCGTCTCGTTTACAACTAACAACCCAGAAGAGTCATTAATGGGGTTGATTCTGTTTGCAACCCAAACAACAGTTTTAACTGGCATATTTTTGTACCAAATTCCCACGTAACGATTCTTGGAACTACCAGGACTGAAGAAACCAAGCTCAAAGCTTCCTTCTTTTGAAACTAAGGTCCTGCCATCGCTGAGGGACTGAGATGAAGTAATGGTGTCGGAAGCAAAAGAGGATTCAGACAAGAAAAACAGTAACTTACAACAGATGAACGGAAACGAAAGTACATCCATTTGTTATACTCTATAGGCGTAGAGCGCTCTCTAACAAATTAAATAAATATAATTAAACACCATGACTGATAATCCATCTTGGAGGGCACTGACCTGAAAGTGATTGCTTCTGGACTCAAAATTCTCTTATTTAATATTGTAAAATATGGAACACGGGGAACATAGAGCAACTGTTAATTGCAGCTGAAAATTCGACATCTCTAGGAATAGGTGAAGGGTGGGCCGTTTGCACTCCAAAAAAAAAAAAAATTCGTCACACCCATAGAAAATTTGCAAGAAATTTGACTTATACTCACAACAATGGAAAAAAGGCCTTTGATGTTAAAATTTTCTAGAAATTTTGACATATTGAGTCAATATTGGTACCTTTTCCACCACAAATTCCTACACTGCAGTCCTACCGTTTGATATAATAAAAATTAATTAAAAAACAAAATATTTGTAAATTTCGACAAACAGGTCCTGATTTTTTTTTTTAAAAAAATGTTTTTATATGTCACTAAAATGAATCACCAAGCCCAACTTTACTCAAGCAATGCCTGAATTCAGGGCAATGCAAGCACTACTAATTATAAGCAGCGCCGACATGATAATACCAATTAATTTTGCAGATTCTTGGAGAGGCGAAATGAGTTTGATCCCAAAGGCATAAACCTACCAATTACAAGCAAATTCCCCAACCCATGCATGAGAATTGATTCGAGTTCAGTTGCCATTTCAAGCCAACAACATTGAAGCCTGAACAGAGCATCTTACCAAGAAAAGTGAAAATATTAAAATTAAAAAAAGAAATCTAATCAAGGATACTTTAGGAATTACAAGAGGTTTTACTTTTATATGGTAAAATTTAATTTTTCTAATTTTAAGGTCATTTGAACCCCACAAAAATGCACCTTAGACCTATTTTTAAATAAAAATTTATATTACAAAAATAATCTTAAATAAAAATTACCAAAAACAATACATAATTTAATTATCTAAATTATTGCACCAACCATAAAGCGGTTATTTGTAGGGTATTAAGCGGTTTATAGAGTTAAAATTTAATTTTAAGATTTTGATAGGGGATATATTAAATAAATGGATGTTAAGAGAAATTTAATAAGTTCAAATGATTCCATCCTTTTAATTAATTATAGATGTGTGGGGCAAATGTGTTTAGTGAATAATTTGATGGATTACCTAATGATGAGCTCATGCTTCACCAACTCAAGAGGGGCTCATTTCTCTTAACCAAATAATTTTTCTTAATATATATTGAAATAAAATTTTAATTTAGTACTCGACAGACTTTCTAAAAAGTATGTTATAGGTTGTAAAGAAAATTTAAAAGAATTTTATGGATTCAATTCGAATAGTCTCACTATTAAGATATTTGATAAATTTAAATTATGAGACAATCCATTATAAAATCGTTTATCATACAGGTTTAGTCAATTAATCGTAAAACAGTGATGTGCGTGTATAATTACAAAAATAAAAAATAAAAAATACACATGTTCAATATTTTTGGTCATAGATTATTATAATAAGTAGATTACTTAATTTTTGTCATGTTCAAAATTTTGAAAGTACAGTAAATACTGCAACAAAAAGATTTTTGTTGACGGGTGTCCATTTTTCATGCGTTTGGAAATTTTTTTTTTCATGAGATTGCAGTGCTATCGTTACGTGCCCCTGCTTTTCCTTTTTTGACTGTACCCCTTACTTTCTTCTGTATTTACAGTTTATTAAAGTAATTTCTTTTTCCTCTTTCTTTCACCCCTCACCTTTACAATCTTCCATATTTTTTTCCATTTTCAATTAAACCTATAATCAACCAAGTGCAATCAATAAGAAAGAAGTTGACAAGCTATTTCTTTATCACCTAAAGATTCATTTGCTCTATAATACATAAGCAATAATAAATTGGAAATTTTATATAGAAAAATCACATAGATGTATTTTTTTCGCACACTCTATTTATCATCTATCAATGAAATTAAGATGTAAGTAAATTGAATTTTTTATCTTTTATTATGTGTATTCTTCCCCTTTTCTCCTCTGTGTATCTCTCCATTTTTTCTTTGAATAATCTAACCTAAGGCTTTCCATTAATTGGTTTATTGTTATTATTTTTATAAGTAAAACTTCTCTTTATTATGTCAATAGGTTTAATTTTTCAAGGAAAAAAAATATTTTCATAAATGACCAAAAATGAGAGCATTAACAAAAATTCAAAACCCATCTTAATTTTTGTAATCTTTGTTGATGCATCTGGCATGTTAAGTCTATTAATTATAACTTGTGAGAGTAAATACTATAATACAATGATGATAAATTAATAATTAGTGATTCTTATTAAGAGTATTAGGAGAGAAAGAAGTTGGCGCAAAATTTTATAAATTTTGACTTTTTAAAATTTTCACCAAATAATAGGAACTACATTATTGAAAATCAAATAAACACATCCATGTCCTTGAAATTACTTTTGTGTTAGATTCAATGGTGGTAGCACAAAAAGACAAAAAGAGGGGTATGGTGCACCCGTTACACCATAGCTGGATCCATCGTTACGGGGTCACTCGCATAAAAATAAATAAGAAAATCAGAAACCGCCGGATTCATCAACCAACCGAATTAATGATTAGTAAATAGGGTTTTGAAAAAGAAGAAGAAAATGGGACACGAGCCCAAAGACTTTAGATATAATTGGGGTCCATTTGTAATGTCGATAATAAATATGATCTCTCTCCCATTAAAGTCTTTCTTGACTTACGCGAAGTAGACTTTGATCATGATTTATGGTTGGTTGAATGAAGCTCAAAATTTTGATAACCTATGTTATATTAAAAGTTACAGTCGTGGTGAAAAAATATATATATATATATCTATATATTAATGCGAGATCATGATGTCTGCACGTTTATGATCAGGATCTCTTTTCAACTCTTGAACTTGCAGCTACTTCACGTTACTCTTTTAGGCGAACAGAGCTATGCCTCTTGCAACTTTTTCTCGACGAACTCTTGCGCACACAAAAATTAGTCAGAGCACGTCGGGAGTTTTTCCCGCGTAAACCCTCCAACGCTCAAATCAAAAAATTCGGGCTTACTTTTTAGAAAACTCTGCCACTGATCTCGTGGCTCCCTAATAATCCCTTAGGCAATAGAATACCTATGAGCTTTTCACAGGTTTTTCCTAGAATGCTTTTTTTCTTAATTTTTATGTAAAAGTATATAACTCCTTTTTTTTTTTTTGAATGAAAGTATATAACTCCTTTACCTTCGTTGATTACCTCTTTTATAGTCTTCCTATAAATTTAGCCCCCCATGACCCACGTTCACCACCTCCCCAGCTCCCGGAAGTGGGTGGTTGAATATTGTAGTTGCGGGCGAGTGGATTTCGTGCCTAGATTTTTGGATAGTAGTACACATCTTGTTAACTGTTATGGACTGGGTCTGTCGAACTTGTTCTCCAGCAGGAAGGCTCTCGGCTTCTAGCAGGAGTCCTACTCGTGCTACGGTCTAGCAGAGGGTGTCCTTGTAATCGAGCAGAAAATGTCTGCTTTTGGCTACCCGATTCCAGACCTCACATGTCTGCTCACTTATAAGAAGGTCGACTCTTCGTTTAGGGTATGGTTGGTCGCTTCATAATACACCCTCAAACATTGTAGTTAAAAAAAAGTTGGGGTGAATATAAATTTTAAATAATAATTTTGATAAAATAGTAATTTTTTTAAATTTTTATTATGATCATTAGGATAAAAATAAATCATCCCAATTCTTATCGGTAGGAGTGGTGGATTTAGCATGTGAAAGACAAAAAAAATAAAAGAAAAAATCATTTGGGTTTCAAATTAGAGCACTGCTATATGCCCCGAACTTAACCCCGAATTTACCAAAACGCTGCGTTTTAAAACGGTCACTTTTCCTTTTTAATTGCAACTGTGCAGCACGTGTGTGTGAGTTTTAAAACGGTTACTTAAAACGAACGACGTTGCTTCTTCGATTCATTACAGGGGTAATTTTTAGGGACCCCCCTGAGGTTTAGCGTATTAACACATAGAGAGAATGTATCCACATAATTACAAGCACATCCGAGATTGATCTGTACTAGGATGTTAGGTTTAAATTTCGTAGGAGTGTGTGTTTGGGTGGTGGGAAAGTTGGAGAAAAGAAACGGATTGATTTCAGTTGATTGAAGACCATTTGGGATTTGAATAAGGTTTTGGATGGGGCTGTGTGGATTATTTTGTATTGGATGCAATTTTAAAGTTTTGCTTGCTTTGCTGCATCTTGTTATCCTATTGTTTACTGATGAATGATTAAAAAAAAAAATCTTTTTTCTAGTTTCATATCTACATAAAAAATTATTATGAAAAACTAAGGTCAATTCGACCATTTATGATCATTTTACAATAAAAGGCTTTAAGCTCTCTGCTTGGGATATTTTACTATCATTTTATCATTGCAATTTACAGTCCAATCAGTTTTTAAAGTCTTGTTTTATAATTTATTATTTTGACGGAAAAGGTATTTTTATAATTTCAACAGTCTATTAACAGTCAAACTAATTGAATACTAACGGCAGAGGAGGTGTTCGTAATTACGTGGATATATTCTCTTTATGTGTTAATACACCAAACCTCAGGAGGCCCCTAAAAATTACCCTTCATTGCAGCAACACTAACGGCAACAACAATTCCAGCAACAAGACTTGTTGTCGATTCCAACAAGACCTGGGCACTTGATGTATTCAATTCATTGCAACAATTTCACACACACACATATCAGCAGCAACAAGTGCCCAAGATAATAAAAAACAATCAGGAGTTCACACACACAAACACAAAAAAAAAATAAAAAAAAATTGTAGCAACAATTCGAGCACCAACTCCAGCACCAGTAACACTTCCAGCAAAAAAAAATTCCAGTAACACTTCCAGCAAAAAAAATTCCAGCAGCAACAACTCCAGCATCAATTCCAGCACCAGTAACGCTTCCAGCAAAACAAATTCCAGCAGCAACAACCTGGCAAAGGGGAGCCGTGTGGCGCTTTGTGAGTGGATGAGGAGGGAGAGAAGTTGACCCTGTTTGACCGGCAAACCCGACCTAACCTGCAAACGTGACCCAGTTGGATTTCACGATCTCGGCCGCTCTACCGGCCGATCAAGGTATTGATATGAAGCTTGGAAGCCGGCCATCGTTTCCCTACCATCCTCGCGGCCGAAAACCAACAGGAGCGTCGGCAATTTCGCTCGAAACAACCGCGGCTCCAACTACCTCCATCGCCGTCGATTTCGTCGGAGTTTGGAGGCACCACCGCGTGAGTTCTACTCCCTCAATCGCGTGATGGCGGTGGTTCGTCGTCTGTGCTGGCTGTTCGCGTGACCGTTGGGTGATTGCTATTTGTGGGCGTGATTGCTATTTGTGTTGGAGTCTCTGGTTTGTCAAAAGGAAAGTAAGAGACTGCGTAGAGTGTGGTTTCTAATGCAGTGTTTTCAATTTAATCAAAACGACGTCGTTTTTCTAATTCGGGGCGCGATTCGAGGTTAAATTCGGGGGTAATAGCTTTTTCCTTCTAATTAACCTTCATCAATCTGTTAAAATAGCCTCTATACATTCATAAACCAACAAAATTTAAATTTTAACTTCAACTTTGAAACTCACGCTTTATTTAAAAATAATAATGATCCACAACTCAAAACATTTTTCTATTTAAAAAAATAGATTCAAATTTTTAAAAAATAATAATTAGCCACTCCTCCAATCACAAATTTGATCTTTCTTGTTCTAAAAAGAAAATTAAGGCTTGAGTTAAATTAGGAAAGAACAATTCGGCGGATTTGCAGGAATGAAGGGAATCAATAATGTCTTGCTTTTACTCAATTTAATTCTCGGTTAATCTTTTTTTGGACCCAACACTGCTCACAGTACCTCTAATTTACAATTTCTATATGAACATTAGTCTACATTCTATTTTTTTTTACCAAAAAAAGGCTTAGCCAAGCTAAGACACAACCGAACGGGGAATCATTGTCCCATACATATCATAACAAAGCCAAGGATCATGATCTACAGGTGGTTCTTGATAAACATGAAATCCGAGAGGTATAGAGCCTGCATTTTTGGCCAAGTAGTCAGCTGCAGAATTGGCCCGTCCTCTGAACTTTTAGATCCACAACATGCATTCACTGGATGATCCTCATCATTTTTTGTCCAATCATTTATCTTAACTTTCCATTTGGTTGACATATTACTGCTTTTGCACTTGACAACGTAGAATAAGGCATGATACCACAAATAGATTCTCTACCGACCCTCAAACTCAGAGATCGTAAATGTATTAGTTGAACATGATTCAGGCGTGCTTGATGAATAATCATGCCTGGTAGATTTCCTGTCCGCCAAGTAACCGGGTTGCTTTGGCCGAGGCAACACAGTCTCGCTGCCCAACATCAAAATCACTGAGGGCATGCTTGGCCTGTCCTTTGGATGCTGTTGCACGCATAACAAACCGATGTGGATGCATCGTATCACTTCAGCAAGATTGAATGAGCCTCGAATACACGGATCGATTAATTGTGAAGGCATGCCTTCGTTCCACAACTTCCATGCCTACACCATATTAGAACTCTTTTATCATCTATAGTTTATTAGTTCAAACTATGTTGGAAAATGTCGTATGCATTTTACTTACATGTCCTATAAGGTTAAGCTTGTTGTCGGAATGATAAAATCCTCTATTTTTCTTTCCACTTATTATCTCCACCAATAAAATTCCAAAGCTGAAGACATCGGATTTTACTGAGAATTGCCCATCACTAGCGTATTCCGGTGCCATATAACCACTTCAAAAGATTAAAATAATTAAGTTAATTTTTATTAATCAGTACAAGTGAATCGTAAAGATCACATGACAAGAAGTACTTACTATGTTCCAATCACTCTTTTTGTGTTTCCTTCTGTTTCGTCTCCACCAAAAGCTCTTGCCAAACCAAAATCCGAAATTTTTGGATTCATATCTTGATCGAGTAGCACATTACTTGCTTTGAGATCTCGATGTATAATCCTCAATCTAGAATCTTGATGAAGGTACATAACACCCCTAGCAGTCCCACAAATAATGTGGAAACGCTTGGACCAATCCAATAACTTACGTCTTTCTTGATCTACAAATTACCACATTAAGGTTAGCACAAAATTTTCTGAAAATACATAAGAAACGTCTATAATCAAGGCACAAGCTAGCCGAATATTTTAAGGTTATAGGGACCCAGACCAAAAATGAAAGAGTTCAGGCTTTTGTTCGGCATGAATTCATAAATCAACAATTTCTCCTCTCCTTGAATGCAGCAGCCAAGAAGCTTTACAAGATTTCTATGCTGTAATTTGGAAAATAGTATAACTTCATTCTTTAACTCCTTCAATCCTTGCTCAGAAATCTTCGAAAGCCTCTTCACAGCAATTTCCTGCCCATCCACTAGCGTGCCCTGCCCAGACATATATGTGAATTTAGTTACCCGGTAAAATAATTATT
Source organism: Citrus mangshanensis (assembly GCA_030449895.1). Classification (NCBI taxonomy): domain Eukaryota; kingdom Viridiplantae; phylum Streptophyta; class Magnoliopsida; order Sapindales; family Rutaceae; genus Citrus; species Citrus mangshanensis. Next base: position 322,010 of record JASUUJ010000178.1, on the reverse strand, counting down.
CTTGACTGGCAAGTTTCAAGTTTACCTTGTAAACAGGTCCAAAGCCACCTTCTCCAAGCTTGTTGTTGATTGAAAAGTTATCGGTGGCATTAGCAATTGTAGCTAACTCAAACAGTGGTAGCTCCAGGTCCATGTTTTGAACCTGATCAGTTTCCCTGTTGTTTTCTGTTTTCTCTGAAATATTTGGATAATATTAACTGAAAGCACATATGCAGTACGTATACTGGACAAACTACTAACTAGTAACTACAATTTTCGTGTTCTTGATGAGAAGGTTCTTTCTCTGTAAATTTGTATTAAAGCTATTTTCCAGTCAATATGAAAGTGCAAGTAAATAAAGAACCATAGGTGAAAAAGAGGTGTGTATTGATATAACACTAAATGCAAGTAAATCTGCTATTGCAACCAAAAATTTACAAGTTTAATTACCTTGCCCCTGATCTAAATGATATGCACTGATAACTCTTCATCTTGAAACAAATATACAGTTATTGCTGCATATAAAAAATTAATGTACTCTTATAATTTTAATATTTATAAGAGTTTGATTTGCCTGCATCAAGTCGTCAATGAAAATTTGTGAAGGAAAATGGAGTGCTATTATACCTACTATATTTCTCCTGCTTTTGTGAATCAAGTAGCCAGCTATAAGCACCGCAGCTAACAGAGCAGCTGTAGGAACGACTATCACCACTATCTTTGTCGTAGGCTTACCTTTCGCTCCTTGATCAGCATATTCTGATATAGCAGAGCAAGTAAATAATCAAATGATTCAAATAGCAAAAGAATTCTATGCATAGAAGCTATACCCAGAAACTGCTTTATGCGAAAGGAGCTTCTCAATCAGAACTCAATACTAAATTGCACAATAAAAATGTGGAACCAGTCTAACTGGAGTTGTACTCCTAAGTTCTCATAATGGAGTGACATAAACAAGTCTGCGGGTACCTATCTCTGAAGCAGACATTCGAATATACAAGTCCTGCCCAGCATCTGGAAAGTCTCTCATGTCAATCAGTTCACCAAACCACATGGCACAGCCACTGCCTCCTCCTCTGATATCTGAATTTGTGTACGCCATACAAGAAGAGTTTTCTAAGCACTTCTCCCTGCATTCGTTGAGATTCATACTTTTGCTCACCCGAGAAGGAGTAGCATCTGGCAATTTCATCGCAGTGAATTTGATGAAGCCATCTTGTCTAGAGTAGTTTAATGACTTATCACGCACACACCCTTGAGACCAGTCCACATATCCCCTTGACTTCGGTTTAAAACCTTTTAAACAGTGGCAAACAGGCAAATCGTTAATGATGCAAACACCACAGGCTCCACAAAGGGCATAAGTGTCACATAGATCTCTTGGCAAATTTGAATACAATTCCCAACTTTGAGTTGCTTTATTCCATATGAATCGTTGAAGTAAATAGAGTGTTTGGTTCATAACAATCCTTGAGAAAGCAGCTTTATCTCTCATGTCGAAGGTGTAGCAGAGCTCATCCTCATTAGAGACTAAGCTGAAGTTAAAAATGGGGTTTGGCCTCAATGGTGAAGCACTGAATTGAAGGCCATTCCATGGGCCACTCCTTTGAAACTTTCTTGATCCCTTCCACATGATTAACTCAGGATTATCTTGTCGTTCAACTGCCCAAATAAAGTTTCCAGGAGACGGGTCATCTGGGCTCTTCCATGATGTTATACGCCGCTCAAGACCAGTCTTCAAATCCCATCCGAGCTTCATTCCCGGTAGCAATGTATCAGAAGGATAATCAAAGCTTTGCCATAAATAAGTTTCAGAACCACCATCTCGTTCACCTCTGAGGACAAGATTTCCTGAATCTAGTAGCTGCAATACAACTGGAGTCCGGACTTCTTTGCTCAAGTTTGCTGACCAAACTACACTCTTGTTCTGGCTTGTTAAAACAAGATTGCCCGTCTCGTTTACAACTAACAAGCCAGAAGAGTCATTAATGGGGTTGATTCGGTTTGCAACCCAAACAACAGTTTTAACAGGCATATTTTTGTACCAAATTCCTACGTAACGATTCTTGGAACTACCAGGACTGAAGAAACCAAGCTCAAAGCTTCCTTCTTTTGAAACTAAGGTCCTGCCATCGCTGAGGGACTGAGATGAAGTAATGGTGTCGGAAGCAAGAGAGGATTCAGACAAGGAAAACAGTAACTTACAACAGATGAAGGAAAACAAAAATACATCCATTTGTTATACTCTATAGGCGTAGAGCCCTCTCTAACAAATTAAATAAATATAAATAAACACCATGACTGATAATCCATCTTGGAGGGCGCTCACCTGAAAGTGATTGCTTCTGGACTCAAAATTCTCTATTTAATATTGTAAAATATGGAACACCAGTAAAGAGCAACTGTTAATTGCAGCTGAAAATTCTACATCTCTATGTGAAGGGTGGGCTGTTTGCACTAAAAAAAAAAAAAATTCGTCACACGCAAATAAAATTTGCAAGAAATTTGACTTATACTTACAACAATGGAAAAAAGGCATTTGATGTTAAAATTTTCTAGAAATTTGACATATTGAGTCCATATTGGTGCCTTTTCCACCGCAAATTATTTAACATGTTCGTTGCCGCAATAATTGAAAAATTAAAAGACATATATATAACTTGCCATCACAGAAACAAAAAAAAAAAAACACGAAACTATGTTGCCCAGGTGTAAGCAACGGGTTTAACTACACTGCAGTCCTATTGTTTGATATAATAAAAATTAATTAAAGAACAAAATATTTGTAAATTTCGACAAACAAGTCCTGAATTTTTTTTTTTTTTAATGTTTTGATATGTCACTAAAATGAATCAGCAAGCCCAACTCTACTCGAGCAACGACTGGATTCAGGGCAATGCAAGCGCTACTAATTATAAGCAGCATCGACATGATAATACCAATTAATTTTGCAGATTCTTGGATAGGCGAAATGAGTTTGATCAAAGGCATGAACCTACCAATTATAAGTTGAGCAAATTCCCCAACCCATGCATGAGAATTGATTCGAGTTCAGTTGCCATTTCAAGCCAACAACATTGAAGCCTGAACAGAGCATCTTACCAAGAAAGGATACAGCAGCTTATGAGTTCTGAGATGAGAGAAAATATTAAAATTAAAAAAAGAAATCTAATCAAGGATACTTTAAGAATTACAAGAGGTTTTACTTTTATATGGTATAATTTAATTTTTTCTAGTTTTAAGGTCATTTGGGCCCCCATAAAAATGCACCTTAGACCTATTTTAAATAAAACTTTATAGTACAAAAATAATCTTAAATAAAAATGACCAAAAACAATAAATAATTTAATTATCTAAATTATTGCACCCACCATAAAATCGGTTATTTGTGAGGTATTAAGCGGCTTATAGAGTTAAAATTTAATTTTAAGATCTTGATAGGGGATATATTAAATAAATGGATGTTATGAGAAATTTCATAAGTTCAAATAATTTCATCCTTTTAATTAATTATGGATGTGTGAGGCAAATGTGTTTATTGAATAATTTGATGGGTTGATTAATGATGAGCTCATGCCTCACAAACTCAATTTTTCGAAGGGGCTAATTTCTCTTAGCCAAATAATTTTTCTTAATATATATTGAAATAAATTTCTGAATTAGTACTCGATAAACTTTATGAAAAGTATGTTATAAGTTGTAAAGAAAATTTAAAAAGAATTTTATGGATTCAATCCGAATAGTCTCACAATTAATTAATATTCAAACTTGACTTTTGAAGTAGTCAACTTTACAAATAATTTCTGAGGATATTTGGTAAATTTAAATTGTGAGACAATCTATTATAAAATCGTTTATCCTACATGTTTAGTCAATTAATCGTAAAAGTGTGATGTGAGTGTATAATTACTAAAAAAAGAAGAAGACGTGTCCAATATTTTTGGTCATGGGTTATTATAATTAGTAGATTACTTAACACAAAGATTTTTGGGGTAAATATAATTTTTAAATAATAATTTTAATAAAATAGTGAAAATTTTATAAGATTTTTATTATGATCATTAGGATAAAAATAAATCATCCCAATTCTTATCGGTAGGAGTGGTGGATTTAGCATGTGAAAGACAAAAAAATAAAAGAAAAAATCATTTGGGTTTCTAATTAACCTTCATCAATCTATTAAAATAGCCTCTATACATTCATAAACCTACAAAATTTAAATTTTAACTTGAACTTTGAAACTCACGCTTTATTTAAAAATAATAATAACCCACAACCCAAAACATTTTTCTATTTCGAAAATAGATTCAAATTTATTAGCAATCATAATTAGCCACTCCTCCAATCACAAATTTTATCTTTCTTGTTCTAAAAAGAAAATTAGGGCTTGGGTTAAATTAGAAAACAACAATTAGGCGGGTTTGCAGGAATGAAGGGAATCAATAAGTTGCTAAAAAAATAGTTTGAGACTAAAAAAGATCAAGTGTATCCATTACAGTATTAATATATTCATTGGTGACACTTAGCTATAATTCTTTCGGTTCCCACAGTCACAGTAGAGAGAACTTTTTCAGCAGTTAAGTTCATGAAGAATTAACGCTGAAATTGAATGAGAGATGGATGGATTAATATTATTTTTGTTGTTTATGTAGAAAAGGACGTGCTTCTTAGTATTGATAATGAGTATATTGCACATGTTTTTCAAAACGTAGGAAAAATCTTGGGTACTTTTGGAGAGCTGCTATTTTTTCATTTACTCTTTGCCATGTGTATGCTTCTACTAATCATGATGACATATATAAACAAGTGGTGAATTGTGAATAAGAATGCTCCAAAAGCACCAAAGATATTCTCATAAATGTATTAGTAAATATTTTATATCAAAAAATTATAACATCCTGCTTTTATTTAATTTAATTCTCGGTTAATCATTTTTTGGACCCAACACTGCTCACAGTACCTCTAATTTACAATTTCGATATGAGCGTTAGTCAACATTCTATTTTTTTTTTTTAACCTAAAAAAGGCTTAGCCAAGCTAAGACACAACCGAGCGGGGAATCATTGTCCCATACATATCATAACAAAGCCAAGGATCATGATCTACAGGTGGTTCTTGATAAACATGAAATCCGAGAGGTATAGAGCCTGCATTTTTGGCCAAGTAGTCAGCTGCAAAATTGGCTCGTCCTCTGAACTTTTAGATCCACAAAATGCATTCACTGGATGATCCTCATCATTTTTTATCCAATCATTTATCTTAACTTTCCATTTGGTGGTTCTTGATAAACATGAAATCCGAGAAGTATAAAGCCTGCATTTTTGGCCAAGTAGTCAGCTGCAAAATTGGCTCGTCCTCTGAACTTTTAGATCCACAACATGCATTCACTGGATGATCCTCATCATTTTTTATCCAATCATTTATCTTAACTTTCCATTTGGTTGACATATTACTACTTTTACACTTGATAATGTAGACAAAGGCATGATACCACAAATAGATTCTCTACCGACCCTCCAACTCAGAGATAGTAATTGTATTAGTTGAACATGATTCAGGCGTGCTTGATGAATAATCTTGTCTGGTAGATTTCCTGTCCGCCAAGTAACCGGGTTGCTTTGGCTGAGGCAACACAGTCTCGCTGCCCAACATCAAAATCACTGAGGGCATGCTTGGCCTGTCCTTTGGATGCTGTTGCACGCATAACAAACCGATGTGGATGCATCGTATCACTTCAACAAGATTGAATGAGCCTTGAATACACGGATCGATTAATTGTGAAGGCATGCCTTCGTTCCACAACTTCCATGCCTACAACATATTAAAATTCTTTTATCATCTATAGTTTATTAGTTCAAACTATGTTAGAAAATGTCGTATGCATTTTACTTACATGTCCTATAAGGTTAAGCTTGTTGTCGGAATGATAAAATCCTCTATTTTTCTTTCCACTTATTATCTCCAGCAATAAAATTCCAAAGCTGAAGACATCGGATTTTACTGAGAATTGCCCATCACTAGCGTATTCCGGTGCCATATAACCACTTCAAAAGATTAAAATATATAAGTTAATTTTCATTAATCAGTACAAGTGAATTGTAAAAATCACATGACAAGAAGTACTTACTATGTTCCAATCACTCTTTTTGTGTTTCCTTCTGTTTCGTCTCCACCAAAAGCTCTTGCCAAACCAAAATCCGAAATTTTTGGGTTCATATCTTGATCGAGTAGCACATTACTTGCTTTGAGATCTCGATGTATAATCCTCAATCTAGAATCTTGATGAAGGTACATAACACCCCTAGCAGTCCCACAAATAATGTGGAAACGCTTGGACCAATCCAATAACTTACATCTTTCTTGATCTACAAATTACCGCATTAAGGTTAGTACAAAATTTTCTGAAAATACATAAGAAACGTCTATAATCAAGGCACAAGCTAGCCGAATATTTTAAGGTTATAGGGACCCAGACCAAAAATGAAAGAGTTCAGGCTTTTATTGGGCATGAATTCATAAATCAACAATTTCTCCTCTCCCTGAATGCAGCAGCCAAGAAGCTTTACAAGATTTCTGTGCTGTAATTTGGAAAATAGTATAACTTCATTCTTTAACTCCTTCAATCCTTGCTCAGAAATCTTCGAAAGCCTCTTCACAGCAATTTCCTGCCCATCCACTAGCGTGCCCTGCCCAGACATATATGTGAATTTAGTTACCCTGTAAAATAATTATTTTTGACTGGCAAGTTTCAAGTTTACCTTGTAAACAGGTCCAAAGCCGCCTTCTCCAAGCTTGTTGTTGATTGAAAAGTTATCGGTGGCATTAGCAATTGTAGCTAACTCAAACAGTGGTAGCTCCAGGTCCATGTTTTGAACCTGATCAGTTTGCCTGTTGTTTTCTGTTTTCTCTGAAATATTCGATAATATTAACTGAAAGCACATATGCAGTACGTATCCTGGACAAACTACTAACTAGTAACTACAATTTTCGTGTTCTTGATGAGAAGGTTCTTTATCTGTAAATTTGTATTAAAGCTATTTTCCAGTCAATATGAAAGTGCAAGTAAATAAAGAACCATAGGTGAAAAAGAGGCGTGTAATGATATAACACTAAATGCAAGTAAGTAAACCTGCTATTCCAACCAAAAATTTACAAGTTTAATTACCCTGCCCCTGATCTAAATGATATGCATTGTTAACTCTTCATCTTGAAACAAACATACAGTTATTGTTGCATATAAAAACTTATTCTACTTGGTGAAAGATTTTATTGAAGATTTGATACAGGGAAATTGAACTCATATAAATATTGATTGAAAGGAAACGGCTATCATAAAAATGCACGCAAATGGCTATAAATTTTTGAAGGAAAATGGAGCAATATTATACCTACTATATTTCTCCTTCTTTTGTGAACCAAATAGCCAGCTGCAATCACCACAGCTAACAGAGCAGCAGTAGAAATGACTGTCACCACTATCTTCGTCCTAGACACACCTTTCGCTCCTTGATCAGCATATTCAGATATAGCAAAGCAAGTCAATAATCAAATGATTCAAATAGCAGCAGAATTCTATGTATAGAAGCTATACCCAGAAACTGCTTTATGCGAAAGGAGCTTCTTAATCGGAACTCAATACTAAATTGCACAATAAAAATGTGGAACTAGTCTAACTGGAGTTGTACTCCTAAGTTCTCATAATAGAATGACATAAATAAGTATACGGATACCTAGCTCTGAAGCAGACATTCGAATATACAAGTCCTGCCCACCATCTTGGAAGTATCTGATGTCAATCAGATCACCAAACCACATGGCACAGCCACTACCTTCTCCTCTGATATCTGAATTTGTGTATGCCATACAAGAAGAGTTGTCTAAGCATTTCTCCCCGCATTCATTGAGATTCATACTTTTGCTCACCCAAGAAAGAGTAGCATCTGGCAATTTCATCGCAGTGAATTTGATGAATCGATCTTGTCTAGAGTAGTTTAACGACTTACCACGCACACACCCTTGAGACCAGTCCACATATCCCCTTGACTTTGGTATAAAACCTTTTAAACATTGGCACACAGGCATACCGCTAATGATGCAAATGCCATAGGCACCACAAAGGGCATAAGTGTCACATAGATCTCTTGGCACATTTGCATACAATTCCCAACTTTGAGTTGCTTTATCCCATGTGAATCGTTGACGTAAATAGAGTGTTTGGTTCATAACAATCCTTGAGAAAACAGCTTTATCTATCAAGTCGATGGTGAAGTACAGCTCATCCTCATTAGAGACAAAGCTGAAGTTAAAAATGGTGTTTGGCCTTAATGATGTAGCACTGAATTTAAGGCCATTCCATGGGCCACTCCTTTGAAACTTTCTTGATCCCTTCCACATCATTAACTCAGGATTATCTTGTCGTTCAACTGCCCAAGTAAAGTTTCCAGGAGACGGGTCGTCTGGGCTCTTCCATGATGTTATACGCCGCTCAAGACCAGTCTTCAAATCCCATCCGAGCTTCATTCCCGGTAGCAATGTATCAGAAGGATAATCAAAGCTTTGCCATAAATAAGTTTCAGAACCACCATCTCGTTCACCTCTGAGGACAAGATTTCCTGAATCTAGTAGCTGCAATATAACTGGAGTCCGGACTTCTTTGCTCAAGTTTGCTGACCAAACTACACTCTTGTTCTGTCTTGTTAAAACAAGATTGCCAGTCTGGTTTACAACTAACAAGCCAGAAGAGTCATTAATGGGGTTGATTCGGTTTGCAACCCAAACAACAGTTTGAACAGGCATATTTTTGTACCAAATTCCTACGTAACGATTCTTGGAACTACCAGGACTGAAGAAACCAAGCTCAAAGCTTCCATCTTTTGAAACTAAGGTCCTGCCATCGCTGAGGGACTGAGATGAAGTAATGGTGTCGGAAGCAAAAGAGGATTCAGACAAGAAAAACAGTAACTTACAACAGATGAAGGAAAACAAAAATACATCCATTTGTTATACTCTATGGGCGTAGAGCCCTCTCTAACAAATTAAATAAATATAATTAAACACAATGACTTACAGCAGACGAACAAAAATGAAAGTACACCCATTTGTGTATTGGTTTAGATCTCTCTCTAACAAACTATATAGATGCTAATACCATGACTAATGGTCTATCTTTAACGGCATTGAACTAAAAGTGAGTGCTTCTGGACTCCAATTCCCTTGCGAGAACGCAACTATTTAGTGTTGCAAGTGGTGGAAACTTGAACAACAGTGACTGGTAGTTGAAAATTCGATCTCTATCATGAGGTTGTGAAGACAAGATTTGTGTATTGATTTATATAGTTGATAATACCGTGAGTAATGATCCATCTTTTTTTTTCCAAAAAAAAATGATCCATCTTTAACGGCATTGAACTGAAAGTCAATGCTTCTGGAGTCAAACCGTCGTATTTGAGAAATAAAAACCAATGGTTAGAAAATATGTTTATGAAAAAGAAAAAGAAAATGGGATATAAATGAGCCGAAGACTTAAAATGTAGGAATAATGTCGGGACCCACCAAAGTCGTTCTTGACTTCTTGTGGCAACGTACACTTCCCCATAATGTCGGGACCCACCAAATTGTAGGAATAATCTAAGATTCATTTATATTTTATTATTATTTATATTCAATTAATAGTTTAAATTTTTATAATTAAAATAAAAAAATTTCAGCGCCCTACTTTAGTTCCATTTGAACTAGATTTTGATACCATTAAAATTATTATTATTTGAGTTATGCAATGGTATAATTATTACAGGCAAATGATTTTCATATGCAATGGTATAACTCTTTATTTTTATTAGCTTTAGGGCCAAATATTATAACGAAGGCAATTTGAAATGTAATACATCATCATCACCATCATCATCATTATGGTCATCAATATATCTGCAAACACTGAGAACTGAGAAAAATTTACATGAAACTTAATTAGAATAGAAGAAGAGAATTTCTAGCCACATGCATAGCATGCTGGGCCGTTATCAATTAAATAATGGACGGGCGAATAGAAAACGTCATGCAATAGTTTTAAATTACACAGAAAAATTATGGAGCTGTTTTTTTATATTAATTTCAAAGGAAAGAATAATCAATAATTTCGAAAAACCCCGCCAAGTTAGGTGTGTGAAATCGCTAAATTGCGTGTAGAGCTTCAGAAAGGACATTGAATACTAATTATATTTTCGGTATCTGTCTGTAAGTTGCAATCGGTCGTCGTCAACGGAAAATTTTTTGCTGGGTCCGAGATTCCAAGTTAATTTATAGAATATACATTGCCACGGCCCACGAGCATATATTCATTGACTTTGACTGATAGTTTACTTGGGTGATGGGTCATCCTTGTAAATCATTTGTTGTACATTAGTTAATTTATAGAATTTAAATTTCTTATTTCTCATCTAACAAATAATGAATTTATAATTGGTATAATTTTAGAAATCAGTCGAATATGCTCTAATAGAAATCATGTCTTCTTGTTCCCATCATCATCCTATTCGAACCCTGCTGCAAGAAACTCATGTTTAGAAATATGAGTTAATATATATAGCGTCCTTAAAATTAAAGATAGAGAAATAAACATAAACATAATGAAAATATACATACGTACTATTCAATTTATTAAACTTAAATAAAAAATTGTAAAAAACCATGCTTAAAACACAAATGGAAAAATAAGGATTTTAACTTCCCCAGAAGCTGGAAATTAACTATGATCGTATATATTTATTAATCACATGAGCTAAATCATTTGTACACCATATCCTCCAAATGAAGCTTCGATCATAGGTAAGAAAAATGATAGTCTCTTAACGTGGCAGAGGACTAGGAATACTAATTTTTCTGTTTTGTATTTGTCTACAAGTTGCAATGGATCTTTTTTAATGGAATTTTTTTTTTGCTTTTTGAGATTCAAGAGTAATCATATATATATATATATGTTGTGTGCGGAATGCAGAATAAAGCACATCAAATAATCACAGAAAAATAAAGGACACAAAATTTTATGTGGTTCGGCATTATACATACATCCACAAAAAATTATTAAAATATAAATTTGAATAGAGAAATCTCATTTTTTCTAAAACTTAAATACACTTAGTATTCTTACACACACTCTCCAATTATTCACACTCTCAGAATTCTAAAATTACTTCACTTATAATTTCTCTTAAGCTGAATAAATGCTCTCTTTTTATAGGCACCAAGCTTGCACCTAACATCTAATTTGCATGCAATTATTTTAATAATTTCAGCCACCATTTCTACCTTTTGAAAAACTCTTCAATTGCATAAAAAAAGTCTTCATAAAGTTGCAAAAATTCTTCGTTTTTGAAAGAAATCATGCATGCGGTTCCTACCTCCTCCAAAAGTCAATTATGCATGTGGCTCAAATAAACAAATCGCAAATTTTGACTTTTCAACGATATATGAATTAAAAAAAAAAAAAGACAAAACAAATAACATATATCTCTAACACGGAAGAGATAATCGATTGATGTCAATTCTGAAGGCCTGGCTAGTCTTTTCATTTGAACGTTCTATTAAAGGTTATTATTAGGCTGCGTTTACTCAGGAATGGGAATCCAGAATTGGAATAATTCCTTAGTAAAATAAGGAGGAGAATGAGAATCAATTTTGTGGGTTCTATAATAATTCGGGAATAAAAAATGAAAACTTAGGAATCAAACTCATGTTCCCGAGATTTCACATTCTACCCCATGAATGTTTTATTATTTAAAAAATACCCTCACTTCAGATAAAAATACAAGTAGCGAAAAATTAAAAAAAAAAAAACCCTAAAAACCTAAAGACTCTCTCTCTCGCACAAACCAGAAGCTTCCATCACATCTCCCTCCCCTGCTTTCATCGCGTCGTCGGCACTCCCTCTCTCTCGCGCATCAGTCACCGCCTCACCGGACGGATTCGTCACTCTCTGGCCGGATTCATCATCTTACTGGCCTGATTCATCACTCGTTTTCTTCTTTCCCGTTAGCTCACTGGCCGAAATCATCAGCTTGTCACCGACCAACCACTTCTGCTCGGTTTCTCTCGGATTCGTCAGCCCGGTTCTCTCACGTCGCTCACCAGTCCGATTCGTCGTCGGTTGCTGATCGGTTTCTCTCGGATTCTGTTGATGTTGTTGATGATGATGTTGATGATGTTGTTGTTGATGATGATGATGATGTTGATCATCTAACTGTGATGATGATGTTGTTGATGAAGAAGATGAAATTGACGATGGAGAGAAGTAACGAAGAAGTTGCAGAAGAGAGAGAGAAAAAAGAGACGAAGAAGAAGATAAAAGAAGAAAAAAACAAAAGAGAGATAAAATAATATAAAAAACAAAAGAGAAAAAAAATAAAAAATAAATATATTATTTATTATTATTATTATTATTATTATTATTGTGATGGCAATTTGCTGGAGAAGTTGCCATTTGTTGATTTTGGACCATACAAATTTTATATTTATGATAATAAAATTAACCAATAATAATAATAATAAATGATATTCTAATTATTGTTAATACTATTATTTTTTAACAAAAAATTAATATATTATTATAAATTATTATTTTTTATAATTGTTTAATTCATTATGTAGAATAATAATAATAACAACAACAATAATATTTTATTAATTTTATTATTATTATTATTATCCTTAATTTATTTTATCACTATAAGCAATAGGGGTATTTTAGTAATTTGAAACAGTCTATTCCGATTCCATTTCAATTCCGATTCAAACAATTAAGTAAACAATTTATTCTTATTCTTGTTTCCCATTTCAATTCCAACCCATTCTCAATCCGGGAGGTAAAGTCACCATTTACTTCTTGGAATGAGAGTCAAGAATGGAGAAATGGAAATGATTCTATTATTTGCTTGCTTATTTGAAATTGAAGAATGTGAATGAAATTTGCGAGGCCCACCAAATTTTGAAGGTGGGAATGAAAATTTCATTTCTATGGAAGGTGGGATTGCGATTTTCATTTTCTAAACTAATTATTTTACCATCCCTTAATTTTTGAAATTTTAATTTTATTCTTATTACATAATTAAATAATCTCAATAATATTAATTATACTAATAAGAAAATAAACAATTATAATAATAATAGTATTAGTAGTAACAATAACACAAGCCGACTTTGTAATCTAATGGGAGAACCTATACTTAGAAAGTTGAGGGACGTAGGTTTGAGTCCTGCTAACAACAAAAACTTGGTATTTGAACTTTGGTTCCCCTTCTGGTAATAAGAAGGAATTAAATTAATAGGAAGTTAGGGCTTTAATTTCCCTATAATAATAATATTAATAGTAGTTATTATCAATATAAAATAACAACAACAACAACTAGTTTACTCATAAACTCATTGTATTACACTCAATATTATAATAAATATGCCAATGTTTTCTTTAAAAGTGTTTGCCTATTTATTTTATATAGAAAAATACATAATTATAAGTAACGACATTTTTTTTAACTTGTAATAACTCATTCGCTTACTAGATGGATGAAATGTATATCATCATGACGTCCAGCAAGAGTGGAACTAAGGACATTTTTATGACTTGTGATAACCCATTTGGATTACAAGTCAGAAGTAACTACATCAATTGGAATATTGTTAATTTCGATTCAAGTATACAACTTATTTTTATTCTTATTTCTCATGTGATCAATTCCAGCCTGTTCTGATTTCAGCTCATTGCAATTTTTGTCAATTCCAATTCCAAGTAAACAAATTGCAAGTCTTTATTAAAATTTTCTCATAGTTAACCATTGGGGTATGTTTCGATGCAGTTAAAGACAGTGGAATAGACTAATTTTATAAAAAATTAATCCCAAAATAGTATTTGACGCAAAAAGAAAATTATCCTCTTTACCAAGATCAATGTAGTTGTATGTAAACCTAAAGCAGTAGCATGATGAACTAACAAGTCTCCTGGGCCTATTGTTTATTTGACACAAAAAGTAAACTGAGGATAATGCAGGTAAGGCCCACCAAATATATCTTGTGATTTTGACTTTTTTTGTGGGTATGTGCGTTTGACATATTATATTGTATTAAGTTGTAATACAATACGATATCTGATGTAGCTTGCATTGTATTATTTAAAATAATAATATCTATTTTAATATTTATATTAAAATAATAATCAAAGTTTCATTTATTTTCTATTATTATTTATATTCAATTAATAATTTAAAATTTATAATCAAAATAAAAAATTTTCACCGTTGACCATCCTACTTTAGTACCATTTGAACTATATTTTGATACCATTAGAATAATTATTATTAGGGCTATACAATGGTCAACTATTATCGGCAAAAGAATTTTCATTCACCATCGATCTACAGTCAAGGTTTTGGCACTACTGTGAAGTCCCGATAATGAGAATTTTAATGATACTAAATTTTAGCGTAGAACATGATGTCATGCAGTAGCCACTTGTGGCTAGCCACCGTCGAATATCGCTAGTAGTTCATCAGCACTGGCGGCAACATACTTGAATTTTTAGTTTTATTAAATATTATACATTTTTTTTAGTTTTGTTATTTTAACTAAAGAAATTAAAAAAATAATGTGAACAATGCCATCTCACACAAATCTAAAATTTTTGGGTTCATCTCATTATCAAGTAACGCATTACTTACTTTGAAATCTCTATGTATAATCCTCAATCTAGAATCATGGTGAAGATAGAGAATTCGACATCTCTATGAACATGTGAAGGGTGAGCCGTTTGCACTAAAAAAAAAAAAATCGTCACACCCATAGAAAATTTGCAAGAAATTTGACTTATACTCACAACAATGGAAAAAAGGCATTTGATGTTAAAATTTTCTAGAAATTTGACATATTGAGTCAATATTGGTACCTTTTCCACCACAAATTCCTACACTGCAGTCCTACCGTTTGATATAATAAAAATTAATTAAAGAACAAAATATTTGTGAATTTCGACAAACAGGTTCTGATTTTTTTTTTTTAAAAATGTTTTTATATGTCACTAAAATGAATCAGCAAGCCCAACTTTACTCAAGCAATGCCTGAATTCAGGGCAATGCAAGGACTACTAATTATAAGCAGCGCCTACATGATAATACCAATTAATTTTGCAGATTCTTGGAGAGGCGAAATGGGTTTGATCCCAAAGGCATAAACCTACCAATTATAAGTTGAGCAAATTCCCC
This sequence comes from Citrus mangshanensis, assembly GCA_030449895.1. Lineage (NCBI taxonomy): Eukaryota > Viridiplantae > Streptophyta > Magnoliopsida > Sapindales > Rutaceae > Citrus > Citrus mangshanensis. The sequence continues at coordinate 306,786 of JASUUJ010000178.1, read as the reverse complement.
AACCCATTTTTCTAACCCACAACCATTTTTCTATTGCAAAAAATATATTCAAATTTATTAAAAATAATAATTATCCACTCCTTCAATTACAAATTTTTATCTTTCTTGTTCTTAAAAGAAAATTAGGGATTGGGTTATATTAGGAAAAGAACAAGTAGGCGGGTTTGCAAGAATGAAGGGAATTAGTGATTTGCTAAAAGAATACTTTGAGACAAAAAAAGATGAAAGCGTATCAATTACATAATTAATATATTCGTTGGTGACACTTAGCTTTAATTCTTCCGGTTCTAACAGCCACAGTAGAAAGAACATTTTCCGCAATTAAGTTCATGAACAATCAACTTTGAAATCCGATGAGAGATGAATGGATGAATATTAATTTTGTTGTTTATATAGAAAATGATGTATTTAATAGTATTGATAATGAGTGTATTGCACAAGGTTTTAAAAATGTAGGAAAAATCTTAGTGCTCTTAGACAGCTTCTCCTTTTTCATTCACTATTTGTCATGTGTACGCTTCTACAAATCATGATGACATATATACACATGATAAATAGTGAATAGATAAAAATACTCCAAAAGCACCAAAGATATTCTCATAAATGGATTAGCAAATATTTGATATTAAAAAAATTATAACGTCTTGCTTTTATTTAACTTAATTCTCGGTTAATCGTTTTTTTTTTGGATCCAACACTGCTCACGGTACCCTAATTTACAATTTCTATATAAACATTAGTCAACATTCTATTTAGATCCACAACACGCAATCATTGGAGGATCCTCATAATTTTTTATCCAATCATTTATGTGAACTTTCCATTTGGTTGAGACATTACTGCTTTTGCACTTGACGATGTAGAATAAGGCTTGATACCACAAATAGATTCTCTACCGACCCTCTAACTCAGAGATCGTAATTGTATTAGTTGAAGATGATTCAGGCCTGCTTGATGAAGAATCTAGTCTGGTAGAATTACTGTCCGCCAAGTAACCGGGTTGCTTTGGCTGAGGCAACACAGTCTCGCTGCCCAACATCAAAATCACTGAGGGCATGCTTGGCCTGTCCTTTGGATGCTGTTGCACGCATAACAAACCGATGTGGATGCATCGTATCACTTCAACAAGATTGAATGAGCCTTGAATACACGGATCGATTAATTGTGAAGGCATGCCTTCGTTCCACAACTTCCATGCCTACAACATATTAAAATTCTTTTATCATCTATAGTTTATTAGTTCAAACTATGTTAGAAAATGTCGTATGCATTTTACTTACATGTCCTATAAGGTTAAGCTTGTTGTCGGAATGATAAAATCCTCTATTTTTCTTTCCACTTATTATCTCCAGCAATAAAATTCCAAAGCTGAAGACATCGGATTTTACTGAGAATTGCCCATCACTAGCGTATTCCGGTGCCATATACCCACTTCAAAAGATTAAAATATATAAGTTAATTTTCATTAATCAGTACAAGTGAATTGTAAAGATCACATGACAAGAAGTACTTACTATGTTCCAATCACTCTTTTTGTGTTTCCTTCCGTTTCGTCTCCACCAAAAGCTCTAGCCAAACCAAAATCTGAAATTTTTGGGTTCATATCTTGATCGAGTAGCACATTACTTGCTTTGAGATCTCGATGTATAATCCTCAATCTAGAATCTTGATGAAGGTACATAACACCCCTAGCAGTCCCACAAATAATGTGGAAACGCTTGGACCAATCCAATATCTTACGTCTTTCTTGATCTACAAATTACCGCATTAAGGTTAGTACAAAATTTTCTGAAAATACATAAGAAACGTCTATAGTCAAGGCACAAGCTAGCCCAATATTTTAAGGTTATAGGGACACAGACCAAAAATGAAAGAGTCCAGGCTTTTGTTGGGCATGAATTCATAAATCAACAATTTCTCCTCTCCCTGAATGCAGCAGCCAAGAAGCTTTACAAGATTTCTGTGCTGTAATTTGGAAAACAGTATAACTTCATTCTTTAACTCCTTCAATCCTTGCTCAGAAATCTTCGAAAGCCTCTTCACAGCAATTTCCTGTCCATCCACTAGCGTGCCCTGCCAAGCCATATATGTGAATTTAGTTACCAAGTAAAATAAGTATTTTTGACTAGCAAGTTTCAAGTTTACCTTGTAAACGGGTCCAAAGCCACCTTGTCCAAGCTTTTTGTTGATTGAAAAGTTATTGGTGGCACTAACAATTGTAGCTAACTCAAACAATGGTAGCTCCAGGTCTATGTTTTGAATCTGATCGTTTTCTGTTTTCTCTGAAATATTGGACAATATTAGCTGAAAGCGCATATGCAGTACGTATACTGGACAAACTACTAACTAGTAACTACAATTTTCATCTTCTTGATAAGAAGGTTCTTTATCTGTAAATTTGTATTAAAGTTATTTTCCAGTCAATATGAAAGTGCAAGTAAATAAAGAACCATAGGTGAAAAAGAGGCGTGTATTGATATAACACTAAATGCAAGTAAGTAAACCTGCTATTCCAACAAAAAATTTACAAGTTTAATTACCTTGCCCCTGATCTAAATGATATGCACTGTTAACTCTTCATCTTGAAACAAACGTACAGTTATTGCTGCATATAAAAACTTATTCTACTTGGTGAAAGATTTTATTGAAGATTTGATACAGAAAAATTGAACTCATATAAATATTGATTGAAAGGAAACGGCTATCATAAAAATGCAAGCAAATGGCTATAAATTTGTGAAGGAAAGTGGAGTGCTATTATACTTGCTATATTTCTCCTGCGTTTGCGAATCAAGGAGCCAGCTATTAGCACCACAGCTAGCAGAGCAGCACTAGAAATGACTATTACCACTATCTTTGTCGTAGGCTCACCTTTCGCTCCTTGATCAGAGTATTCAGATATAACAAAGCAAGTCAATAATCATATAGTTAAGAAAAAAGGATTCAAATAGCAGCAAAATTCCATGCATAGAAGCTATACCCAGAAACTGCTTTATGCGAAAGGAGCTTCTCAATCAGAACTCAATACTAAATTGCACAATAAAATTGTGGAACTAGTCTAACTGGAGTGGTACTCCTAAGTTCTCATAATGGAATGACATAAAGAAGTATACGGATACCAAGCTCTAAAGCAGACATTCGAATATACAAGTCCTGCCCACCATCTTGGAAGTATCTGATGTCAATCAGATCACCAAACCACATGGCACAGCCACTGCCTTCTCCTCTGATATCTGAATTTGTGTATGCCATACAAGAAGAGTTGTCTAAGCATTTCTCCCGGCATTCATTGAGATTCATACTTTTGCTAACCCAAGAGGAAGTAGAATCTGGCAATTTCAGATCATTAAATTTGATAAAACCATCACGTCGAGAGTAGTTTAACGGCTTAGTACGTACGCACCCTTGAGATCGTTCCACGTAAACCTCTGATTTAGGTTTGAAACCTTTTAAACATTGGCAAACAGGCGATTTGCTAATGCTGCAAATGCCATAGGCACCACAGAGATTGTACGTGTCACACTGATCTCTTGGCACACTTGTATACAGCTCCCAAGTTTGAGTTGCTTTACTCCACACGAATCGTTGACGTAAAGAGAGTGTTTGGTTCACGAGAGTCCTTGAGAAAACAGCTTTATCTACGAGGATGTATGTGTAGTGGAGCTCATCCTCATTAGAGACAAAGCTTGAGTTAAAGATTGGGTTAGGCTTTATTGATGAAGCACTGAATGTTTCGCCAGTCCATGGGCCGGTCCTATAGAACTTTGTTGATCCCTTCCACATGACTAGCTCAGGATTTCCTTGTCGTTCAATTTTCCAAATAAGGTCTCCAGGAGACGGGTCATTTGAGCTCTTCCATGATGTTAAGCGCCGCTCAAGGCCTATCTTTAAATCCCATCCGAGCTTCATTCCTGGTAGCAATGTATCAGAAGGATAATCAAAGCTTTGCCAAAAATAATTTTCAGAATCACCATCTTGTTCACCTCTGAGGATAAGATTTCCTGAATCCAGTAGCTGTAATACCAGAGGAGAACTCACTTCTTTGCTCAAGCTTGCTGACCAAACTATGCCCATGCTCGGGCTTGTTAAAACAGGATTGCCTGTCCTGTTTATCATTAACAAGCCAGAAGAGTCCTTGATGGGTTTGAGGCGGTTTGCAACCCAAACAACTGTTTTAACTGGTATATTTTTGTACCAAATTCCTACATAACGATTCTGGGAACTATCAGGATTGAAGAAACCAAGCTCAAAGCTTCCACCTTTTGATATTATGGTGTTTCCATCAGTAAGAGACTGAGACGAAGTAAGGATATCTGATGCAAATGAGAATTCAGATAAGATTAACAATAACTTGCAACCGATTAACAAGAACGAAAGTGCATCCATTGGTTTATACTATTAACATATATCTCTCTCACCTGTTAAATACAAATAAACACCTTTTCCAAAAAAAAAAATAATAAAATAAACACCGTAACTAATGATCTATCTTGGCTTATTTAAATTAGTTTATGTTGACCTTCATGCCAATGCCTGCAGCTGAAGATGCCTTGTTCTGGCTGCATAGGCTCACATTTCCTTTAGAAGTAATTATTCAATATTGTAAAGTGATGGGACCTTGAAAAACGATGACTTGTACCTAAAACTTCTATGAACATGATTATTATAATAAAATCTTGAAGGCAAAGCAATATTACACGATCTTTCATTTGACCATGACAGCAACCTATATATATATATATATATATATATATATATATAAAGAAAAGGGAAACCGTCGGTTCATAAGGTAACCAAATCAATGGTTAGAAAATAAGTTTTTGAGAAAGAAAAGAGAAAATGGCAACCTAAACACCTGGTAAATGAGACACAGAACAAAATCTTCGATTACAAGTGGAGTCCCACCGAAGATAATGTAAATGTAAGAAAAATAATTTGTCCTCCATTAAAATCGTTCTTGTAGCAACACAGACTTTGTGCACATCGTAGTTATGTTCGGACAAGAATCAAATTTTTTATTGAAATCTTTCTATCTTACATTGCAGACGAAAGTACGTTAAAATGGGGTGTGGTTAGGTTACATACATCACAACTAACAAGTGGTTTCCTAGTGATTCGTTGAATGATATATTTTATGTAATTTAGCAAGGTGCATCAAAATGATACTCCTGAAGGATTGTTAATGTCAGAGCTTGAGGCAGATGAATTATATTATTGAGTATCACGGGAAAATGATTTGAAGTTTATCTGTTTTTGTATATTTGTTTTGGATTTTCCTCATTCTATGGGGATAATTTCATACCCAATTTCTTATTCGGAAATTTTTTTTTCGGGGATGAGGTGGAATCCCTATCCCCTACCCATTTCCCCATTTTAATTTTTAATTTTATTTTAATTTTTTAAAATTACAAGTAAATAAATAATAAAATTTAAATTATAAAATTATAAATATTGGTGAAAATAAAAAATATCAAAATATTTATATTATTAAACTTTTTGATTAACTAATTAAAGTCTAAATTTTTATTAAGGACATTAAAAAGAAGTAGATTCTATTAGCCAAACATTTTTTTTAATTTTAATATTCTTTAAATATTTTAAACCTAAATCTATTTATTTATTTATTTTTAGATGTTATAATTGCCCACAGCGAATCACAATTTTAATATCTAATATAATATTTGCTTTTAATTTGCTCCGATTTAACTATTGTGTTGTAAAGGGAATAGTCCACATTTATAAAGTGCCCACGCCACCATTGAAAAAGTTAATTTTGAATATAAATTCAATTTTATTTGTAACAATTTTGTATTAGACTATTAATTTGTTCATAATAGTTTGTAAAAGAAATTCGTATCTCTTGCATGTTGCATTACTTACTAATTTAATGTATATGACTTTTGTCATGGATATTAATGTAAGATATATTTTGAACTTTACTTTTATTTGAATTTTTTATTTTAATATGATTAACTAATTATGAGATCCCTCCCCTCCCTAATTATGAGGTACCATAAAAAGGGTAATTTTCAGTTGTCTCACCTAAGGTTTGGCGTATTTCCATTTTGATAGAAATTATCAATGTATCTTCACTTTCCTCCCCTACAGGCTACAGTCTGTATACTGTTTCATTTATCGCTAATGGATGAGGGTAAATTCGTAGTACACATTTATATTCCAAAAATTAAATTTTAAAAAATAAAATGCTGAGGGTACAAGTTATTATCCAATGCATCCATCGCTACATAATATATCCAGCAGATTTGAGATTGTTTCTTCTCTTTCATCAAATCTATTCATCACAAAAACAATTCTCCTTCATCTAACCGAAACACACACATATCCACCTCTAAATGCTTTGAAGATAAAGAAATCAACCGTAAGGTGATAATCAAGGGTGACGGCGTCGACTGAGTGCCTCCTGCGGTCGGGGCTAGAGGCGACCGTCGCTCAATAGCGTAGAAGGTTAGTCTTTGAAAATAAAAATAAAAACTCTTTGCATGTTGGAAATCAGTGATTGGGCATTATTTTGTTTTGTTATTTAAAAATGAAAATGGGTTTGTTAATGTGTCGAAGAATATGCTCTGTTGCTGGTGTTGTTTGTGGATTAAAATGAAAATGGGTTTGTTGATGTTTTGATGAAGTTGCTCTGCTGCTGGCGTTTTTTTATCAATTAAAATGAAAATGGGTTTGTTGATGTGTTGAAAATGCTGTCGGGGTTTTTTGTTGATTAAATGAAAATGGGTTTGTTGATGACGTATTGAAGCAGCCGCTGGCATTGTTATTGTGACTTTATTTATCCAATTGATGAAGTTATGAGCTAATAGTTCTGTTTGATCAAGTTTGGGCTCTTAATAATGGAGTTGATATTCCTAAAAATGAATTTACGATTATGAGAATATGAAAATTGAATGGCATGGTAGAGGTCAGGATTAATCACCGTCAAATATGTTTCTAGATAAAGGAGCAAGCAGCAATCAATTTGAAAGTTAAAACTTTAGACATATGTAAGTGCAACTGAATCAATCATCAGTTGTTATCTCGTGAGTTAATACTAGCATATTGCTTAATGGTAAGTGAAGCTATTTTATGAGTATTGCTGTTATCTCCTTTTAGGAAATTGGATGCTTCTGCTAGTTCTCTGTAAGGGCTATTTAACTAGTTCTAACAGATTCCGTCGTGTGCATTAATTAGCTTAATAGCTTATTGATCCATATCCATGTCTATTCTCCTTTTCTCTAGTACTTTAGCTTTATGAATGTGTGAAGTGAACTTTTGGTTTATGTTTCAGGACTTGGGATTAGAAGTGTATAACATTCAATATCTTTATATCAAAGAACTGATATATGTTAATGTTGTGCGACCTGGTCTTTATTAGCTTCTTGATTTGCGAGGACGTTTGACAACCATCTTCTTTGACTATGATTGCCAGCATATAAGCTGCTACATATTGTATCTTAGGAATCACAACAATTTATTATTGCAATATGGTGATTTTGAAACCAAAACTTGGCAGTGTCAAGAAAATAGACCTATGTTTATTTATCTTCCTGTTTTGTATGTCTTTAATAGACTATTATAAGTTATTTTTAGTTTTATGAACTTTTTTCAATTTAGTTATTTCAGCTGATCTTTATTCAGTTGTGGTTTCCTTTAACTGAGCTAACAGTGTTGTTTGGTCAAAGTAAGTTCGGCTTCATAAGCTTCATAGTAGAGTGTAGAATTGGGTACAATTTTGGGTTAGACAAGTCAAAAGTCTTATCAAGTAATTGTGCTGCTTACTGATTTGGTAATTGTTAATATTTCTTGGTATGCTTTGAAACATTAGAAAGCAGAAACCAATTGTCTTAATAATGGAAAATCATAAGAACTTAGTTTATTAGACATGATTAAAAAGTTAGGTTCTTTGTTAATGAGTTTTCTTTCCTTGAATTTTTGGACCCTTTTTTTTTTTTTCATATGATATTTTTGGCATCTTTAGATCTTACTCTACAGAAATTTCAAAAATTGTGCTACTACTATTATTATTATTATTCTGACTATTAGTGCTAGACTGCTAGTATTATAGTGATGATGTCTGCAATGAAAGTGATAGCATGGCAATAAATATAATTGCGACATTACTAAATAAGTTTATTTGTCCTTTTATTTTGTTGACTTTCTTGTATGTCATATTATTTCATTTAACTATTTTCTCAGTTCTAGGTGAAAATTTCAACTTCAAGACCAAGCTAATCATCCAGCAATTCAGTGAAACCAAGACACAGTGGCTCATAAATTGTTGTTGATGATCCAGCCATTCTGGTGCTTGCCAGTCCTAGATGAGAAAACTTTCAACATGGTGCATAAAATTGTTGTTGATCTGCTTGATATAGGTTACGTTTGGGATTGAGGTTTGGGATTGAGGTTGGACAGCTGCAGCTCTAAAGTATTTAGTAAACACTAGTTGTTGTAGCTTGAGAGCTATATTAATATGATTTTTCACTTGTATAATGAAAAATTTATTATATTTTTAATAGTTTTATTAAAATTATTATTTAAAATTCACATTGACTATATATTACTAACTTTTGTTTTATAGTTATAATTTTTTTTTCCACAGCAACTGTAGCTTAAAAGTTACAACATCTCAATTCCAAACTCTCTCATATTTTGACCTTTGTGAATCCATGGTTTGATTCCAGTGTCTACAACTTTGAAATTCAATTAAAAGTTGAGCTGTGATTAATTGATGAAAGAGTATGTATAGCTTGAGAAGCAAGTCAAAGAAATGGGAAATGTGTTATTTTTTTTTTTTTTCATCTATCTATTTGTTTATTTTTTGCTTACAAATGTAACAATTTATGGTCATCAGAGGAATAGAGTTGTATTTAATTTATTATTATTATTTTTTAATGATTCAGTAATGTCATTGTTTTGTCAATGGCGTTTTGTCATTTGGCAAGTACTCTACCCTTTGGCGCTAAAGCAGATTACAGCAGTCGAAATAGTAAATTCGGTTCTTGATTTGAGCGTGAGGGGTATCCTTGTCTTTTCATCGGCCAACAAACAGTCAACAGAACAGCCTACAAACGGTGGGGCTAAATGTTATGCTATTATTTATTCTTTACAATTTCTATTAGTTTTATTAGTTTTGGGGCCAAATGTTATACTGAAGGCAGTTTGAACACGCAATACATTATTTATTTATTTATTTATTATTTCACTACTCCAAGTCTTCAACTATGATGAAGTAACACAAACCACTACATAAATTATTAAAGTGTTTTTTTTTGTAGTTTAATTTTTATTATTTTTTTGGTTAGAACGACTAGTCAAATACAGATGTCATGATGATGTCACAGGGGCAAATATATATATATATCTTTGCACAAAATCTAACCCAAAATTATGAATCAACCCAAAAATTTTAAAGCTAAAAGCAACCCCAAACACACCCTTGGAATCCAGAAAATTCAGCAGGTCTTGAAGCCGATTCCATCACAGGGCCCTCAAAAGATTTGGACATTTGAAATTTCTAATAGCTACCAGCGGGGACCGTCACTTTTACAAGAACTTTCCTACGGTAAAGTTTTTGCATTAAAATATTTCTTTAGCCTGTCATCAAGGTTTACAACAACTTATTGCCTGATTAGACAATGTATCTCAAGTAAAACTCACCTCCAGCTCCAGTGTCAAGCTTTTGCCACAGTTTTCAAGACAACAATGTTCTCTATGAGATATCAGTAACTTGGAGCAGAAACATAGATTGCTGATGAGGCACCAATTACAAAAAATTTTAGGCAAAAGATTGATTTTTTTAAGCATATGGGGCTGTATAGATAGATCATCTAATTTGGGAGCCCGCATGTTGGGCTTCCACCACTTGAGAACATCCAGGCTTAAACCGAGAAACCCAAGTCCTGTGATCAATCGCTACGTTAGGCTATTCAAAGTTTGGAGAGCCATGATCGATTAAATTTGGTAACCAAATAGTAAAGTCTTGAGACAACTGAGCAAGACTTGATCCCCAACTCTCTTAAATTGGATGGCAATCGGACCAAATTGACAAAAACTTTTGTAGCTTTTGCTAAGTTATCAAGCCAAATTCATATCTACATTCTTAGTATATGCCATAAAACAAGTAAATAGATATTCCAAATGGTTATCTATATTTCTCATTTCCTTCTGCATAAGAAAATTTATTTCATTCAAAAAAAATCTTGAAACATCAATAAAACGAACAAACAAATAAATAAATAAAAAGGCCGAAAATCAATGACAACCACTGAACTCTTGTTCTAGAGCTTCTTCAACCAATAACCTTGAAGCATCATCACCTCAGGACTCAATTTAAGCATCAAGACACAAAACTCCATCTGCTTAAGAGCTCTATCACAATCAAAGTCACCTTCTTTCAACATACACTTGAGATCATCATCACTCAAGTCTTGCAAACCCAAAAAGGCTGAGATTTTCTTCGAACTCTCAAAGGTGATGATGGCCCCTTAATGGCTTTATCAGCATCCATAGAAAGATTAGTGTGTTACCAATTATTAGATGCAAAAAATTTAATTGATGATCACAAATTATGTCGGCGTCATTGGATGTCAGTTAGAAAATTTAACAATTTGTTAACATAATGAAAGACAAAATAATTTAAAGATTTATTAATATTTATTGATATGACATCTTTTAATAAGTTTATTCATCTTCCTCCAGATAAATTAGACTAAAAAATATGGATTAGGATCCACTCCAGGATAGATAAGTTGTAACAAAATTATTAAGTTGTAATCCGACTAGTAAAATTAATCGTTGGTACTAGATTCACAAGAGCGTTAAAACTGTGAATAAATCATTCCAAGTTTGAAATATTACTGAAAATGTACTCTTTAAGTTTCAGAAAGTGTCTCATAAGACGTTTCACTAATAGCTTCTCTATCGACCCTCCAACTCTGAGATCGTAATTGTGTAAGTAGAAGATGATTCAAGCATGCTTGATGAAGAATCTGGTTCTGTTGATTTCTTGTTCGCCAAGAAACCAGGTTGCTTTGGCTGAGGCAATACAATCTCACTGCCCAACATCAAGATCACTGATGGCATGCTTGGCCTGTCGTCGGGATGCTGTTGCACACACAATAAGCTAATGTGGACACATCGTATCACTTCAGCGCGATTGCATGATTCTTGATAGCAAGCATCGATCAGTTGTAAAGGCATGCCTTCGTTCCACAACTTCCATGCCTAAAAGATATCAAAACTTTTTCATCATTTATGATTTATCAGTTTAAACTAATTTAAGCCAAAATTAAAGTGACATAATTCTTGATTCATTTTCCAAGAAGAGTGTGCATTTTACTTACATGTCCAATAAGGTTAAGGCTGCGGTCTGAATGATAAAATCCTCTATTTTTTTTTCCACTTACTATCTCTAGCAACAAAATGCCAAAGCTGAAGACATCGGATTTTGTTGAGAATAGCCCATCACTAGCATATTCCGGTGCCATATAACCACTTCAAAGAATCAGAAAAAGTTAAATGTTATTAATCAGTGGAAATGAATAATAAAGATGAAAAAACAAGACATACTATGTTCCAACCACTCTGTTTGTGTTTCCTTTTGTCTCGTCTCCACCACAAGTTCTAGCCAAGCCAAAATCTGAAATTTTTGGGTTCATATCATGATCAAGTAACACATTACTTGCTTTGAGATCTCGATGTATAATCCTCAATCTAGAATCTTGATGAAGGTAGAGAAGCCCCCTAGCAGTTCCACATATAATGTGAAAACGCTTGGACCAATCCAATAGCTTACTATTAGTTTGATCTAGAGAGTATCATAACAAAGGTTAGTACAATTTTCAGCTTGAATTCTCTCTTTTTTTTTTTATAAAAAAAAATCTGCACTAAATTATAAGAAACATTTATAATCAAGGGACTAGCTAGCTGAAAATTGTAAGTTTTAGAGGCATCCAGACCAAATATGAAGTAGTCCAGGCTTTTGTTCGGCATGAATTCATAAATCAACAATTTCTCCTCTCCGTGAATGCAGCAGCCAAGAAGCTTTACAAGATTTCTGTGCTGTAATTTGGAGAATAGTATAACTTCATTCTTCAACTCCTTCAATCCTTGATCAGAAATCTTTGAAAGCCTTTTCACAGCAATTTCCTGTCCATCCACAAGTGTGCCCTGGAAAGACGTGTGAATTTAATTACCAGGTAAAATAAGTAATTTTGACTAGCAAGTTTCTGTTTATCTTGTATACAGGTCCAAAGCCACCTTCTCCAAGCTTGTTGTTGATTGAAAAGTTATTGGTGGCATTAGAAATTGTAGCTAATTCAAATAGTGGTAGCTCCAGGTCAATGTTTTGATCTTCGTTTTCCTGATCAGTTTCTGTTTTCACAGAAATAATAATGGACAGTACTAACCGAAAGAAACATATGCAGTCCAGATACAGGACTTAATTAAAATGGAAACTTCCATTTTCTTGTTCTTGATGCGAAGGTTCTTCTTTTCCACAAAATTTATTAAAGTTCATTCATTTAACAGTCCCCGTCTAATTGATATGCTCTTTCAATACTATCTATTTGATTGAAGAACTCATAATGAAGAAAGCAAAGAAAACTATCGGAACCATTGGTTGAATGAAAACTGCTGCGTAAAAGTTCAAACAAATGGCAATAAATATGTGAAGGCAAAGGGAGTTATTTTACCTGCTATGTTTCTCCTTCGTTTGTGGATCAAATAGCCAGATATAAGCACCACGGCTAACAGAGCAGCGGCAGAAATGACTAGCACCACTATCTTTGTCGTAGGCTCGCCTTTCATTCCTTGATTGGCATATTCAGATATGGTAAAGTAAGTCAATAATCATAAAGGTAAGAAAAAAAAAAAATCAAGTTGCAGCAAAAATTCACTGTTCAAGCAGATTGGAGTACCTCAGTATCTGAACTCGTGAACAAATCACACAATAAAAAAAATGGGAACATGTAATCCAACTGGAGTGGCACTTCTAAATTCTCATTATGGAGTAACATAAAGAGGTCAGCAAATACCTAGCTCTGAAGCAGACATTCGAATATAGAAGTCCTGCCCACCATCTGGAAAGCTTTTCATGTCAATCAGATCGCCAAACCACATGGCACAGCCACTGCCGCCTCCTCTGATATCTGAATTTGTGTACGCCATACATGAAGAGTTTTCTAAGCACTTCTCCCTGCATTCCTTGAGATTCACACTTTTGCTCACCCGAGAGAAATTAGCATCTGGCAATTTCAGCTCAGTAAATTTGATAAAACCATCTTGTCTAGAGTAGTTTAATGCCTTACTACGCACACACCCTTCATGCCAGTCCATGTACCCGCCTGATTTAGTTTTAAAACCTTTTAAACATTGGCATACGGGCGATTTGCTGATAATGCAAACACCATAGGCACCACAAAGACCATAAGTGTTGTTTGGGAGAAATACGTCGACGAGACCAGGAATGGTGAGCAGATATCTGATGGCATAGTTCTGCGAACCGGTGTGTTCCGTAAAAGCCTGGTGCGCGGGGGAACAGGAGCAGAAATATCCTGCTCGTCCACGAGCACGTCATCCGCGAGGCCAATTTCCTGTAAGAGGTATAAGGCCATTCCGGCTAGAGGTCGAGAGGCGAGGAGACCCGGTCGACGGCAGTTGGCAAGACATGCTCCCCAGCCCGAGAATCTAGCCACGACAGACACGCTTTCTCCTGAACCGTGGCGTAACACGCAAGATCCCACGTTTGCCCATAACGCAGCAGTCAGAGTCCCATACCGTCCCCAGCGGAAACAAGATCTCACGACAGCCACGCTTTCCCCTGAACCGTGGCGTAACACGCAAGATCCCACGTTTGCCCATAACGCAGCAGTCAGAGTCCCATACCGTCTCGAAACAAGCGGAAAACTGGGATTCAGAGGAAGCCTATAAAAAGGTAGCCAACGAAGGTAAAAGGGTTAGAATTTTTGCTATTTGAACTAAGAAAAGAGAACTCTAAGCACGGAGATTATCAAAAAGCCATAAGATTCGTGGCAAGTGTTCCCCGAACCTTCATATCTGACTTGAGCGTCGGAGGGTTTGCGCCGGGAAAACAACCGGCGTGCTCTGACCTGTCTGTGTGCGCAGGAACCTCTGGAGAAGAAGCTTTACGAGAAGAGATCCTGATCGTTGTGACGTTGATCGAGCAGAGATCCTGGTAGTAGAACGAGGAGGACCAGAATCTCGCATCAACATTTTGGCGCCGTCTGTGGGGAACGAAGCAAAAAGCTTCTGTTGATAGCAAGAAGAGGGGTGAAGCAAGTGAAAAGCGATGGAGACAGGAGGAAGTAGTGCACAAGGGGGTGATAGGAGGCTTAACGATTCCGTGGCGGGGAGATAGTCGGTGAAGCACGGGAAAAAGTCATGTTCGGCCGGATGGACGGATGGAAGCAGATGGAGACCTTGACAACCATCCTACATGAGGCTGCGGAGCGGCGAAGGGTAACCCAAGAGGAAGGGTGAGAGGCGGTGGAGTGGCACCGAGTCCCGATAGTGCGGGAGAAGTCAAACCAGGAGATTTGGTGGTGAGAGAGGTAACATACCTCTGCGGGAGAATTTCATAGAGAAGAGAAGCGGTCCGGCAAGACAGGGAGCGAGGGTGGTGAATGCAGAGGAAACAGAGCTGAGGCAACACTTGCATGATGTAGAGCAAGAGCGGGATCAAGTTGCAGCACGCGACCCTGGTTCGTACAGTGCAGCTGGAGGAGGAAGTGCGCAGACTAGCGCAGATAATTGATGACATGCAAGGAAGGAGCAGACTCCTAGTTGGAGGATAATGCTGGACGGAGAATCACCGCTCGCAACAGAGATCATGAGGCGATTATTAGAGATTCCCGCCTCCCGGACCTCGAATACTGGGAAGAACCGATCCGGGTGCACATAGAGCGCTTCAACGACATAAGGTACAAGGATTATCTCAATCCCAAAGTGCGAGGTGTTCCCACTATCCCGAGGGACGTGCACGAGAATGGTACAGAAACTTCCTGGGCATTAAAACCTTGAGATGTGTGCGATTTAGTGGGGCAATGGCACCGGAAGATGACATGATGGAGCTGAAAAGCATGAAACAGGGGGAGCAAGAAACCCTTCGAGAATTCATCAAGAGGTTTCATCGGAGCCTTCAACCACCCTCAGGCGTTAAGGGGATTGAAAGAAGGGGTGAAGATAGGAAGGCTGTGGTACAATTTATTGACAGGCTAAGAGAGACATCGAGATTGAAGAGGAGAAGGCTGCGCGGATTAAGACAGACCAGTTAGAAGGGTTGGGGAGGAAAGAGAAGAAAGCATTACCGGGGAATGGGCCGATCAGGAGGAGGGACCACCAGGCCTCCGGTAGTGGAGCAGGAGGTCGGGTAGCATCATCGAGGCCACCGCGACGGCGCAACCTCCTCGTTCCCCAGCTAGGGAGCCTTGGAGAAGGCATGAGTCGGCATCTGGTGGTCTTCATCAACATCCCCACGGTAGTAGAGCGAGCAGACCAGAAGTACTTCCACCGCCCCCAACTCAGAGCGGGGCAAACAGAGAAAGAGCAGTGCACCTGCTCGACCAGAACCCGGACTATGGGCGGTACACTTCCTTGAAGATGTCCCTGGATGAGGTGTACGAGGCCATAAAGGATCGAGGGCTGCTGCACCTCCCTACACCAATAACAAAGCTACCCAGGGAGGGATAGATGACGTTATTGTAAGTTCCATGGCACTCATGGCCATACCAGAGTGTAGAGATCTCGGGACCCAGTCGAAGATTTGGTGAGAAATCAGTACTGGACGAGTTTATGGATGGGACTTTCCGATGGTGGCCACGGTGAAGGGAGGCAGTGGTAGAAAAAAGAAGGTGATAGTGGGGCCCAACATTGGCCGGAGATTCCAGATCGAGAAAAAAATTATGCTAGGTACGCCATGACCGAAAGAGGTACTCTTCAACACCCAAAGCAGGCAAGGGTGCAAGTGCCAATCATGTGGACGGATGAGGATGAGGAAGGGATTCTATGAGGATGCTTTAGTCATCAAGCAAGAAGTTTGACCGGATTGAGGAGCTCGGTTGATGTGTTATTTAAGTCCACCCCTGGAAGAGATGGGAATAGCCAGGAAGTTGGAATACACCAATACCTCCTTGAAGGGGTTCGGAGGAGGAAGGCGGTCCCTCAGGCGTGGTCGAGCCTATCACGGTGGGAGCTCCCGACGGAAAGAACAAATCTTGGACTTTGTCGTAGTGGATGAGAAAGTCCTTACGGATGATCCTAGGTCGGCCATTTTAAGGATGCAAAGCGGTGTTGTCCAACCATTATCGCTCAAGTCGGGTGAATGGGGTAGTAGGAGGTGGTACGAGGAGACCGGAGGATCGCGAAGGCTGCTACTCCTCGGCGGAAGCAATGCGAGATAACATCCCTCGATACCCAGTGGAAAACAAGAAGGGCGGACAAGAACTGTAGAGGATCAGAAAGCAGTGAGCACAGGACCCAGGAAAGGCATCGAGAATCGGGTCGAGACTTAGGGAGAGCAAAAGCGGGAGTTGGTGAAATGCTTGACGTGTTTGCTTGGACACATGAAAACATGCCAGGGATTGACCCTGAGGTAGCATGTCATAAGCTGGCAATAAAGAAAGGTGCTCGGGCAGTAAGGCAGAAGAGGAGGTGCTTCAACCAGGAGAGGTATGAGGTTATAAATGGCGAGGTGGAGAAGCTCTTGAGAGCGAGGTTCATTCGGGAAGTCGAGTGGATATCGAATGTGGTGTTGGTAAAGAAGGCAAACGGCAAGTGGAGGATGTGTGTGGATTTCACAGACCTCAATAAGGCGTGCTTTACCAAAGATCGATCTAGTAGATTCAACGGTGGACATGGGCCGCGTTTTCGGGATATAACCAGATCCTCATGTACGAGCAGGATCAGGAGAGCACAGCTTTCATTACTAACCAGGGCTTGTTTTGTTACAGAGTAATGCCATTTGGTCTTAAAAATGACGGGGCCACATACCAGAGGCTGGTGAACAAAGTCTTTAAGCCATTGATCGGGAAAACTATGGAGGTGTACGTGGACGACATGATAACCAAGTCGAAAATTCTGAAGGAACATGTCGGACACCTCGAGGAGACATTTGAGCTTTTGAGGAAGTATAAGATGAAGCTCAACCCGAAAAAGTGTGCTTTTGGGGTCGAGTCAGAGAAATTCTTTGGATTCATGGTGAGCCATAGGGGATTGAAGCAAATCCCGAGAACATCCAGGCGATCGTGCAGATGAGGTCTCCTCGTAGCCTGAAGGAGATGCAGAGCCTCACGGGGAAGTTGGCGGCGTTGAGCAGATTCATATCGAAGGCTACAGATAAGTGTCAGCCATTCTTTCAAGTGATAAGGAGGGGAAAGAAAACAGAATGGACCCCAGAATGCGAGGAAGCCTTCCGGAACTTGAAGCAATACTTGCAGCAAGCTCCGCTGTTGTCCACACCGAGGGATGGGGACAAGTTGTACCTGTATTTGGCGGTATCGGATCGGGCCGCGATTACATTCAGTGAGAGAGGAAGAAGGAGTTGATCCGATATATTACACCGAGACCAGATACCCACCGTTGGAGAAATGTGCACTTGCCCTTGTGGTTGCTGCTCGGAAGTTGAGGCCATATTTTCAAGCATTCCCGGTCTCGGTAATAACAAACCAACAATTGCGTCAAACTCTGCACAAGCCAGATGCCTCTGGTCGGCTCGTCAAGTGGGCTGTAGAGCTGAGCGAGTTCGACATAGACTATAAACCCCGCGCAACGATAAAAGCCCAGGCAATGGCCGATTTCGTGAATTCACGAGCACGAAGTATGCTTAGATCAACAAGATGCGAAGTATGGCGGATGTCTGTGGATGGGTCATCGGGAGCGGGGTTGGGAGCGGATTGTCTTGGAAGGCCTAGAGGAGGAGATCTCTTATCTTTGTAAAGTTGGAATTTGCACCCAAATAAGCGAGTATGAAGCCTTGATAGCAGGAATTGGCTAAAGGCAGACGAGTTAAGATCCGATTCCCAGCTGGTTGCGAATCATGTCAGTGAAAGATTCCAACCAAGAGAGGAGAAGATGGAGCACGAAGATAGTCGAGATGATGGGAAGTTCAAGCGGTTGATACAAATCCCGGGAGCGAATAGTCGAGCAGACATTTTGGCTAGGATGGCGATGGCACCCAAAATGCCAAAGTCGGTCCCTCTGGAGGTGAAGTCCAGCCCAAGTATCGATCAGAATTTGGGGGTGTTGCGAATAGAACAAAAATGCTCGTGGAGGGACCCGATAGTTTCATAGAGACGGGGTATTACCAGGCTGCGAGCTCGGAAGATTAGAGCCCAGGCCTCGAGATACACGATGATTGATGGGGTACTGTATCGGCGAGGATATACACTACCGTTCCTTCGGTGTTTGGATGAGGACGACGCGGATTACGTACTGAGAGAAGTACATGAAGGAATTTGCGGAAATCATTTTGGCAGGAGGTTCTAAGCGGGGATATTTCGACAATGCACCAGATGCGCGAGAAGACCGGGAGTTGTGTAAGTGCGAGTTTTGCAAATTTCTAACCAACCACCAGAAGCTCACCCCACCTCCCTTGGCCATTTGCTCGATGGGGAATTGATCGCCAGAAAACACGCTATAGATTACTTCACGAAGTGGATAGGATCACAGAAGAAAACAACAGACTTCGTGTGGAGAAACAGTCACGGGATCCCTTATGCCTTAGTAACGGATAATGGCGGGCGATTCGATAATGATTTGAACCTCGGGATAGAGCTGAAGTATTGCTCGCCTGCTCACCCTCAATCGAATGGACAAGTAGAAGCAGCCAACAAGACCATCAAGAGGCTTTTGAAAACCAGGCTTGGAGCAAAAGGGTGCGTGGGTGGGACGAGTGTGCTATGGGCAGAACAACCCACAAACCGCAAGGAGACACCGTCGCTTTGGCTTTCGGACGTGGCCATTGAGATAGGAACGACCACACACCGGACAGGTCATTTCAATGAGCAGGAGAACGACGAGCAGATATGTTTGAATCTTGATACTGCGGAAAGGAGGAGCAAGCGAGCGATCATTTACCGAGAGGTTGCTCGGTATTATAACCGAGAAGGTGAACATACGGTCGGAGGAGTGCGAGAAGAGTGAATCAGAGCACCAAAGATTCGACTCAAGGAGTGCTGGGACCGAATTGGGAAGGGCCATATAGAGTCAAGCAGATAGCGGGACCCGGAGCTTACAAGCTGGTTCGCACGGACGGCCACGAGGTGAAACGCCCATGGGCGCGACACCTCCGAAAATACTTCCAGTAAGACTTGTTCACATTTGGAAGCTATTTTTGCTCATGTTCATTATCGTTTATCTTTCACGCTTTATGTCCAAACAATTTCATGTAAGTCGAATCCTGCCATTAATGGAACGTCGAGGAATTTCTTTCGCATCAACACCGAGAAAATTCCCAAAGGCATGCAAAGGCTCACCAAGTCTCAAAGCCTGTTTATGGCGAGACAGAAGCCAAGCATGCCAGGATCTGCTCGGCCACGAGAAGGCAGCAGAATCCCAAGCCTTGAAGAAATCATCTAAGGCATGCAAAGCCTGTTTATGGCGAGACAGAAGCCAAGCATGCCCGGATCTGCTCGGCCACGAGAAGGCAGCAGAATCCCAAGCTTTGAAGAAATCGTCTAAGGCATGCAAAGGCTCACCAAGTCTCAAAGCCTGTTTATGGCGAGACAGAAGCCAAGCGTGCCAGGATCTGCTCGACCACGCGAAGGCGAGCAGAATCCCCCAAAGCATCGAAGAAGTCACCAAGGCACGCAAAGGCTCGACAAAGTCTCAAAGCCTGTTTATGGCGAGACAGAAGCCAAGCGTGCCAGGATCTGCTCGGCCGCGCGAAGGCGAGCAGACTCCAAAGCATTCAAAAAAAGTTCTAAGGCATGCAAAGGCTCGTCAAGTCTCAAAGCCTGTTTATGGCGAGACAGAAGCCAAGCGTGCCAGGATCTGCTCGACCGCGCGATGGCGAGCAGGATCCCCAATCATCGAAATATCTTCTAAGGCATGCAAAGGCTCGTCAAGTCTCAAAGCCTGTTTATGGCGAGACAGAAGCCAAGCGTGCCAGGATCTGCTCGACCGCGCGAGGGCGAGCAGAATCCCCAATCATCGAAATATCTTCTAAGGCATGCAAAGGCTCGTCAAGTCTCAAAGCCTGTTTATGGCGAGACAGAAGCCAAGCGTGCCAGGATCTGCTCGACCGCGCGAAGGCGAGCAGAATCCCCAATCATCGAAATATCTTCTAAGGCATTTGGCAAAACCATATACCAAGCCAGAGCCAGCTCGACCAGATAAAGACGAGCATACTCTCAAGCGGAAAAATAACTCGTAATTACAACACAAGAAAGTAATCAAAAAATATTTTTATTAATTTGTTAATAATTAACAGAGGGGATAACCTTCATGAACATTGTTCATTACAATACAAGAAATATATATCAAGAAGATGGTGGATCAGTAAGCCCAGCAGCATCGGTTGGCTGGACCTCAGCGCAGGAGGGTATCGCCGATTGCGTCGGGGTGCTCGCCGGCGAGGAGCACGAGGAGGAGAGTTTTCCTCCTCAATCACGATCGGCTCGGCATCTTCCTTGGCCGCCTCCTCGTCCATATGTTGAGCAACACCAAAGGTCATCCATCGGATCGGGGTGTTGCTTAGGACGGCCATGATGCAACGATAGGAATGCCGAAGTCCCGTCTTGGTTGTCGGCCTCCCTCTCCAAGTTCTCGAGCTCGGTGGGAGTCGCGGAGAGATTCGAGCTGAGCCTCATACATAGCCTTCTGCCTTTGCAGATCCTCCTTGACCTTGGTAAGCTCCTCCTCGAGGGTAGTGGCTTGTGCTTGAGCAAGTGATTCTTGCTCTATCAGCTTCAGATTCTCGAGATTCAGCTCCCCTGCTTTCTTCTCGGCAACGTCAGCTCTGGTCGTCGCCGATTGAATATCCTCCTTCATCTTCCGGTCGTAGCGGCCAACCTTAGCCTTGTAATAGGTGGTCATGCAGCTGAGGTGGAAAGCGCTATGCTGCATGGCCCCCACCAGCTCACCCAAGGTGCAGCCGTCAAAGTCCTCCAGGTCCTTCTTGCTCACGAGTTTAGACAACTCATTGAGATAGGGGACCAAGTGTTCTGCTCGGCTGTCAGGTAAGCGAGACCGAGGTGCGACAGGTGGAGAAGAGGAAGCAGGATCAGTGGCTGCTCCACTAGATTCCCCGACTTTAGCAGGAGCAGGAGGAAGAGCCTGCAAGGGAGGAACCTGCTGCACGATGTTCTTTCGCTTCGTAGCAGGAGCATCTTTGTTCTGGTCCCGCTTGGTTGTCGGAGGCCGAGAACGTTTCCTGGTGAGAGCTCCAATGCGCTCCATCCATGGCTGGGGGCACCAAACGAGACTCGAGGTTGTAGGTGGTTGACTCTCGACTCCGAGAATTAACCCTCGGCCGTTTGTAGTTAGGCGGGAAATGAACACCCAGAAACTACAAAGACACTTGGTTAGAGACAAACCAATACAAGAACAATTATGGATACAAGACATCTAAAGCGGGCAAGGGACCGTGAAAGGGTGGGGACGCGACAATCCTTCCCGTCTATTTGTGCAACTTGACCCCAAAGAAAAAGAATTTCCTCTTCCAAGTCCCACCACCACCGGTTGGAAGATCGATTATGGGTTTCTGCTCTTAGTACTAGATTGGAAGTAGTGCATCTTTGCTCTTGGTACAAGTGCTTCACCTCATCTACCGTGGGTTCGCTTTGGCAACATCGTCCCACAATATGAGAGCACTCTCCACCCATTCGGTGACCAGAGGCGATTAAGTATCAAGCAAAGTAGGGTTGTAAGGGACACCTTAGCCCAAAGCAGGTAACGTATCCCTCAGGAGGTCGGCTAGGTGTATCCTTCTTTCCTGGGATCTTGAGAGAAATTTCACCAGGAATGCTATACCTGAGCCGGAGGTCGTCCAGCTCGTTGAATGTGGTCGTGCAGGTCATGTAATCAATAGCGTAATCCCGCGACGAGGATCTACCACCTGCTGTACTACGCCCCTCTGGTCGCGGCGCTCCTGGTGAAGATCCTTCACCAGAATCACCTCCTTGCTCCTCACTTAAGGTGTCTTCCAAGGTCCTCTTCAAAGACTACTTCCGCTCGTGGAGGTCGTTTGGGGGGACATCCTCCTAGCGCTAGTCCCGACACTAGACCTAGTGGGTTCTAAGGGGACCCCGGGGTCAAAAGCAGAATCAGCGAGCAGACTAGGCAAGAAACCTAGTTCGTCGTCACCAATCTCAACGACTTTCTCCTTACCCTTCGACATATCCTAAGCTCTAACCACAACACCACCCAAACAGAAGAGAAGAGAGATTATCTACAACTATCCGAGACCAAGGAGATAGAAGAAATACCTGAAGTAATGGTTCAGTCGGTGAAAGTCAGAGATGGAGGCCTTTTATGCCGGAACTTCTTTGCCGGAGAGACAGAGACGGAGACGGAGTGAATGATGAATATGCCGTTCGAGAGGATTTGATTTTCCTAATGAGGACGGACTCTTGGGTTGCCAGCATATAACAGCGCCGAATCCCGAGGGTCTCATAACCGTCGGTTTGAAATTCAAATGGAGGGGGGGATTTCTGCCACGTCACCTCGTCCGCAATTAAATGCGACATGACTCTTGGCAGCCTTTTCCAATCCCACGCGGGCGAGTACTATCGAGTTTCTACTGCTGGTCCACTACATTACCCAACACCAGAAACTGGGGGACCGGTGTTTGGGAGAAATACGTCGACGAGACCAGGAATGGTGAGCAGATATCTGATGGCATAGTTCTGCGAACCGGTGTGTTCCGTAAAAGCCTGGTGCGCGGGGGAACAGGAGCAGAAATATCCTGCTCGTCCATGAGCACGTCATCCGCGAGGCCAATTTCCTGTAAGAGGTATAAGGCCATTCCGGCTAGAGGTCGAGAGGCGAGGAGACCCGGTCGACGATTGGCAAGACATGCTCTCGGCCGAGAATCTGCAGACACGCTTTCTCGAACCGTGGCGTAACACGCAAGATCCCACGTTTGCAGCGAGTCCCATACCGTCCCCAGCGGAAACAAGATCTCACAGCCCACGAACCGTGGCGTAACACGCAAGATCCCACGTTTGCCCATGCCGAGTCCCATACCGTCTCGAAACAAGCGGAAAAGCGGGATTTATAAAAAGGTAGCCAACGAAGGTAAAAGGATTAGAATTTTTGCTATTTGAACGAAGAAAAGAGAACTCTAAGCACGGAGATTATCAAAAAGCCATACGATTCGTGGCAAGTGTTCCCCGAACCTTCATATCTGACTTGAGCGTCGGAGGGTTTGCGCCGGGAAAACAACCGGCGTGCTCGTCTGTGTGGAACCTCTGGAGAAGAAGCTTTACGAGGAGAGATCCTGATCGTTGTGACGTTGATCGAGCAGAGATCCTGGTAGTAGAACGAGGAGGACCAGAATCTCGCATCAACAAGTGTCACATTCTCATTAGAGACAAAGCTGAAGTTAAAAATTTGGTTAGGCCTTGTCGTTGGGGCACTGAAGCTAAGGCCATTCCACGGGCCAGTGGTATAAAACTTGCTTGAACCCTTCCACATGACTACCTCAGGATTATCTTGTCGTTCAACCGCCCAAATAAAGTCTCCGGAGACGGGTCGTCTGCGCTCTTCCACGATATTACACGTCGCTCAAAGCGTCTTTAAATCCCATCCGAGCTTCATTCCGGAAGCAATGTATCGAAGGATAATCAAAGCTTTGCAGAAATAAGTTCCGAATCACCCTCTTGTTCACCTCGAGGACAAGATTTCCTGAATCTAGTAGTAATACCACCTGAGTCTCTGCACCTCTTTGCTCAAGCTTGCTGACCAAACTACCCTCATGCTGGCTTTTTAAAACAAGATTGCCCCTCTTGTTTATAATTAACAATCCAGAAGAGTCATTGATGGAGTTGAGTCGGTTTGCTACCCAAACAACAGTTTTAACTGGGATGCTTTTGTACCAAATTCCAATGTAACGATTCTTGGAACTACCAGGACTGAAGAAACCAAGCTCGAAGCTTCCATCTTTTGAAACTAAGGTCCTACCATCACTAAGAGACTGAGATGAAGTAATGGTATCAGATCCAAAAGAGGAATCAGGCAAGAAAAATAGTAAATTACAACAGACGAACAAAAATAAAAGTACACCCATTCGCGTATAAACTTAGATCTCTCTCTAACAAACTATATAGATGCTAATACCATGACTAATGATCCATCTTTAACGGCATTGAACTAGAAGTCAATGCTTCTGGACTCAAATTCCCTTGCGAGAACGCAATTATTTAGTGTTACAAGTGGTGGAAACTTGAACAACAGTGCTTGGTAGTTGAAAATTCGATTTTTATGAGGTTGTGAAGACAAGATTCTACACGACTAAACCTGTCCCATTTGATGTGATAATAAAATCTTGGCAACCAATATTAGTGATCTTGGATTTTAAAGGTCAGTCCAGCTGTGTTACAAATAGGTCTGGATTGGAATTTTATTCAGATGCATGAGAGAATTATGCTGGATTTGACCTTCCATTTTGTCGTTTGTAGTGAAGCAATGATGTGCTGTTGAGATATAAATTCAAACCTAGCGCATAAAATCAAAGAGTATTTACTGTAAAGTTTCGCAGGTTGATTTCACTCACCAAGATTTCTTCAATCACAGGTAAATTACACATCAACAATGTCCTAGAGTGCAGGGTACGGGGTTTTGAACAATCAACTCTTAATGCTCCATCAGTTACACGTAACCTTTTGCCACTTTCAGAGATGTGGAATCCAGAAAATTCTGCAGTCTTCAATTCCATCAGAGGGCTCTCCAAATGTTTGGCAGTTGACATTTCTTGCTGCTACCAAATTCTACCATTACTTTCACAAGAAGTTTCCTGTCATAAAGTTGTTCTTTGCAGACAACAGTGTTCTTTATGAGATATCTGTGAATTGAAGCAGAAACATGAGATTGCTGATGAGGCAAAAAAATTATATATTTCTATATATTATTCATCTCCAATTACAAACTTTTGAGCCTAAAGACGATTTTTTAAGGTGCATATTGCGCTGTATGTATCATCTAAATTGGGTGCCTCCATGTTCTGCTTCCAGCAGTTGAGACCATCCCGGCTTAAAAACAGAAACCAAAAGTCTTTTGATCAATCACTAGATTAAGCTTCTTTAAAGTTTAGTAACCAAATAGTAGTTTTGAGACAATTGAGATAAACGTGTTTCCCAAACTCAATCATACCAAATTGACAGTTATTCAAAGGCTGAATTTTACTTCAAACTCTCAGAACTGATGACCCCTTAGACTTAAAATTCAACCGCCCAAGCTTGATCCCGTTTTGGATATGCGAATTGTTAGTTAGGCATATTTTTATGGTGTACAATAAATGTATGTATTTAGACTCCCAATAAAATTTAGATTGTTAAAAAGATAAAAAAAATTAAAAATTAAATAATGAGAATAAATAAGCTCACCATTAGTTAACGTTATTTAACTCCTGAAGTAATCAACTTAGCAAACAATTTCTTAAGGTGTTTGATAAATTTTAGATTTTGAAACAATCAGTTATCATATAATTTATTATACAGGTTTGGTAAGTTAATCATAAAAGAACATGTCCATTATGTAATTCACGCAGCAGGGCAGTGGAAGCGAATTACAGGATAGATAAACATTAAATATTATTCTAGTTCTGGGTCAATCAAATACAATTGAGTTACATTTTAATTGAAGTTTGATTAGATCTAATTTTAATCCAATGAGATTTTGATCTCTCTTATATTGATTAATACAAGGGGGTAGCGGAAGCAGGTTGATAGGGTAGATAAACAATGGATATAGTTTTACTACCTGGCAAAGCCAATGCAATTAGGTTAAGTTTTAATCAAAATGTGATTAGATTTTGTTCTAATTCAAATGACTTAATGAGATTTTTACCTAGTCTCTAATTAATATCATTAGTAAATTAATTTATGTTTGTTACATGTTTAAATTATTTACACTATATTAATATATAAATATGATGTAACAAAAAGATCTTGTTGACAGGTGTGATTTTTCATGCGATCTGAAAATTTTCTCATGAGATTGCATTGTGTTCTCCTTACAGCGTCACACGTATAAAAGTAAATGAGAAAATCAGAAACCGTCGGATTCCTAAAGTAACTAAATCAGCGGTTAGAAAATAAGGTATTGAAAAAGAAAGAAGAAAATAGGACAAAACCTAAAGATTTTAAATATAATTAGGGTCCATTTATAATTACAATGTGAGTAAGAAAAATAATTTCTCACCCACTAAACGTAGACTTTATGCATAAGAGTTTATGATTGTTCAATGAAACTCAAAATTTTGGTTGGAATCTTGTGTATCTTTCTTTAATTTTAAACGAGAGGAAGTCAAAATGATAACAATATAACGTTCATATTTTTGATATCTTGAATTGCTATTTTTAAATAATAATCGTGACAAAAATAACAAGATGCTAAGGGCTATTATGAAGAGTTCCTCTTATTTACAATTTCTATATAAACATTAGGAAGCATTCTATTTGAGATCCACAACTTATACTACATCGTAGGATAATTGAACAAAAAACCTCATCATTTCTGATTCAATCATTTAGCTGAAATATCACTGATTATGTCATTTAAGTTTCAGAGATAATGTAGATGATGGCATGTTACTAATAGATCTCTAACGAGCCTCCAACTCTGAGATCGTAATTGAGTTACTTGAAGATGATTCGGGAATGCTTAACAAAGAATCTGGTCCAATTGATTTCCTATCCGCCAAGAAACCGGGTTGCTTCGGCTGAGGCAGCACAATCTCACTGCCCAACATCAAAATCACCGAGGACTGGTGTTAAGCAAATAAAAGCACCAGGTTGGTCATGCTACTATTTCCACCCCAGCATGAATCACCTCAGCCAAATGGTACGAGCAGAACAGGGGGCAACATGAGCCGAGCCGAGACGAATACTGACCAGAGGTATATACCGAGCCGGTACCCGTACCCCAAAAAGCGGAAACACGATCTCACAGAATCGCGGCAGTTGCGCTTTCCCAGAACCGTTGCGGGAGACGCGAGATCCCACGTTTGCCCATAATGCAGCAGTTAGAGTCCCATGAGGGGCTGCCACTACCCGAAAAAGGTGGGATGAAGGGCAAACGGGAACGTGGGGACAACGGCTATAAAAGAAGAAGAAAGAAGGGGACAGAAAACCGAGGAGGGAAAAGGCCATTTCCTTACAAATTTCTAACAAACTTCTTAAATCCAAATTACACTGTTTTCCCGTAAACACCTTGTGCTAACTTAGGCATCGGAGGGTTTACGCCGGCAAAACCACCGGCGTCTCTGATCCGTTTTCGGTGAACGCAGGTCTAGTGAGAGAAAGGAGGGTGATTCCAGCCTTAGCGGTCTTGTGAGAGAAATGAGGGTGATTCCAGCCTTAGCGGTTCGTGCAGCAGTCGATAACTTAAACGTTGGTGAAAGAATCTGGTCGGTCTAAGGATGAGCAGATTTCGGCATCAACAGGCATACATGGCCTGTCATCAGAATGTTGTTGCACACATAATAGACTGATGTGAATGCATCGTATCACTTCAGTCAGATTGCAAGATTCTTGATAACATGGATCAATCAGTTCTGAAGGCATGCCTTTGTTCCACAACTTCCATGCCTAACAACATATCATAACTCTTTCGTCACTTATAATGTATTTAGTGGTTTAAACTATGATAGAAAATGTCGTATATATGCGTTTTAACTATCATTTGTTGTCCAAATGATAAAATCCTCTATTTTTTTTCCACTTACTATCTCCAGCAATAATATTCCAAAGCTGAAGACATCGGATTTTATTGAGAATTGCCCATCACTAGCGTATTCCGGTGCCATATAACCACTTCAGAGGATTAGAATGTAAAAGTTAGTTTTCATTAATCAAAGTCATTAATCAAAGCAAGTGAATCGTAAAGATCACATGACTGGAAATACTTACTATGTTCCAACAACTCTGGTTGTGTTTCCTTCTGTCTCATCTCCGCCAAAAGTTCTGGCCAAGCCAAAATCTGAAATTTTTGGATTCATATCCTGATCGAGTAACACATTACCTGCTTTGAGATCTCGATGTATAATCCTCAATCTAGAATCTTGATGAAGGTAGAGAAGACCCCTAGCAGTCCCACAAATTATGCGGAAACGCTTGGACCAATCCAATAGCTTACATCTTTCTTGATCTACAAATTACCATGTTAAGGTTATAAGATTCGTCTATAATCAAGGCACAAGCTAGCTGAATATTTTAATGTTTTAGAGCGATCCAGACCAAAAATGAAAGAGTCCAGGCCTCTGTTCGGCATGAATTCATAAATCAACAATTTCTCCTCTCCTTGAATGCAGCAGGCAAGAAGCTTTACAAGATTTCTGTGCTGTAATTTGGAAAATAGTATAACCTCATTCTTCAACTCCTTCAACCCTTGCTCAGAAATCTTTGAAAGCCTTTTCACAGCAATTTCCTGTCCATCCACCAGTGTGCCCTGGGAAGATATATGTGAATTTAGTTAACCAGTAAAATAATTATTTTTTACTTGCAGCTTTCAAGTTTACCTTGTAAACAGGTCCAAAGCCACCTTCTCCAAGCTTCTTGTTGATTGAAAAGTTATTGGTGGCATTAGCAATTGTAGCTAACTCAAACAGTGGTAGCTCCAGGTCTATGTTTTGATCTTCATTTTTCTGTTCAGTTCTCCTGTTGTTTTCTGTTTTCTCTGAAATATTGGGCAATATTAACTGAAAGCAACATATGCAGTGCGGATACTGGACTATATTAAACTAATAACTACCATTTTCTTGTTCTTGATGAGAGAGTTTTTTATTTGGAAAATAGTATCATACCCATTTCATTCATCCAATATGCATTTTCCAGTCAATATGAAAGTGCAAGTAAACAAACAACCACAGGTGAAAAGAGGCATGTATTAATATAATACTAAATGCATGTAAGTAAACCTGTTATTCAAACAAAAAATTTACAAGTTTAATTAACCTGCCCTAGGTCGAAATGATATGTATTGTTAACTCTTCATCTTGAAACAAATGTACAGTTATTGTTGCAGACGAAAACTTAATCTACTTGGTGAAAGATTTTATTGAAGATTTGATACTGCAAAATCGAACTCATATAAATATTGATTGAAAGGAAACAGCTATCATAAAAGTGCAAACAAATGGCTATAAATTTTTGAAGGAAAATGGAGCAATATTATACCTACTATATTTCTCCTTCTTTTGTGAACCAAATAGCCAGCTGCAATCACCGCAGCTAACAGGGCAGCTGTGGAAATGACTATCACCACTATCTTTGTCGTAGGCTCACCTTTCGCTCCTTGATCAGCGTATTCAGATATAGCAAAGCAAGTCAATAATCATATAGCTAAGAAAAAAGGATTAAAATAGCAGCAGAATTCTATGCATAGAAGCTATACCCAGAAACTGCTTTATGTAAAAGGAGCATCTCAATCTGAACTCACTACTAAATTACACACTAAAAATATGGAACTAATCTAACTGGAGTGGCACTCCTAAGTTCTCATAATGGAGTAACTTAAACAAGTAAACGGATACCTAGCTCTGAAGCAGACATTCGAATATACAAGTCCTGCCCACCATCTGGAAAGCTTCTCATGTCAATCAAATCGCCAAACCACATGGCACAGCCACTGCCGCCTCCTCTGATATCTGAGTTTGTGTAAGCCATACAAGAAGAGTTTTCTAAGCACCCCTCCCTGCATTCCTTGAGGTTCATACTTTTGCTCACCCAAGAAGGAGTAGCATCTGACAGTTTCAGCTCAGTAAATTTCATAAAGCCATCTTGTCTAGAGTAGTTTAACGGCTTATTACGCACACACCCTTTAGACCAGTCTACATAGTTTAACGGCTTATTGGGCTGTGTAGGTCATCTAATCTGGGTGTCCACAACTTCTGCTTCCAGAAATAGACCATCCAGGCTTAGAACCATGAACCAAAAATCCACTCAATCACTAGCTTAATGTCACGGGATGAGTATTTTGCGCAGCTAACCCGTGCGGCACTTAGACAACTTTGCCGAATGTTGCTAAGTAAGCCTTGAGCTTCTCGAACTAGAGAAGAGAGCAATGGAGCCGAATAAGAGAAATTGTATTGCACAAAAGAGAGTTTACAAGAAAGCTTACAATGCTTGAGTTGCTTGCTTAATGCTTGTTGTTGTTGTTGTGTACAAATGCCTAATGCCATCACATATTTATAGGGGAGGCTTGCCAAGTTCTAGAGATTCTAGAGAAATCTACCAACTATCTAGAATTTACATGTGCTGGAAATGTATAGAGAATTAGAGTATTTTCAATACGCTAGAATTGTCTAACTTTTAGGAAACAAGACTCTTCTTGTGTTAGGCTCTTAGTGAGCAAATTGGGCTAGCGAATTGGGCGGTCCGCAGCATTAAGCTTATTTAAAGTCTGGAGAGCCATAATCAATTAAATTCAGTAACCAAATAGTAGTCTTGAGACATTGAGCTAAAATTGTCCCCCAACTCTTTTAAATTGGATGGCAGTCATACCAAATTGACATATTCAAAGGCTGAGTTTTCTTCAAACTCACCGAAGTGACGACTCCTTTATCAGCATCCATCAAAAGATTAGCGTGTGCTACCAATTATTGCGTGCAAAAACTTTAATTACATTATCACATTGGTCGGCTTCACGGCATGTAATGTAGCAAACTTAATAATCACCATTTTTTGGACAAAATGTATTTATGCCATCTATATGTTAGTCCATCTATATATATATATATATATAATGTTTTAGGCAACAATCCCAATAAACAATTGACTAGATACGTTTCTAAGTATAATTTCAAAGTGGTGAAGCCTGTAGGTAAGATCAAGTGATTTTCGAACAATTTTATTTGGTTGGTAAGGTTGACCGATGTTGGCTCCATACGGTGTGGGAACGGATTCTTATGGGGGCTTTGTTGAAGGGAAGTTCAGTCCTTACTCAAATTTAAAATAATCCTAAGAGAGTTGAGGAAGTTAAAAAATTAATTTGGGTTTTGTAACTCCTCTACTATTTACCCCAAAAAAAAAAAAATCAAACTGGTGAAAAATATACCGTGTGTTAGAAACTAACTTTTCAATTGGTTCTTCACAAAGTTAATAATTATAATAACTTATCAACTTCTTGCTTATTATTATTGTTATTTTCCTTTTACAATAATAAAGAAACACAATAAAAAAAACACAAGTTTTTGATCATTTATGTATATATTTAATTTGCTCTAGGGACTTGGCCGGATGGTTTTTAAGCAATTTGTTTTGATTGAGCACCCAAATTCAAATTTGGGGAGGTAGAGGTTAAAAAAATTACTTTTGTCTTTGCCCATTAAAAAAAAAAAACTCTATGAAGCTAATTTTTTTTCTTTTTATTGATGAACTTTGATTTAGTAAATGAATTTGTTAGAAAGTAATGGTGTGTTTACTTGTGGGATTGATGAATGAGAATCACATTCCTATGGAGAAGTGGAAATGAGGAGTGAATTAATATTTGTATCATGAACAAAAATATTATAGTAGCAGTAGTAATAATAATAATAATAGTAGTAGTAGTAGTACTAACAACAATAATAATAATAATAATAATAATAATAATCACAACTATTATAATAAATAATGACAATAATCATCGAGGTCATTTTAGTAACTTGTAACAATTCATTTTTATTCTATGACAAAATAAACACATAAATAAAAATACAGCTCATTTCGATTCCGATTCTTATAGTAAAATAAACAATTTATTATGATTCTCATACCTCATGGTGCTTCTAACCAATTCTTATTCAAGCTCATTCCGATTACCAATTGATAAACACACCATAAAGAGTTGTACAATTAATCAGAACACATAACGAAGTTTACTCCTAAGTACTAATTAAGCCATAAAGGATCTGATCATACAAAACTCAACTCAAAACTTCAGAATATATGTTCTGTAATTGCACCGGCGGCTTGAAAATTGACTCGACTCAAATGGTCTGTAAAGTTAAACTTTGAATAGCCCTAGTATATTGCTTTGTATAAAGAGAAAAAACAAAAAGGTCTTTCCCTCATTCTCTCAAAATATAATAGTCTGTTTTGTCTCAGTTCTCACAATTCCTCTTATTTACAATTTCTACATAAAAATTAGGATACTTTCTATTTAGAAACACAACATATACTATATCGTTGGATCCTCACCATTTCTTATTCAATCATTTACCTGAACCTCGGTTTGAGTAAATCTGATATTCCAAATGGTTGAAATATTACCGATAATGTTCTTTAAGTTTTAGATAATGTAGATAAGGCATATTACTAATAGATTCTCTATCGAGCCTCCAACTCTGAGATTGTTAATGTATTAGTTGAGGATGATTCAGGCATGCTTGATGAAGAATATGGTTCCGTTGATTTCCTGTCCGCCAAGTAACCAGGTTGCTTTGGCTGAGGCAACAAAATCTCACTGCCCAACATCAAAATCACAGAGGGCATGCATGGCCTGTCCTCTGGATGCTGTTGCACACATAACAAACCGATGTGGATGCATCGTATTACTTCATCTAGGTTGCATGAGTCTTGAATACACGCATCGATCAATCGTGAAGGAATGCCTTCGTCCCACAACTTCCATGCCTACAACATATCAAACACTCTTTTGTCATCTATGATTTATTAGTTTAAACTATGTTAGAAAATGTCGTATGCATTTTACTTACATGTCCTATAAGGTTAACCTTGTTGTCTGAATGATAAAATCCTCTATTTTTCTTTCCACTTACTATCTCCAGCAATAAAATTCCAAAGCTGAAGACATCGGATTTTATTGAGAATTGTCCATCACTAGCGTATTCCGGTGCCATATAACCACTTCAGAGGATTAGAATATATAAGTTAAATTTCATTAATCAGTGCAAGCGAATTGTAAAGATCACATGATAAGAAATACTTACTACGTTCCAACCACTCTGTTTGTATTTCCTTCTGTCTCATCTCCACCAAAAGTTCTAGCCAAGCCAAAATCTGAAATTTTTGGGTTCATATCCTGATCAAGTAACACATTGCTTGCTTTGAGATCTCGATGTATAATCCTCAATCTAGAATCTTGATGAAGGTAGAGAAGGCCCCTAGCAGTCCCACAAATAATATGGAAACGCTGGGACCAATCTAATAGTGTACGTCTTGTTTGATCTAGAAAGTATCATGTAGAAGTTAGTACAATTCCCAGCTCGAATTTTCCGTGAATAAAAAAAAAACAGTGCTAAACTATAATAAACGCCTATTATCAAGGCACAAGCTAGCTGAATATTTTAAGGTTAGAGGGATCCAGACCAAAAATGAAAGAGTCCAGGCTTTTGTTCGGCATGAATTCATAAATCAACAATTTCTCCTCTCCTTGAATGCAGCAGCCAAGAAGCTTTACAAGATTTCGGTGCTGTAATTTGGAAAATAGTATAACCTCATTCTTCAACTCCTTCAACCCTTGCTCAGAAATCTTCGAAAGCCTTTTTACAGCAATTTCCTGTCCATCCACCAGTGTGCCCTGGGAAGAGTTATGTGAATTTAGTTACCCAGTAAAATAAGTGTTCTTGACTTGCAGCTTTCAAGTTTACCTTGTAAACTGGTCCAAAGCCGCCTTCTCCAAGCTTGTTGTTGATTGAAAAGTTATCTGTGGCATTAGCAATTGTAGCTAACTCAAACAGTGGTAGCTCCAGGTCTATGTTTTGATCTTCGTTTTCGTGATCAGTTTCCCTGCTGTTTTCTGTTTTCTCTGAAATTTCGGACAATATTAACTGAAGGCAGCATATGCGGTACGTATACCAGACAATATTAAATGACTAACTAGTGAATACAATTTTCTTGTTCTTAATGAGGAGGTTCTTTATCTGTAAATTTGTATTAAAGCTATTTTATACATCCAATGTGTATTAAAGCGCAAGTGAAAAACAGAACCATAGGTGAAAAAGGGGCATGTATTAATATAATTCTAGCTAAATACATATAAGTAAACCAGCTACTCCAACTAAAAATTTTATGAGTTCAATTACCCTTCCGCAGGTATAATGAAATGCAGTGTTAACTCTACACCTTAGAGACATATTCACAGTTATCGCTGCATATAAAAATTTAATCTACTTGGTGGAGTATATTATTGACGACTTGATGCGGGAAAATCAAACTCTTACAAGTATTGAATGAAAGGAAACTGCTATGGTAAAAATGAAAATTTGTGAAGGAAAGTGGAGTGCTATTATACCTGCTGTAATTCTCCTGCGTTTGCGAATCAAGTAGCCAGCTATAAGCACCACAGCCAGCAGAGCAGCAGTAGAAATGACTATCACAACTATCTTTGTCGTAGGCTCACCTTTCGCTCCTTGATCAGCGTATTGTATTCAGATATAGCAAAACAAGTCAATAATCATATAGCTAAGAAAAAAGTATTCAAATAGCAGCAGGATTCTATGCACAGAAGTTATACCCAGAAACTGCTTTTGTGAAAGAAGCGCTTCAATCTGAACTCATTACTGAATTACACAATAATTAAAAAAAAAGAAAAAAAGTGGAACTGCTAAACTAACCGGAGCGGCACTCCTAGCACCTAGTTTCTCATAATGGAGTGACATAAACAAACTTTATGCGTGTACCTATCTCTGACGCAGACATTCGAATATAGAAGTCCTGTCCACCACCTGGGAAGTCTCTCATGTCAATCAGTTCACCAAACCACATGGCACAGCCACTGCCTCCTCCTCTGATATCTGAATTTGTGTACGCCATACAAGAAGAGTTTTCTAAGCACTTCTCCCTGCATTCCTTGAGATTCATACTTTTGCTCACCCAAGAAGAAGTAGCATCTGGCAATTTCAGCTCAGTGAATTTGATGAAGCCATCTTGTCTAGAGTAGTTCAACGGCTTACTACGCACACACCCTTGAGACCAGTCTACATATCCCCCTGACTTTGGTTTAAAACCTTTTAGACATTGGCAAACAGGCGACTGGCTAATGATGCAAATACCATAGGCTCCACAAAGACCATAAGTGTCACATTGATCTCTTGGCACATTTGAATACAGTTCCCAACTTTGAGTTGCTTTATTCCATATGAATCGTTGACGTACGTAGAGTGTTTGGTTCATGACAATCCTTGAGACAACAGCTTTATTAGTGATGTTGAATGTGTAGTACAGCTCAACATCATTAGAGACAAAGCTGAAATTAAAGACTGGGTTAGGCCTTAGTGATGGAGCACTAAATCTAAGGCCATTCCATGGACCAGTCCTATAAAACTTTCTTGATCCCTTCCACATAACTACCTCAGGATTATCTTGTCGTTCAATTGCCCAAATAAAGTCTCCGGGAGATGGGTCGTCAAAGCTCTTCCATGATGTTACGCGCCGCTCAAGACCAGTCTTTAAATCCCATCCGAGCTTCATTCCTGGAAGCAATGTGTCAGAAGGATAATCAAAGCTCTGCCAGAAATAAGTTTCAGAATCACCATCTTCTTCACCTCTGAGGACAAGATTTCCTGAATCTAGTAGCTGTAATACAACTGGAGTCCGGACTTCTTTGCTCAAGTATGCCGACCAAACTACGATATTGCTTTGGCTTGTTAATACAAGATTGCCTGTCTTGTTTATCATTAGGAAGCCAGAGGAGTCACTGATGGGGTTGAGTCGGTTTGCAACCCAAACCACTGTTTTAACTGGGATATATTTGTACCAAATTCCTACGTAACGATTCTTGGAACTGCCAGGACTGAAGAAACCAAGCTCGAAGCTTCCATCTTTTGAAATTAAGGTCCTACCGTCATTAAGAGTCTGAGATGAAGTAATGATGTCAGATGCAAATGAGAATTCAGACAAGAAAAACGGTAACTTACAAAAGATTAACAAAAGCCAGAGTGCATCCATTGGTATATACAATTTAGGCTTGTAGCTCCCTCTAACATATTAAATAAAAATGCCTTGAGTAGTGATTAAATTCGAAGTCTACAATAAACTCTTTGGCATAGTAGCCGAAGTTGGCTTGTTCCGCTCCCCATCCTATGGGGTCCAATTCCCATGCAAGACCGCAGTTATATACTGTAAAATGATGGGACCTTGATAAACAGAGACTTGCACCTGAAAATTCAACATCTCTATAAATAAGTGAAAAAATTATGGTAATGAAAATGGGCAAGCTAAACACCTGGTATTATAAGTGGGATCCCACTGAAGACAACGTCAATATAAAGAAAAATAATTTCTCACCATTTCTTCTAGCAACGCAGACTTTGCGCATATTTTAGGTATGGTTAGTTGAGTAAAATTGACAGTTTTGATTGGAATCTCTGTATCACGTTGCGGAAGTGTTCCTAATGATCTGTCAAATGATATATTTTACCTAACTTAGCAAGGCCCGTGAAAATGATACTCCCAAACAGGGAGCGGTAACGTCGGAGTAGAAGGCAGTTGAACTATTCTTGACCATTTAAGATAGTGTTTGTTTTTTTATCTGAAATCTGAATAAACTTGAATTAATCTGAATTCTGAATAGATCTGAATGTCTGACTCTGAATAATATGTTTATTTTTTCGTCTGAATCTCGGAAAATAAGTATTAAGTTGTTTGTTTTTTTCAACTTAAAAAGATAAAAATATGTACTTTTACATTTGTATCCTTATTAAATTTGAATGTCAAATAAATAATATATTAAATACCATAATATTTTAACATTTATAAGTAAAACTATATTCAAGTGAAAACATAATTATTTTAGAATTTTAATATATAAAATACCATAAATTTTAAATTTTATCGTATATAATATAAGAAAGAAAAAACATGGATATTTTTATGTGGGGTAAATGTCTATGGGTGAGTTTGGGATAAACATGAAAAATAAATTACAAAGCAATGATATTTTTTACATTAGCAAATAATTGACTTAATTCAGATTTCTCCATTAAGTAAAAAGTCAAAAAATTTGGCTTATTTTATTAAGTCAAAATTATCTAAAAAATCTCATTAAGTTATAAAAACAAACATATCTAATTAACTTAATTAATTAAGTTAAGTCACTTTAAGTCATTAAGTTAAAAAACAAACGCCACCTAAGTGTCACAAATTTTACATAAGCTAACAAAATGACCTTTATATTTTTAATAGAGTGATGATACAGCCACAAATTCTTCTATAAATTTATCTTGTACAAATTAATTTGGCATTAATTCATTGGTTAAATGAAAATACAAAATAATAAAATAGATTATGTGGGCTAAAAGATATTCAATTCAACCAATTTATTCATGCCACATCAGTTTGTACAAAATAAATTTGTATAAGAGTTTGTGGTTGTATTATTATTTTTTTAATATCTTGAATCACTAGTTATCATTCATGAAGTAAATCAATTATTACGGATTATAAAATCTTTAAAAAATAAATTATGTAGTTGTAGAGATTTGAACGTAGATCTCCAAAATCTTAAAATACAACTCTCACCACTAAGCCAAGAGATGTTGAATGTGAATATGAATGTGGCTAAATTATTTTATTGTCTTTTGCAAAAAAGGGGTTGGGGTACATTCAAAAGTGAAAAAAATGATCCGCCCTTCGAGGCCTTAGTTGGGTCCCCCATGTGTAAAATGTAACATATTCTTGAAATACTTCCACAATACTTTAAAGTTGAGATTGTAACACCTCAAATTCACCCAAAAACTCAAGAGGAATTTGGAATAAAACCTTAGAACATTAATCTTATAACTAATCTCAAATAAAGTCAATGTTATCCATAAACATAGCATATTCTCCAAAATAATAAATAAATCAATAATCCTCCAAAATAAAAATTAGCTCTAAGTAATAATCAAAATAACTACAATTAATTCATCTATAAAATGCCAAAGTTTTTCAGCTAACAAATCCTCTTCGCTAGACCAAAAGCCCACATCTCTAAAATTAATCTGCAAAATGTTGGAGATGATGGGTGAGCCGTCAACTCAATAAGCAAACTCATGCATACGGTTACTAATACGAAAAATTATATAATCATTATTATGAAGTACTATAAGTCAAGAAAATAGTAATTATTTTAGAATCATACGTAACTCATAATCAGTTAAGTCATAACGTAAAAATTATTTTCAATAAATAATTTGTAAGACCCCAAAAATTTACCCATGAAAGCACAAGGGTAAAATTGGAATGAAATCTCACATCATTTATTCTTATTAATAAACTTTAAGAAAAAAAAATTATTATTCATACTCCAATTGAATTCTTACAAAAAAAAAAAATCTGACATAAAGTCTCCAAAGAAAAATCTCTAATCTAAAATAAAAAGTCTAGCCAAATTTAATCTTTAAAGCAACTCCAAAGGTCTACTAAAAAAAAATCTCCATCTAGATACCCAACCCACATCTCTAATCAATCTGCAAAATATTGGAGACGAAGGGTGAGCCGTGAACTCGGTAAGTAAATCCGTACACAATATTTGAAAACCTTTGTCATTATACCATTAAACATTTTATAACATCTTATAATAACATCTTCATTTAGCATAAGGGATGGATTCATGTAAAAGTATTAAAAACATTAAAACATTCATAAAAACATTAAAATATAAACATTTGGTAACTCATGCCTCGTAGTCATCATCATTCAGGGTACTATATCCCACATTGTTCCTCGTTTAAGGTATTATACCCCACATTTTTCATAACATCATTGTGCACAAGATCATCATCATACTAGCAAGTTGGCCACAACATTACCTAACATCATAACATTTGCATCTTATGCATTACTACAGACTATGAGCCAAAATATTTTTGAATCCGTCTTACATCCTTTCATAAATAACATTTAAAATCTTCTAAAACATTTAAGAACCTTTCTTTGATCATTTAATTCTTTAAGAAAACATTTTGTTTAAGAAAACTAGTTTCTTAAGAAAAATTTATTTTAAAATACCTTTTTATAGATTCATTTAAAAGTGTTTTTATTTTAAAAATTCATTTAAATATTTTAGAAATCAGTTTTATAAAAAAAAATTTATTTGAACATAATTTTTATAACATAAATTGCATTTATTATAAAGTACATCATGAATTAATCTACTTACCTTGATCCATCGTAATCAATTCAATACCTCAAGAACAAACCAACAAGCTCACCCACATCCTGTAATTATCATAAAAATATTCTTATCAATATTATCTCTAACCTTTAACATAATCTCAATCATCCTTAAATCATAGGCACTCATACTAGCTTAATACTTATACATATTCTAGACATAAAAATGAGTATCCTGCACATGCTGATTTTTAATAACCTATACACATGTCAGAAAACCATGAAATTTTACAGAGGTACTGTGAACATGCATAGCATTGCATAAAAAATTTCATAAAAATAAGCACAAGTTAAAATCAAGTCAGAATATTGACCTTTCACCAAAGTAACAAAACTGTCCAGCATTGACCAAAACAGACCTTTATCACTTAGGAAATTCATAAAATATTCTCTAGTACTCGAAATAATCCGTTATTTTTTCCTAATTACAGAAGACGCATTCAGAAAGCATATATTTAAAATTCATAATTTTTGGACAACTGAAACTATTTTAAAAGCATTTTATTTCCGAGAACATCTTATCCGTCCAGAAAATTCCAGATTTGAAGACAGAATTTCAAAAATTCATATCTTGTATTTTAAATGCCCAAAAATTGCGATGCCAGTTTTTTTAAATATCGAGAAAAGATTGAAATTTATTATAAAATCCTAACATGGAATATAAGTTTCATTATGTTTCAGCTTCTGCAATTCTGGAAAACAGTTTCCAGATCTGCAGCAGCCGCATGTTATGATTTTTAATAATTTAACCATAATGAATAAAATCACGAAATTTAATATGAAGTCATGCGAGACATAGATCTGTTGATAAAAAAATCGCCATAATTTTTAAAGATGTGTAACCTTACAGAAAAATTGCTAGAATTGAGAACTGCTGCTGAAAATCGGAAATTTCCAGC
Source organism: Citrus mangshanensis (assembly GCA_030449895.1). NCBI lineage: Eukaryota > Viridiplantae > Streptophyta > Magnoliopsida > Sapindales > Rutaceae > Citrus > Citrus mangshanensis. The sequence goes on along the minus strand of JASUUJ010000178.1, from coordinate 266,612 downwards.
ACCAGCAACTCAACGTCGAAAAATCATAACAATTTGCATACTCAGAGGATTTCAACAAAAGACCTATTAATGGAAAGCTTAGGATGTCTAGTTTCATGATTTGTAAATGTATTCATTTGATTTTAAATAAAGAAAACGATTTAAAGCAAAGAACACAGACTGTTCATATCATCACAACATTACAAACACACATATATTACTCAAATCAGACTACAAGTAATTAAAGACAAACAATTAATAAAAATAAATCATATAAGTCAAAGAAATACTTAATACCTTAAGGCAAACAACAAGCCAAGAAGTTATAATTTCTTTTCCTTCTCAAAAGACTTTTGTTTCTTTCTTTTCTTTTTTTCTTCTAGGGTTTGTAACGGTGTGAAAAATAAAAGATGACTTTCTCTTAAAAAGATGGCTTCCTCTTAAATACTTTTGGTAATTAATAAATACTTTTAAAACATAGAAAGTAAGAAAACACGAGTTTTAAGAAAATTAATTTTTTAATAAAAGCTAATAACCTACGTAACTTATTTAAAACAAATTGATAAGTTTTACTCACACACAAACATCCAATAATAACTATCATAACCAATTTAATAAGGGTAAAAGAGGAAATAAAAAAAACGGGTGTTCCATAATCGCGTAAGAAATCTTTTATCAATAAAATCTTTCTTTTGTTCAATTTGCTCATGCCACATAGTGTCACTTGTATCCCCGGTGACCTGGTTAATAGTTTAATATGTCATCTGTACTCACGGTGACCCAGCCAATAGTTCAATTAGGGTACTTTACCCCCACAATAATCGTCAATAGGAGCGCATAATACAACTAGTTCTTCAATAATTTCAATAATGGTAATTACGGACAATGAGCCAAAACCTTAAAAATAATTTTCAGTTTTTCAATATCAATCATTCAATAATATTTCGATAAAACACTTATAAACATTGAATTGGAAAAACTTTGCAAATATTTTTCAGGAAAACATTTTATAGAAAAATAAGTATTTTAAAGTTATTTTTAAAACTAATTTAAGACAAAGTTTTAAAATAGCCTCAAAACCATAACTTGCCAATCCATTTGAACAACATTATTCTATTCATAAATATTTACATATATACTTATAATAAACATTATCCATGAATTCACTTAACTCGATCCAATGAAATCAACAATAACGCCAATCATACGAGCTCACTCTTGGCCTATAATTATCAAGACAAAATTCTTATTTGTATCTCATTCAATTATGACCTAAATAGGAAAACTCAAAAATACTTAAACCATGTACCCTTACTTAAGCACATCAATTCACAAACTGTACTAGACCGTCATATAGGAGTTGATTTCTCTACCAAGCTATAAACATGTTGGAAAATCATAAATATCACAACAGGCTATTGTAAACATGTTGGCATTCAATACAAAATTTAACAATATTAATTAGAGTTCATAATCGTCTCTGAAAATTGATTTTCCATAAAAATGTCAAAATTGTCCGTGACAGACAAATAGAGGACTGATTCAAAAATTCATAACTTTAGTTATACTTATTCAAAAATAGTAATTCAAACTTTGAATATCATAGAAGACAATAAGGAATCAAAATTAAAAATTTATAAGGCATTTAGTAATGAAAAAGTAACTCAAACTCGCTTTAATATCAACTCGCAATTTTGGAAAACAGTTTCTAGCATTGGTTCTTTGCCAAGTTTATAGCTATGATAATTTATAAATTCTTGTGATTATTATTATTATATTTTTTGACCTTTACAAAAATAAAGAAACACAACAAACAAAGCAAATTTCTATGATTACAAATTGTATTCAACCTGATTAAGAAACTAACAGGACTCATTGTTATTATTTTCTGCATTATTGTTTTATCTACTATTTACAGTAATTTCATATTTTGATTACTTTTGGAAGCCAAGAAGTTTTTGTCTTGTGGAATTTGACAATTTCTAAGTTAGCAATTCAAATGTTATGTCATTAACTCGGTTTTTTATTTACAAAAGCTTTCCAAACTTTAAATTTTAGTTTGAAGCTCTGCTTTTTAGTTACTGTTGTTTAGAAAATCTATGATATGCTTGATTTGCTTGCATCTTACCAAATGTGTTCTGCACTGTTGTTTGTGTTATTGATAAGAGATTTTTAATAGAAGTAATTAGCTTTAACTGAATGACAACTTGGGAGTTCTAAAAACATTAGTCAACTAATTGCTATTGAATTTAAATTAATTGTTTTAAAAAAGAAAAAAGAAAAAAGAAAAGGTCACGTTTTGTTCCTCAATTTGCTTATGTTTTTTTCAAAATTTTGTGTGTAAATATGAGAAAAGCAGCCTCTAATGTTGCGTTCACCTATCTGCATGAATGAAATAGGTCACAATCTTCTTGCATGTTTAGATTTTTAACTTGTAGACTGAGGTGCTTAAGACAAAAGAGGCTCAATGTATCTAATTAACTAAAAGTAGTTATATCCCCAACACAAAGTGCTTTTATCCCCAATATGTTGATCACCGATAATATTATTGTAGGTTACGAGTGCTTCATAAAATCAGACACAATAAGGGAAAAAGGAATGGCTTGGTGGCTTTGAAGCTTGATATTAGTAAGGCTTATAATAGATTGGAATGGAGCTTTCTTGAACAAACTATGTTAAAGTTAGGCTTTTCTCAGAATTGGGTTAGTCTAATCGTGAGGTGCATAAGTTTTATTTCATTTTTTGTAATTATAAATGGCATGGTCAGTGGCGTAATCCAACCTCAGAGGGGATTAAGACAAGGATGTTCGCTATCTCCATACTTGTTTATAATATGTGTGGAGGTTTTTCTTCTCTACTACTGCAGGCTAAGCAATAGAAGTTCACTTTCTCTAAGCTAATGACAGTCTTGTTTTTACCAGAGCATCAACAACTGACCGTCAAAACTTGAAAAGAATTTTTTATTGCTATATTGTGGCCTCTGGACAATGTTTTAATTATGAAAAATCTTCCATATTTTTTAGTTGTAATGTTCAGAATAGACAAGCCACAATTATCAAAAATATTTTCCAACTCAACATTGTGTCAAGCTATAAACTATTTAGGGCTTCCATCTATGGTTAGGAGGAAAAGAAGTAGCTTCTTCAATGACATTAAGCTAAAGGTCCTCAGTAAAATTACAAACTGGCAACACGAGTTCTTCTCATGTGGGTAAGGAAGTGCTAATCAAGCTTGCACAAAGTTATTCCAAAGATACGCTATGAGCGTATTCCATTTTTATTGGTATCTATGATGACATCCAAGCAATTGCTAAATTTTAGTAGGAAACTAAAGATGATAAAAGAAGCATCCATTGGTCAAAATGGGAAAGGCTCAAGCGAAGAGTAGATGAGGCATGTGATTTAAAGAATTTTCAACCTTTAACCGGGCTTTTGTGGGAAAGCAAGGTTGGAGAATTCTTCAAAATCTAGACTCATTAGTGGCAAGGGTCCCAAGCAAGGTATTTTAAGAATAAGGACTTTTTGAATGCAAAACTTGGCTCGAATCCCTTATTCATATGGTGAAGTATTATATGAGGACGGAGTTATTAAAAATGGCTCAAGATAGAGGATTAGAGATGGGCATAATGTCCGGGTTTATAAGGAAAATTAGCTTCTAAGATCTCGACTCTCGACTATTTCGAAACCAACTTTTGTGATACTCTAGTTTCGAGTTGATTAATGATGAAACTAGTGGAATGAAGGACTAATTTATAGCCATTTTGATAAAATGGATGCAAATATGATAGTTAGCATTTCTTTGCCTAGAAAACTAATGAAAGATCAATTACTTTGGCATTACGAGAAGAGTGGATACCGATAACTTTAAGAATGAAATTTCCACCACCCTAACATGCTCATCAATTGCCAAAAATCAATGGAATATTATCTGGACTCTTGCATTACCAAAAATAAAGGTGATAAAAGAAGCATCCACCGTCAAAATGGGAAAGGCTCGGTGAAGGAGAGTAGATAAGGCATGTGATTTAAAGAATTTTCAAGCTTTAACCGGGCTTTAGTGGGAAAGCAAGGTTGGAGAATTCTTCCAAGTCTATACTCATTAGTGGCAAGGCTTGTGCAAGCAAGGTATTTTAATAATAAGGACTTTTTGAATGCAAAACTTGGCTCGAATCTCTCATTCATATGGAGAAGCATTATATGGGGCAAACAAGTTATTAAAAATGGCTCAAGATAGAGGATTGGAGATGGGCATAATATCTAGGTTTATAAGGAAAATTAGCTACTAAGACCTCGACCCTCGACTATTTCGAAACCAACTTTGCCAATGAAACTCTAGTTTCGAGTTGATTAATGATGAAAACCGGTGGAATGAAGGATTGATTTATAGTCATTTTGACAAAATGGATGCGAGATAGGATAGTTAGCATTTTTTTGCCTAAGACTAATGAAAGATCAATTACTTTGGCATTACGAAAAGAGAGGCACACCAAGATTGAATACCGATAGCTTTAAGAATGAAATTTCCAGCCACCCTAACATGCTCATCAACCGCCAAAAATCAATGGACTATTATCGAACTCTTGCATTACCGAAAATATTATAATTTTTGGTTGAAGGGTAGCAAATAATCTCCTCCCAACATTGAAAATCTCTAAGAGAAAGATAGTTCGGGAGCCCATGTAGAAATAGTTTGGAGAATGCTTTTCATGCTTTAGTGACTTGCAAGGTGATAAGAAGATATGGAAAACTACTCCTTTCGTGAACTTAAAGAAGCTGGACAAGACATGTTGAGCTTATTGCAGAGCATATCTAAATGAAGAAGTAAAGTTGATTTTGAACTATTGGTGGCTATTTTTTGGGTGACATGGAGTGCTAGAAATAAGTTTTATTTTAAAGGAAAAAGTGAAAATCCTTAGGTGTTGGTAGCTAAAGTAGAGGCGAGGCTTATAAAAGAACTTAAGTTCCAATGCTTGCTTCGTTGGAACATGGAGTCCCTTTAAAAGTGGATATTGTAAGGTAAATGTAGATGCAACCACTAACTCAAAAGCAAATCTCAAGGTTAGGAGCTATCATCGAGATGAATTTGGCAATGTTATTGCTGCAATTAAGTCCTCAAAGTTTAATGGAGATGTGGCTTTGCAGAGGACGAGGCAATGGAATGGGGTTTGCAGATTGGACAAGCGGGATTAAGTTGTCTAGTTATTAAATCGACTCTCAAGAGGTGGTTAATCTTGTGAACAAAGGCGAGATCTTTTGGGTCATATTAAAAATTCAAAATTTAGTGAAGGGCTTTGATAATGTTAATAGTCAATATGCTCATAGATCTTGTAATGCTATTACTCATTCTTTAGATAGGTTAACTATTGAGAGATGCGAAAGTTGTATGGATGGGTTCATTCCCTTTAACTAATGTCCCTTTTATATAATTGAATTGAATGCATTTTTCCTTCAAAAATAAAACTAAAAGTTGTTATAGGTTTCGCTTGTGCTTAATGTAAGCAAATATTACTTTATATCATAAGGCAATGCAACTATTTAATGTTGTAAAGTGATAGAACCTTGAAAAGATGAGATCGACATAGCGGAAGGCATTCCTTCGCAGAATCTTCCATGCCTAAAGCATATCAAAATCCTTTTGTCATTTATGATTTATTAATTTAAACAACGTCATAAAGTGACATAATTCTTGACCTCTTTGGGAGAGTAGTGTGACCGTACATGTCCTATGAGGTTCAAACTCTAGTCTAAACAATAAAATCCTTAATTTGTCTTTCCATGTCCAACAATAAAATGCCAAAGCCAAAGACATCAAAATTTACCGAGAATACCACATCATTAGCGGTGCCGTCTAAGCATTTTAAAAGATTAAAAATGTTAGTCTTTAGGAATCAATGCAAATGAATTGTAAAGATGACAAAACAAGTAAGTGCCTACTATGTTCCAACCACTCTGTTTGAGCATCCTTCTGCCTCTTCTCAACTACAAGGTTTGCCAAGCCAAAATTTAAAATTTTTAGGTTTATATCATGATTGAGTAACACGTTACTTACTTTGAGATCCCAATGTATAATCTTCAATCTTGAATTTTGATGAAGATAGAGAAGACCCCGCAAATAATGTGGAAACGCTTGTGCTTTCACTAAATTTTTGCTAGGATATGATTTGAACCAATTGGGTTATCCTCAGATCTAACTCAAAGTTGATTTAAACAAATAAATTTATCTTTGAGGAGCTTGTGCTAAGTTTGGATGTAAGTGTATTTTTTTAATATTTAAGGCAGTGGTTTGAAGTACCCTAGGTGGTGAGCACAAGTACTAGGTATAGTAAGTTGAAGTGATCATATAAGGAAAAATAAGGCAAAATTTAGTGGAACCTCATAGGATTTGATTGGGGTGGTGCTAATATATGTTTAGGTATAGCTCAAGTGTAATCAAATGATAACTTATGTGGTCCCGCAAAATACTTAGTGCAATTGGGGTAGCCTAAATAAGCTCAAATGTGAAATAAAATCTCAACCTTGAATTAAAAGTAAAGCAAAATGGATATAAACACAAAGAACACACAATATTTATATAGTTTGGCCTATGGTTTACATCCACAGGAGCAAGTAATCAATATAAATAAGAGGCTACATAAAATTTTACATTAAACATGATGAATAACATAAGGTAGATAGCTATATAGAGATGTTGGTCTTGATAAAGATGAAGATGGTGAATGAAAATATGGGGAGTGATAATATGGTGGAGAAGTTTATGAAGGTGGAGAATAGAAATGACCTCTTTGAAATAGAGAAATGGGTAATGATCTAAAAGATTGAGAGAAAGAGAGAAAATATGTATGTGTGAGTGAGAGAGAGAGAGAAAGGGGGGGGGGGAGAAAGAGAAGAAGACATGAGGCAAATAAATGATAAAATGAGAGCATGCCCAAATATGGGAATAAGACATTTATATAGTGGAGGTTAGTGGTAAGGAGACTGCATAAAAGTTAGAATAGAAGTTAACCTTAAATTAAAAAGAGAAAATGGTTTTAGGGCTATATGTCATATTTAGGGAAAAAGGAAAAAAAAGTATTCCTTTTATACTGAGTTTATTCTTTCTCATAAATATCTTCAAGCATCCAGCCTTAAACATTGATTTCCAAGCCAATCCAATGTAGCAAATTCTTCCAAATGACATCTTTATACTATTCTAAGTATTGTGCCTATTTTGCCCTTGTAATTGTCCACTTATCATTCATTTATTAGTCCACATTCTAAATCTACCTCCAATAAGATCTCTTTAGTTTCTTGTGTTGAAAGAATTGATTCACAAGAAACTCGAAAAATAAAATTTGGATTTAATGACACGTGGCTACTTCTAATTGCTAGTTTACTTGTCTTGTACTTGTCTTGTAACCTTTTTACAGTAGGTGAGGTGACCGAGGGAGCTTAGCCTTCCTTAAGTGAACTTTAACATGCTTCCCAAATTGACAACTGTTGTGATAAATTCAAATGTTATTGGTGTCAATTTGCAAGTGCACATAATAAGAAATATAATGATGAGTATTCAAGATCGTCTCCACAGGAATTGATGTTATCATACTTGCTATAACAATCTTAACAGTACAGATTTTATTCTAAATTAAAATAAAATAATTAATGAAATTAATATACTAATTAAAATTAAGACGCAATAAATAAAATGCAACAAAGTAAATTATCACGTCAAACTCAAGGATAAAACCAATGGGAATATAAAGTAGTTGAGTGAATAAGCTTTCTTAATGATTTTGACTATTTTTCTAATGTTTGGCTCGGTTGTTACAATATCTACTACAACACTATGCAGAATCCTTAAGTATCATTAGTTGTCACATGTTAGATATCTTATATCTGTATGCAATCTAACATCGATCAGTTGTTATGCCAACATAAGATATAACATTACACACTTAGGTTCTAATTACGATACAAGGTGAATCCTTATATCTAGTTCATTACTAATTTTAGATTAAACATGACCTTTTTGGAATCAAGTTAAACTCAATTCAGGAAATCCAATCTAAAACCAAATATTGTTCAAATATGTTCCACTAAGATAGACCATTTTATGACTCTTTCTTATCTAGTATCATTAAATGGGTGATCAACTGAAAAAATGAATAGAAATAAATACTATCAAAGCAAAATATTATAGCAAACATGCAACAACGTATAAATTCAGTCAAAAAAACCATTAAGGTTGTTTATTGCTCAACCACAAGTAAATTTAATTCATAAGTTGTGAAAGAAAAGTAAACAACAAAGTTTCAACCATCAAATACATCCTCATGACTAAAAAGTAAACAAGAAAACAAGAGAAGAATAAGAAGGACTGAGTTCTCGATTGATTTCTGTAAATTCTTCTCTTGTGCAGCCCTCAATCTCTCTCTTGAATTATGTTTTTCTTTTGTTTCTTTATGGTTTTTCTCCTTGGGTGACAACCCTCCTCTTTTCTTGTAATGTGTACTCCTTTTATAGTTGAAAATTAGGGTAAACGGCAGCCTAGGGTGTGTATCTTCCAGATTAGGAAACTGCAGATCGCAATATTCTGTATATCTCATGCGAAATTTTCTCTATCGTAGTTCCAAGATTGCTACAACAACGGTTGCTACTGCAATGGCTACAGCAACTGTACTGTTCCAGATTTGTTTTAATTCTTTTGTAGCCAAGTTCTTTCCTTATTTTTGCAAGTTATTGCAGCAGCATTCCTTATTTAAAATTCGAGCTACCGGTCACATACAATTATGCAAATGATCTAAGCACACAAATTATTTTAAAACAACACAATTTATTAAAAATAAACTAAAATGTATATTCATGCAAAATAAAACTAAAATGCAATAAAAATGTCATTTACTCTCTAAGTAATCTTGATTTAAATCTAAAAGTGTCATGATAACTCTCATTTCATAGAGTTATCAACAACCTTCTGGAGTCCTTGGTGTACCTAAGGGATACGCAAATCATAAAGATGGCTAAGAGAAAAATCCAGATATTACCCTCTAGCATACTTCCTGAATTGACCATTAGCTAGAGTCTTTAATGTACATGAGAGATCTTCAACTCCTAAGGATGATGACTAGGATAAAAATCAAGAGGTTACCCTCTAACATGCATCTTGAATTGACCATTAGTTGGAGGCCTTGGTGTTTTTTTAGGTGTTGTGGTTCTTTAAGGTATGCGACCCATACATCTTAGGCATAGCTCAACTGCTATAGAATATCTCAGTTATGCAAATCTTCATAGAATTTTATTGTAAATTTTCTAATTCTATTGGTGTTAATGTGCAAATGTACACAATAAGTAATATAATGATAAGTATTCAAGATCGTCTCCACAAGGATTGTGGTTATGGGAATTGCTACAACAATTTTATCAATGCAATTTTTATTCTAAATTAAAACAAATTACTAAACTAATTAAATAAAAACGCAATAAGAAAAATGCAATAAAGTAAATTAACACAGCAATTATAAGGATGTAACCAAGGGGAATGAAGTAGTTGAATGATTAAACCCACTTAATGGTTTTGACTATTTTTCTAATGTTTGGCTCGGTTGCTACAACATCTGCTATAGCACTGGGCAGAATCCTTATGTATCATCAGCTATCGCATGTTGGATATCTTATACCTAAATACAACTCAATAGTGACCAATTGTTATGCTAACATTAGATATAGTATTACACACTTTAGATTCTAATAACCCTACAAGGTGAATCTCTATATCTAGTTCATCACTAATTTTACATTAAGCATGATCCTTTTCTAATCAAGTTAAACCCAACTCAGGAAACCCAATCTAAAATCAAGTATTACTCTAATATATTCTACTGAGACATACCTTTTTTACGCTCGATCTTAACTAGTATCACTAAATGGATGGTCAGCCAAAATAGTGAATTAAAATAAGTATTATCAAAATAACGTGTTATAGCAAACATGTAGCAACACATAATATTAGTCAATTAACTATCAAATTTGTTTATCATCCAACAACAAGTAAATTTAGTTCATAATTTGCGATAAAACAAGAAGTAAAATTGTTTCTACCATCAAACAATTCATCATAACAAGATAAAAACAACAGAACAAGAAATAAGAGTGAGATCTGCTTGTTTTTCTTCTAGAATCTTTTGTTGACGTCCTCAATTTTCTCTCTTGATCTTTGTTCTCTCTTATTTTATTTCTCTATTCTTTTTCTCTAATGACGGCCTCTTACTTTTTCTTTGCATGTGTGCTCATTTTATAGCTTAGAATTAGGGCAACTGGAGGTCTAGGGCGTGCATCTTCTAGTTTAGAAAACTCCAAATCGCTATCTTCTAAGTATCTCGTGTAAAATCTTCTCTGTCATTGCTTCAGGAGTGCTACAGCAACAATGCTACAACAACAGTGCTACAACATTGGCTTCAACATCTGCACTGTTCGAGACTTGTTTCAATTCTTTTGTAACCATGTTCTTTCCTTATCCTTACAAACCTATTGGAGCGGTATTCCTTCCTTGAAATTTGAGCTTCCAGTCACCTGCAATTATGCATATAATCTAAGCACACAATTTATTTTAAATCAAACAAAACTTATTAAAAATAAACAAAAATTGATGTTTATGCAAAACATTACTAAAATGCAATAAAAACATGTCATTTACTCTCTAAATAATCATGATTTAAGTCTAAAAGTGCCATAATAAATCTCATTTCATAGAGTTATCAAATTTCTTCCACAAAAAGATCATTATTTGTCTAGAATGGTGATTATATTCATAGTCTCTTCAATTGAGATAGAGATGAATTCTCAATTCACTTATATACTCATGAATCAATAGTTAGAGAACTTTGCTACCCCTGATGTACTAACTAATGTCACTAGTTTTCATGTTATTGAATCAAGAATTAAGCAAGCATCATAGGAGCAAAGAAGTAACTTCAATCTATTTGGTGAATATAATCTAAATAATCAGAAATAAATAGTGGGGGTAGCTAAACTTCCCTTATGGTGCTTGCACTGCATGCTTATCATGTGTACATATTCTTATGGCAATCACACTTCTTACTTATCATGTATGTGTATATTCTCATAGCAATCAAAATTTACTTTTATAGGAGTTCTCAATCCATTCAAATAAATAACTAAAGGAGCTCAACCATCATCAACATAATAATAATTGGTGATAATTATCATCTATGGTGATTCAATATATAAATAAGAATTCAATATTCAAAATCCAACAAACATTACAAATAAATTAAGAATGAAACTCTACAATTGGTGTAATAACTATGATGAATAAATTTATTTCTTACTCTTCTCCAGCTTTTTTAGGGACTCTTTTGGCCTCTCTTTTTGGCAAAATGGTCAAAAACATCATGATTTGCCTTTTTTTTTTTAATCAAATTAGCAAGATAAATTGGGATAAAGGAGGTTGCTCATCTATTTTTCTACGAAATATCGAAAACCCAATAATCTGTCATATTCTTTGAATCAAATTAGTAAGATAAATTGTGATTAAAGCGGTGGCTAGCCTGCCCTTGTAAGTACTTCGAACATCTTATTCATGTGGTTGTCCTTCACTTTTCAGGATGTTCATCCCTCACTTTTGCTTAAGTAAGAGAATAGATAGTAATCATGCACTTGCCTTAGCAGAATTTTGCGACACTGTATTCTGCCCTCGGATCTTCTTTGACTCTCTTTCTCTTTTTTCAAGCAACTATTATTCCATGATCTTTCTAAGAAGCTGTTAGTTATATCTTTGTATTCCTTTTGCTGGTTTTGACTTCGAGCGATTGTTCACGATTAAGATAAGTCAAGTATCTCAGCTTGTTATGACATAACACAATTTTTCGGCATTATGCTACGCTGAAAGAATACAATGAAAACACACTTTTAGTGATATTTCCAAGCATTTACTACTCCTTATGAATTTGGATGTGTATCTATAAAAATCAATTGTTGCTCTTTAAGTTCTCCTTAATGTTTTTCCTCACTCAATTACCCCAGGGCTCCATCCCGACGAGTCATGGGTGAATTCAGATATGGACTTGGCGATGACTTGAATATGGATAGTTGAGCAATATTTGATTTCTCCTAAGCTGGTAGATAGACCTTTGCTTGCCAGTTATTGGTATATCTCAAGTACTCCACATGGCACTGTTTGTATTTGAGGGTACCTCAGCTGTCTATTTGTCTAAACGCATTCTAAACCAAACTAGTCACCACAATGTAAGTCTTTTTTGCTACTCCCCACAGACGACGTCAATTGTTTTCACCAAAGTTTCGCTATGATTCGATTAAAATCAATTAGGTAGTTCTCACCAGATGCAGCTTAAATCTAATTCAAACAAATACATATATATTTGAGTAAAGTTTGTGCTATGTTTGGGTTTAAATGTGTTTTTCTTTTTATGTTTAAGATAGGTTGTTTATCTAAGGTACCCTAGTTGGTGAGATAAAGTAATAGATATAGTGAGTTGAGGTGGTTGTATAAGAAAAAAGAAGGTAAGCTAAATAGAACTCCATAGGATTTGATTGGAAGGGCTAATATGTGTTTAGGTGTAGCTCAAGTATACTCTAGGAATAGGTTAGGTGGTCTCACAAAATATTTAGTGTGGGTAGGATAGCACAAATAGGCTCATACATGATATACAATCTCAATCTCAAACTCAAATTGAAAATATAGCAAAATGAACATAAGTACAAAGAACACACAATATTTACATAGTTCGGCCTTTGATTTACATCCACATGAGGAAGTAATCACTAATCCACTATATAAATAAGAGGTTACATAAGATTTTACATTATACAAATGAATAACATAAGCTATATAGCTATATAAATAAGAGGTTACATAAGATTTTATATTACACAAGATGAATAACATAAGGTATCTAACTATATGGTGATGCTGGTCTTGATAATGATAAAGATGGTGAATAAAAATATGGGGAGTAATAATATGGTGGAGAAGATAATGAAGGTGGAGAATAAAAATGGCCTCCCAAAAATAGAGAAATGGGTGGATAATCTAAAAGATTGAGAGAATGAGTGTAAGAAAGAGAAGAGAATAGGAGGTAAGGAGATGACAGAATGAAAGCATACCTTAATATGGGTAAATAAAACATTTATATAGTGAAGGCAAGTAGTAAGAGGAGTGCATAAAATTTAAGGCTAAATATTATCCTTAGGTTAAAAAGAAAAATTACTTTTAGGGCTATGTGTCATGTCTAGGGAAAAAAGGACTAAAGTTTTCCTTTTGAACTAGGTTTTTCCTTCTCATAAATATCTTGAAACATTCAATTTTGACCATTGATTTTCAAGTTAGTCAAATATAGTTAATTCTTTCAAATGGCATATTCATACTACTCTAAGTATTGTGCCCACTTTACCCTTATAATTGTCCACTTGTCATTCATTTATTAGTCCAAAAATATCATTCCAAATTTATCCTTAAATAGCTTGGAAAAATCCAATAGCATACACCTTTTTTGATCCATAAAGTGTCATGTAAAGGTTCGTACAACTCTTGTAATGTCACAAATTTTCATAATATTAAATTATGGAAATTGGGCTTTCATTTGGAATTATAGGTGGCCTATAACCGTTATTAGAAATGGATACTAAATTATAAATAAAAGTTATTTATGAGATAGTTTTGGAAAATAGTTATTTTTCCAAATTAAATAGGGTTTCTTAAGACTCCCTATAAATTCATACTTTTTCCCTTCCATAACCCTAAGTCCACGACATTTATTCTTCTTCTCTGCTGCTCTTTACGCTCCTACCTAAACCCTACGATTCAACCTTCGTTTAGGAGAGAATCAAAGCGACAGGTAAGTTATTCTCCTTATTCTCAACATATTTTTAATCACTCTATCTAGGGTTTATATTGGCATGATTTTAGATTTTTATAGATCATAATGCATGATTTAGGATGTATTTAGGCTTTGTTTAGGGTTTTGATTTATTATGAGTTTAGTTAATCAATCCTTATCGTATTAAGCACACACGATAATTCTGGATAGTATGAGTATCTCGAATTTACACCTATATTTTCTGAACGAGTTTTCTTATGAAATTTATATTTCTAAAAACTAGACATGTAGGAATTCTTGAATAAATTTTATTTCATTAAATTTGACTTCGTTTTCAATTTTATATGTATTTCCGAAATAGAAACCACTGCACTAGAAAACTGCAATTCCAGCATTGAGATCGGATTCACAAGATTATGTGTACCACCAAATGAACTCTGAAAATTATGAAAATTTATATGTAGGTTAATATATGTGTCTAGGATTCTCAGTTTTAATTTCATAAATTTTTTATTAGTATTTTCGCTTATACAAATCACAGAACCCGTTCTGTTGGTTTAGGTTATGTGAAAACAGTTTCGAATTTGTTGAGAAATAAATAGTTTTGGAAATGTTTTTGATATCGGATCCTCTTGAAAATTTTACACGGGGTACTCATGGATGTCCAGAATAGTTACATAGAACATTATGTCATTATGAGTTTTAGATTAAGAGTTAAAATTCAGAGAATCAGACCTGTATGGGTATGAATTAGAAAATCAGATTCTTAGAATAAGTTATTAATTGTCATATCTTGTATTTCTTTAAGGCGTTGGAGGTTATTGAGGCTCTTAGAGGCTTAGAATAAGTTATTAATTATCATATCTGATCGTATAATACGATATATGTCTGTTCTGGACCAGTACTTGGTTTCTATTCTGAGTGTACACACGATATACTGATTCTGTTTCTGGCCGGGTCACTGGGACTATAGGTGACACTATGTTACATGAGCTAACCTTTTGTTTTCTGTATACGTGTTATATGATTTGCTTCGTAAGTGAATATGGTTTTGGATATTCTGAATTATCAAGAATTTATGTTATGTTATCGTGATATATCGTTTTACGAAATTTATGGATTTATGAAATATGTTTTACTAAAGAAGGCTTGCAATATTTTTGGTATCGATTGGCCTAGTGTGTTAGGAATGGGTTTACTTACCGAATTGACGGCTCACCCCTCGTCATTACTTTTTACAGATTAAGTTACTTTTGAGAGGTGTGCTTAGCTTTGGAGTTAGAGATTTCGTTTCCATTTGCTATTTAAATAAGAAGAGGAATAGACTCATGTTTCTATTTATTTTAATTCTGTTATGAACTTGTAATTTGGAGTTTGAGACTTTTGTTTTGGGAGAGATTATTTAGTGTTAGACGTATGAATTTGTGGATTTATTTGAATAAGAATTTAAGATATTTCAATTTGGAATTTATGAGTAAGGATTATGATTTGTAAGTAATCTCCTTCTTCACGTGCTCCACACGTGTTAGATTTGGGGTGTTACAACTCCCAGATCGAATTTTCTAAAATTTAAAAACAAAAATTGCTAATTTATAAGAAATGCCTATAATGAATGCAAAAGCTACCTGAAAATTGTAATTTTTATAGGGATACGGACCAAATATGAAGTAATAGAGGCTTTCGTTTGGCATGAATTCATAAATCTAACAATTTTTCCTCTCCTTGAATGCACTAGCCAAGAAACTTTACAAGAGTTCGGTGCTATAATTTGGAAAATAGTACAACTTCATTCTTTAACTACTTCAATCCTTGACTAGAAATCTTTGAAAGCCTTTTCACAGCAATTTCCTATCCATCCACAAGTGTGCCATGAAAAAATATATGGGAAATTAATTACCAATTAAAATAAGTAATTTGTACTTGGGATCATTTCATTAGCAAGTTTCAAGTTTACCTTGTATACGGGTCCAAAGCCACCTTTTCCAATCTTGTTGTTAATTGAATAGTGGTAGCTCCAGGTCTATAGACGTTTTGATCTTGATTGTCCTAATTTGGAAGCCTGAAATCCTCTAAATTTTTTTAACATTGTAAAGGTTCTTTTTATTTTGAAAAGAAAGGAAAAGGTTATATCTTTCATACCCTTGCACTAAGTTGGCCTTCACTTAACAAGCTTTCGTGAGGATTTGCAACATTCATTGCCAAGTTAGCCCCAAAAAGAGAAAATACGTATAGGAAATTTTATAAGGTTCCCAACCAGTTTGTATCTAATTAATTAATTATGTGTACGTACTAGTTATATTGAAAGAATAGGAAAAATTATTTTAACAGGAATGACTTAAAACGTATTGGTCAGTAAACATAATCCGCATCAGTGAAGTGTGTATAATATGTTGAAAAAAGTTGCAGTATAGTTACAATTTGTATTGCCAACTTGGAACTGAACCTAGCAACCTATGCCTTTCTACCTTTCTTGCATCTTACTGTATAGTAAAATATATAGATTGCATATTTATCATCTATATATAGACTACATTTTCTTTTGTGTTTCTTCTAAAAAAATATATATTTATTTTTGTTAATAGGTAGCGGATGATTCCAATGCACATCAACATCGTCATGCAGTTGGTGGTGCAAATTATGGCCTCGACTTATATGTTTTTGGAATTTGTAAAGAAAGCGTTGGTAAGTGATGAAGTGATAGAAAAAAGAAAGAAAACTAAAAAGAAAATTCCAGTTGCAAGCAAACACTTGATTATAATACTTGCATAATGAATGAATGTTTAGAATGTTACTTATCTAGTAACTGAATTGGATCTTGCGAAGCTAATGCCTAATCATAGAAGCTACTAGATACTATTACAATCAATAAATTCTATTACAACCACGAATTCTGCCCGCTCAGCGTGAGAGTGTATCTGCTATGTGAGTGTCTAGCAAGCTCAGTAAGTTCAAGTAAGCTCCCAATGTACTTTCTGCTACAGCTCTGCTTATTCACATATGTTATCACAGGTAAGTGTTTTTACCTGTAAAATTATTATGCATTACTCATATGTTGGATGTTGATATTATTTTTGGAAAATGGATATCTACAAATTAGTTAAGAGTTTCAACAAGGGATAAAGACATTAACAGTTGTACCAAGAGTTCTTCTAATTATTGCTATCAAGAAGTACTTAGTTATATAATTATGATATTTAAATGTGTTATCTTGTACATTTTTAATATATATTGCTTCAATTGCAGGCAATCATTGATAAGATGCATTGGAGACTCCTGGACTCACTTTTTTTTGTTTTTAATGACTGTGGATCGTAGGCCTCTAGTGGGATTTGTGCAAACTTTTAATATTTGAATTGGAGATTTGTGGCTTGGTGTCAAACTATCATTTTCAGTATATAATTTGAATTTTTATGGATAGTATCATGACTATTTAATTTTAATATTTCAATATTTTAATGCACAGTGTTGAATTTTTGTTCTAATTGACAAATATCAGGAAAATCAGACAAAACAGTGACAAATATCACAAAATAATGGAAAAATTAAGCATTTCTGATTTGTGACTGCTTCTACTTGTCACAAAGCCTACTTTATTAAGGATTCAACCCATATTACTTTATGTGACCAGGTGGTTATTTATTTTGGTGACCGTTACTAGCTTTTATAACCCAACTTTCACCGTCACAAAAGACACTTTGCAATGCCAAAAGGCGATTACAAATGCATTTGCAACACCTGTGTATGTAACCCCTCTTTTTTGTTTCAAAGCCGTCACAAATGGTCATATATAACTTCAGAACAGCGGTTACATAAATCACTTTTTCTTGTAGTGCTAGAACAATCAAACTCGTAATCCTACAACAGTTACTAACCTTTCGCCACTTTCATACATGTGGAATCCAGAAATTTCAGGAGTCGTCAATTCCATGACAGGGCTTTCAAAATATTTGGCAGTTGACATTTCTAGCTGCTACCAGATTCGATCATTTCTTTCACAAGAACTTTCCTGTCATAAAGTTGCTGCCAACTTTCCATTTTGATTTTTCTCCAGCGTAGACAATGTTTTCCAAGGAAAGTCACCACCAGTGTCCAACTTTTGCCTAGTTTTTCCAGAAGGAAATGTTCTTTGTGAGATATCTGTGAATTGAAGCAGATAAGATAGATGATGAGGCAAAAAAAGTATATATTATTGGAGAAAAATCAGTTTTTTTTTTATAAAAAACTTTCAGGATCGATCTCATATAATACATAAGAATTCGTAATTTAGAAAATCATACCTTAATAATACGAGAAGATGAACAATTGAAAATAATCTAGGCTCTCAGATCACGATCCATCACCACCACTCTTGTTAGATTACGATCCGTCACCACCACGCCTATTAGATCACGATCCGTCACCACCACGTCTATTAGATCACGATCCGTCACCACCACACTTGTTAGATCACGATCTGTCACCAATGATCTTCCAGGTTATGATATGTAGACGCCTTTATCACCACTAAAAGCAACTAGCAGGAAAAAAATTTCTCTCAAAATTAAAGAGAAAATATTTTTCTTTAATCTGTATAATGTGGCCTCTCCCTTTCTTTTGGGAGAAAATAAAACATTTTATATCTCTATTTAGTGGAAACCCTAGGCTCCATATTTTTATATTTTTAATTCTATTAAATCAGATTTGATTTAAATTAAAAATAATAAAATCAAAACTAACGTTACTTCTTCTTGTCATAGGAGCTCACCTTGTAAAATAACACAAGACCCTTTAGACACAAGCACATTATATAGAGCCTCCCACTAAATAATATATTTAGGCTAGTTATCTTGCTTATTAATCCAGTAGCGGTGCAGTCAATTAAATGAGCTAACCTGGGGATCATATGGGTACATACAACAGTGGCTACAATAATTAGGTCTGTAATTAAATTATCCCACTTATTTAATTCTAAATCTACTCCACTAAAATATTGGAATCGACTCCATAATTGTATGCTATCTAGGATAGTGTACTCGAATAATAAGTCGACCCATGCCACATTGATTTCTTTACTACATAATCATTTGTATCACATCGTTAATTAAATCGATATCTCAACTGTCCAATCAAATTAATTACATCTTGTTCCTTGATACTTACTAGTTTTCTCTAATAATCATTTTCAACATACTAAATATGTTGAGACACTCTGGCCAGAAAATTCTATGATCAAGTGCCGAAAACCCATCAAGAGATGTGTTGTACAAATTCTATATTGTTAATCTATAACTCCAATACTCATAATTGCTCCTACCAAGATACCGGATAATCTTGACTACAAGTGTGTGTCGTGCCCATTGGTAACTCAAATGGAATAACAATTACAATCATAAAATCATAACTAACTCAAGATTAAAATTACAGTAAAATCAATGCATATGAGATTTAATAAGTCTGACAGTTATTACAAAGTTAATTAAATCTCATATGTGATAATGTTCAATGTAATCATACTACATCAATAAATTCATACATGACTAAGAAAAATCATTTAATGAATTTATTACAGTTTAAACATAAATAGAGCGCCCAACTCTATTTATCAACTGCAAACTTAATTTATTTAATCATAAGATAACTTATATTTATATCTTCTGTGAATTCATATGATGATCACATAAATACATATAATATGATTAAACAGACCTTATTCAAAATATTTATACAATTAAAAATATCTCAAATATTTTATTAATCAAAAAATAAATAAATTAATATGCTTTAAAGAGCATATAATCCCAACATATATTTCTATATACGCATTACTGATCACCAATTATAAACTTTTTAGGCTAAAGACTGATTGTTTAAGGAGCATATCACGTGTAGGTCATCTAACTGGTGCCCACAAGTTCGCCTTAAATAGACCATCCAGCTTAAAACCATGAACCAAAAATCCACTCAATCACTAGCTTAAGCTTATTCAAAGTCCTGAGAGCCATAATCAATTAAATTCAAGAACCAAATAGTAGTCTTGAGACATCGAGCTAAACTTGTCCCCCAACTCTTTTAAATTGGATGGCAACCATACCAAATTGACATATTCAAAGGTGAGTTTTTCTTCAAACTCGCCGAAGTGACGACTCCTTTATCAAAGATCCATCAAAAGATTAGCGTGTGCTACCAATTATTGCATGCAAAAACTTTAATTACATTATCACATTGGTCGACTTCACGCATGTAATTTAGCAAACTTAATAATCACCATTTTTCAGACAAAATGTATTTATGCCATCTATATGTTAGTCCATCTATATATATATATATATAATGTTTTAGGCAACAATCCCAATAAACAATTGACTAGATACTTTTCTAAGTATAATTTCAAAGTGGTGAAGCCCGTAGGTAAGATCAAGTGATTTTCGAACAGTTTTGTTTGGTTGGCAAGGTTGACCGACGGTGGCTCCATACGGTGTGGGAACGGATTCTTATGGGGCTTTGTTAAGTTCAGTCCTTACTCAAATTTAAAATAATCCTAAGAGAGTTGAGGAAGTTAAAAAATTAATTTGGGTTTTGTAACTCCTCTACTATTTACCCAAAAAAAAAAAAAATCAAACTGGTGAAAAATATATCGTGTGTTAGAAACTAACTTTTCAATTGGTTCTTCACAAAGTTAATAATTATAATAACTTATTGCTGATGCGAGATTCTGGTTGCGCTCCTACCACGACTAGGATATCTGCTCGATCAACCTTACTTCGATCAGGATCTCTCCTCGTATGCTTTCTTCCCCGTGTATTCCTGCGGCCACAGAAACAAGTCAGAGCACGCCGGTTGTTTTCCCGGCGTAAACCCTCCGATGCTCAAGTCAGTTATCAAGGTTCTGGGAACGCTTGCCACATATCTTATGGCTTTTCTCTAGTTGCTATCTTTAGAATTTCTTTTATCTCCGTTCTAATCTTAAAATTGCTAACCCTTTTACCTTCGTTGGCTGCCTTTTATAGGCTCCCTCCGGATCCCGATCTCCCGTAGTCCACGCCCGTTCTTCTCCCCATTCCCGGATGCGGACGCCCCATTATCGCCATTATGGGCGAATGGTGATGGACCACGTGCCTTAATTCTCGGATAGGAATGTACGTCCTGCCAACTGTCGTTGACTGGGTCTCCTCGCCTCGACCTCTAGCAGGAATGACCTTACGCCTCTAGCAGGAATGATTTTACGAATGGCATATTCGTGGACGAGCAGAATACTTCGCTCCTTCGCTACTTGACTCTTACAGACATACCGCCGCAAAACTCAGCCACCAAACACCTGCTCGTCACGTCTGGCCTCTTTGAAATATTTCCCTCAAACACCGGTCCCCCAGTTTCTGGTGTTGGGTAGTGTAATGGACCAGCAGTAGAAACTTAGTGGTTCTTGATCGCGTGGGATTGGAAAAGACTGCCAAGAGTCGTGTCGCATTTAATTGCGGACGAAGTGATGTGGCGGATATCTGCCCCTCCATTTGAATTTTAAATCTACGGTTGCAAGATTCTCGGGATATGTGTCATTAAATGCAACCCAAGAGCTTTCGAAGAAAACCCAAAATCTTTAGACGCAAACTCGTCATTTTTTCCCTCCTTGTCTCTCCGGCGAACAAACCTCGGCATTAAAGCTTTCATCCTTGCCTCTCTCTGACCGAATCCTGTATTTCTTCATTCTCTCTGGCCTTAGTTGGTTATAGATAATTTCTTTTCTTTTTGCTTTGCTTGGGGTAGTCGTTGGTGAAGTTGGTGTTTTGTTATAACTGGGAATGTCGAAGGGTAAGGAGAAAATCGTTGAGATTAATGACGACGAGTTAGGTTTCTTGCCTCACCGATTCGCTGGGATCCCCTTGAACCCACTAGGTCTAGTGTTGGGACTAGCGCAGAGGATGTCCCCCAAACAACCTCCGGAAGTAGTGGCGGGAGGATCTTGGCTCGGAAGATACCCTAAGTGGGGATCAAGGAGGTGATTCTGGTGAAGGATCTTCACCGGAAACACCGCGACCAGAAGGGCGTAGTACGGTAGGAGGTAGAGCCTTGTCGCGGGATTATGCTATTGATTACATGACCTGCACGACCACATTCAATGAGCTGGATGACCTCCGGCTCAGGTATCACATTCCTGGTGAGGTACTCCTTAGGATCCCAGGAAAGAAAGATAGTCCTAGCAGGCCTCCTAAGGGATATGTCACCTTGTTCCTAGAGAGTTTTAAGTACGGGCTAAGGTGCCCCTTGCAGCCCTATTTTGCTCGCATACTCCACGGGCTCAATCTAGCTCCTGGTCAGCTGAACCCCAACGGGTGGAGGGTGCTCTCCCTTTCATATTGTGGGAGATGTTGCCAAAGCGAGCCCACTGGTGAAGCAAAAGATGCTGGTTGGTATTATTTCCAATCAAGTACTAAGACCAGGAAACCCATTACCGACCTCCCTACTGGTGGTGGTGGGAATTGGAAGAAGAAGTTCTTTCTTTGGGGTCAATTTGCTCAGTCGATGGGCGGGATTATCGCGTCCCTCCCCGTGGTTCCGCTGCGTTTTAGATGTCTTGTCTCCATAATTATTCGACTTTGTTGACTTGCCTCTGGATGTCTGCTCATTGTGTTCTTGGGGTGTTCACTTCCCACTCAAACCCGATCACCAAACGGTAGAGGTCAATTCCTCGCATCGAGAGCTAATAACCACTTACAATCTGATCGAGTCTCGCTTGATACTCCCTGGTCATAAGATGGAGGATGCGCTGAGAAAGCGTTCTCGGCCTCCAACAACCAAGCGGGACCAGAACAAAGATGCTCCTGCTACGAAGCGAAAGAACATTGTGCAGCAGGTTCCTCCCTTGCAGACTCTTCCTCCTACTCCTGCCAAGGTCGGGGAAACTAGTGGAGCAGCCACAGATCCCGCTTCCTCTTCCCCTCCTGTCGGGCCTCGGCCTCGCATATCTGACAGCCGAGCAGAACACTTGGTCCCCTATCTCAACGAATTATCTAAACTCGTGAGCAAGAAGGACTTGGAGGACTTCAATGGCTGCACCTTGGGTGAGCTGGTGGGGGCCATGCAGTATAGCACTTTTCACCTCAGCTGCATGACCACCTATTACAAGGCCAAGGTCGGGCGCTACGATCGGAAGATGAAGGAGGACATTCAATCGGCGACAACCAGAGCTGACGTTGCCGAGAAGAGAGCAGGGGAGCTGAATATTGAGAACCTCAAGCTGATAGAGCAAGAATCTCTTGCTCAAGCAAATGCAATTACCCTGGAGGAGGAGCTGAGCAAGGTCAAGGAGGACTGCATGAGGCGCTTGAATCTTTCCGCGATTCCTACCGAGCTCAGGTTGAGAATTTGGAGAGAGAGGCCGACAACCAGTACGACCAGGGACTTCGGCATTCCTATCGTTGCATCATGGCCGTCCTCGGGAAGTAGCATCCTGATTTGAAGATGGATGACTTGCGGTGGTGTTGCAACATATGAGGAGGCGGCCAAGGAAGATGCCGTGGGGATAGGGCCGATCATGATTGAGGAGGAGAATTCCCTCGTGCGACGCGTTGGCGAGGCGAGCACCTGCTGTCGTTGCCGTGAGCACCCCGACGCGGTGATACTCCCCGCACTGAGGAGGTTGCCGCTTTATCGATCCGCCATCTTCTTGATAAATTTCTTGCATTGTAATGGACAACGTTTATGAGATTTATCTCCTCTGTTAATTATTTACACATTAATAAAAATGTTTTTGATTACTTTCTTGTGTTCTAATCATGAGTTATTTTTTGTTTAAGAATCTGCTCATCTTCGTCTAGTTGAGCAGGCTCTGGCTTGGCATATGGTTTTGCCACATGCCTTAGAAAATTCTTCAATGCTTGAGATTTTGCTCGCCTTCACGTGGCTGAGCAAATCCTGGCACGCATGGCTTCTGTCTCGCCATAAACAGGCTTTGAGACTTGATGAGCCTTTGCATGCCTTGAAAATTTTTCGAATGCTTTGGAGTCTGCTCGCCGTCATATGGTCGAGCAGATCCTGGCACGCTTGGCTTCTGTCTCGCTATAAAACAGGCTTTGAGACTTGATGAGCCTTTGCGTGCCTTGGAAAATTTTTCGATGCACTGGGATTACGCTCGCCGCGGTCGGCGAGATCACAGCACTCTTGGTCTCGCCATCAACAGGCTTTGAGACTTGATGAGCCTTTGCGTGCCTTAGAAATTTTTCAAATGCTTTGGAGTCTGCTCGCCGTCATGTGGTCGAGCAGATCCTGGCACGCTTGGCTTCTGTCTCGCCATAAAATAGGCTTTGAGACTTGATGAGCCTTTGCATGCCTTGGAAAATTTTTCGATGCCTGGGATTCGCTCGCGCGGCGGTCTCGCCATAAACAGGCTTTGAGACTTGATGAGCCTTTGCGTGCCTTAGAAATTTCTCGAATGCTTTGGAGTGCTCGCCGTGGCGGATCTTGCTGGTCTCGCCATAAAAAAGCTTTGAGACTTGATGAGCATGCCTTGGAAAATTTTTCGATGCACTGGGATTCGCCGCCATGGCGGTCGAGATCTGGCACGCTTGGTCTCGCCATGCTTTGAGACTTGATGAGCCTTTGCGTGCCTTAGAAATTTTTCAAATGCTTTGGAGTGCTCGTCGTGTGGCAGATCCTGGCACGCTTGGCTTCTGTCTCGCCATAAAACAGGCTTTGAGACTTGATGAGCCTTTGCATGCCTTAGAAATTTTTATCACAGTCTCAAGTGAATGAAATTCCTCGAAGTTCCATTAATTACAGGAGTTGATTTTACATGAACTTGCTTTGACATAAAACATAAAAGATAAAAGATAACGAGCACGAAATAGATTTAAACATGAGCAAGTCTTGAAGTATTTCGAGGTGTCGCATTCCATGGGCGTTTCACCTCATGGCCATCCGTGCGAACCAATTTGTAAGCTCCAGGTCCCACTGCTTGACTCGATATGGCCCTCCCAATTTGGGACCGAGCACTCCGAGTCGAGTCTTGGTGTTCGATTCACTCTCCTCAACACCCGATCTCCCGCCGTATATTCACCTTCGGTTATAATAGGCAACCTCTCGGTAAATGGCTTATCACTCGCTTGCTCCTCTTTTAAGTTAGCAGGTCAAGATTCAAACATATCTCGCCGTTCTCTGCTCATTGAAATGATTCTGTGCGTGGTCGTTCTATCTCGGTACGAAAGCCAAGGCGACGGTGTTTCTCGATTCTTGTTTTGTGGGTTGTCTGGATGCCCATAGAACAGGAGCTCATCAACCCATGCACCCTTTTTGTTCCAAGCCTGGTTTTCAAAAGCCTCTTGATGGTCTTGTTTTACTTGCCCATTCGATTGAGGATAGAGCCACTCTATCCCGAGGTTCGCGAAATCCTGTGATTATCGAACCGCCATTATCGATTACCAAGGCGTAAGGGATCGGCTGACAGGTTTCTCACACAAAGTCTCGTTGTTTTTTTCTCGTGATTCTGCTGGGCTTACCCTACCCACTTCGTAAAGTAGTCTATTATTGCATGTGTTCGCTTCGTCCCTTTGGCGGGCGATCGGTCAATTCCCCATTGAGCAAATGGCCAAGGAGAGGCCATAGAGGTGAGCTTCTCTGGTGGTTGGTTGGAGAAACTTGCAAAACTGCACGGTCTTTCTGTGCATCCGATGCATTGTCGGCCGAAATATCCTCGCCTTAGAACCTTGTGGGCAGGGACCTCCCAGAATGATTCCCGCAAATTCCTTCATGTACTTCTCTCAATACGTAATCTGCGTCGTCCTCATCCAAACATCGAAGGAAAGGTAATGTATATCCTCGCCGATACAGCACCCCATCAATCGTCGTGTATCTCGAGGCTGGGCTCTAACCTTCCGAGCTCGCAGTGGTAATACCCCATCTGGGTACGACATTATCGGGTCCATCCATGAGCGTTTTTGTTCTATCTGCAGCACCCCCAAATTCTGCTCGATACTCGGGCTGGACTTCACCTCCAGATGAACTGACTTTGGCATTTTTTCACGCCATCCTGCCAAAATGTCCTCGACTATTCTCGCTCCTGGGATTTGTATCACCTCAGCTTTAAATTTCCCATCATCTTGATTATCTTGATCGCTCCATCTTCTCCTCTCTTGCTTGAAATCTTTCACTGACATGATTCGCAACCAGCTGGGAATCAGTTATGATCTTCACTCTGTCTGCTTTCACGGCCTTAGCCAAAATACTCGCTTGGTTATTTGTGGTTGCAAATTCCAACTTTACAGCAGAAGAGATCTCCTCCCCCTCCGGGCCTTCCAAGACAATCCCTGCTCCTGAACCCTACTCCCCTGATGACCCATCCACAGACATCTGCCATACTTGAAGCCATGCATCAGAATTACACTCGCCAATCTAAACATTCGGGCTCTTCTGAAATCGGCCATTGCTTGAGCCTTTATCACTGCTCGAGGTTTGTAGTCTATGTCAAACTCGCTCAGCTCTACAGCCCACTTGACGAGCCGACCAAAAGCATCTGCAGAATTTGACGCAATGGCTGGTTTGTTATTACCGAGACTGGGAATGCTTGAAAATATGGCCTCAACTTCCGAGCCGCAACCACAAGGGAAAGTGCCCATTTTTCCAACGGTGGGTATCTGGTCTCAGCATCGAGCAGGGCCTTGCTGGTGTAGTATATCGGATACTGGACTCCTTCTTCCTCTCTCACCAGAACAGAACTGGCAGTCCGGTCCGATACCGCCAAATACAGATATAACATGTCCCCATCTCTGGGTGGCTGCAGTATTGCTTGAGTTCTAAAGGCTTCGCATTCGGTGTCCATTCTTTTCTTTCCCTCCTTATCACTTGAAAGAATGGCTGACACTTATCTGTAGCTTTAGATATGAATCTGCTCAACGCTGTCAATCTCCCCGTGAGGCTCTGCATCTCCTTTAGGTTACGAGGAGACCTCATCTGCACAATCGCCTGGATTTTCTCGGGATTTGCTTGATCCCTGGCTCACCATGAATCCAAGGAATTTGCCTGACTCGACCCCAAAAGAAAACTTATCGGGTTTGAGCTTCATCTTATACTTCCTCATAATCCCAAATGTATCCTCGAGGTGTCCATGTTCCTTCGGGATTTTGGATTTGGTGATCATGTCATCCACGTACACTTATGGTCTTCCCAATCGGCTTAAAGACTTTGTTCACCAGTAAGTGGGCATTTTTAGACCAAATGGCATTACCCATGTAACAAACCCGATTAGTGATGAAAGCCGTGCTCTCGATCGCCGCATGGGGATCGGTTGTATCCGAGAACGCGTCCATGCCGTTGAATCTACTGATCAATCTTTGGTAAAGGAAGTCTTTTGCACGCCTTGTCTGTGAAATCCACACATCCTCCATTTTCCATTTGCCTTTTTACACATTCGATATCCATTCGGGTAATTGACTTCCCGAATGAACCGCTCTCAAGAGCTTCTCCACTCGCCATTTATAGCCTCATACCTCTCCGGTTGAAGCATCTTCTCTTCGCCTTCGCCCGAGCACCTTTCTTTATCGCACATGACATGCTACCTCGGGTCAATCGGCATGTCTTCATGTGTCCAAGCAAACACATCTCGTAAGCATTTCATCAACTCCTGCTTTTGCTCGCCCTTAAGTCTTGAGCCGATTCTAATCGTCTTTCCCGGATTTTCTGGTCCCAGGCTTACTGTTTCCAGATCCTCTACAGGTTCTTGCCTGCCATTCTTGTTTTCCACTCGAGTATCGAGAGATGTTATCTGCATTGCTTTCACGCGAGGAGTAGCTTTGCGATCCTGGTCTCCTCGTACCACTCCAACTACCCCATTCACCCGATACTTCAGAGCCAGATAATGGTTGGACAGCACCGCTTTGCTCATCCTCAGAAATGGCCGGCCTAGGATCATCTGGTAAGGACCTTCCTCATCCACTACCACAAAGTCCAAGATCATTGTCCTTTGGGAGCTCCCAATCGTGATGGCGGCTCGACCACGCCGGAGGGACTTTCCGCCTCCAAACCCCTTCAAGGAGGTATTGGTGTAATCCAACTTCAGGTCTACTATTCCCATCTCCTCCAGGGTCGACTTAAACAACACATCAACTGAACTCCCTGTGTCAACCAGTATCCTGTCAAACTTCTTGGCCTTGACCAAGGCATCCTCGTGAGGGTATAGGATCCCTTCTTCATCCTCATCCGTCCACATAATTGGCACTTGCCTGACTCTTGCACGTTTGGCTGCTGGGGTGTTGAAGAATACCTCTTTGCTAGTCATTGCGTATCTAGCATAATTCTTCCTTGATCTGTTGGAATCTCCGGCCAATGTTGGGCCCCCAGCTATCACCCTTACTGCAGGCTGCTCGCGCCTCAAGTTCCTGTCATTCTGCTCCCCTTCACATGTCGAGGCTACCATCGGGAAGGTCCCATCTATAAATTCATCCAGGTACCGATTTCTCACCAAATCTTCTACCTGGGTCTTGAGATCTCTACACTCTGCTGTGGTATGGCCATGAGTGCCATGGAACTTACAATAGCGTCTCCTGTCCCTCCTGCTGGGCAACTTTGTTATTGGGGCAGGGAGGTACAACAATCCTCGGTCCTTTATGGCCTCGTACACCTCGTCCAGGGAAATCTTCAAAGAGGTATACCGCCTATAGTCCCTCGATCGGGTGCCTGCCATTTCTGTTTGCTCTTCGAGTTGGAGGCAGTCTGCTCCCTTTACTACCGTGGGAGTGTTGATGAAGACCACCATATGCCGAGTCATGTCTTCTCCAAGGCTCCCTAACTGGGAAACGAGGAGGTTGCGCCCTGCTACGGTGATACTGTGGTAGCCTCTGATGGGTGCCGGCCTCCCGCTCCACTACGAGGCAGTGATCCCTCCTCCTGATCGGCCCATTCCCCGGTAATGTCCTCTTCTCTTTCTTTCCCAACCCCTCCATCTGGTCTATCTTGATCCGAGCAGTCTTTTCTTCCTCGATCTCTATATCTCTTTTGGCCTGCTCGTATGCGGCTGCATACGTGGGCTTCAAGTTGCCTTCCTATCTTCACTCCTCTTTCAATCCCCTTAATGCGAGGGTGGTTGAACGCTCCCAAGTCGAGGTGCGATGAAACCTCTTGATGAATTCCAGAAGGGTTTCTTGCTCCCCGCTTCCAAGTTTTTCACTCCATCATGTCATCTTGGTGCCATTGCCCACTAAATTCTTGGCACATCTGCTCAAAGGTTTTAATGCTCCCCCGAGGAAGTTTTCTGTACCACTCTCGTGCACGTCCATCCAGGGATAATGGGAACACCCTGCACCTTTGGGATTGAGATAATCCTTGTACCCCAGTTATGTCGTTGAAGCGCTCTATGTGCACCAGCGGATCAGTTCGTCCTGAATATCTGAGGTCTAGGAGGCGAAAATCTCTCGGAATTATTGCCCTCATGATCTCGGCTGCGAGCGGTGATTCTCCGTCCAGCATTATCCTCCAACCAGGAGCTCTGCTTTTTCCTTGCATGCCATCAATTATCTGAGCTAGTCTGCGCACTTCCCCCTCCAGCTGCACTGCACGACCAGGGTCACGTGCTGCAACTTGATCCCGCTCTTGCTCTACATCATGCAAGTGTTGCCTCAACTCTGTTTCCTCTGCGTTCGCCACCCCATTGTCCTCGTCAAAAATCTGTCTTGCCGGGGACTGCTCTTCCTCCCTATGAACTTCTCCTCGTAGAGGCATGTTACCTCTCTCACCACCAAATCTCCCGGTGGTTTGACTTCTCCTCGTACTGTCGGGGCCTGGTGCCACTCCACCACCTCTCACCCTTTCCTCCTGGGTTCCCCTTCGTTCGCCGCAGCTCATGTAGGATGGTTGTCAGGGTCTCCATCTGCTTTTCCATCCGTTCCATCCGGTCAAACATGGCTTTTTCCCGCGCTTCACTGGCTATCTCCCTCAGCGTCACGGAATCATTAAGCCTCATATCACCCCCTTGTGCACTACTTCCTCCTGTCTCCATTGCTTTTCCACTTGCTTCACTCCTCTTCTTGCTATCAACAGAAGCTTTTCGATCAGCTCCCCACAGACGGCGCCAAAATGTTGATGCGAGATTCTGGTTGCGCTCCTACCACGACCAGGATATCTGCTCGATCAACCTTACTTCGATCAGGATCTCTCCTCGTATGATTTCTTCCCCGTGTATTCCTGCGGCCACAGAAACAAGTCAGAGCACGCCGGTTGTTTTCCCGGCGTAAACCCTCCGACGCTCAAGTCAGTTATCAAGGTTCTGGGAACGCTTGCCACAAATCTTATGGCTTTTCTCTAGTTGCTATCTTTAGAATTTCTTTTATCTCCGTTCTAATCTTAAAATTGCTAACCCTTTTACCTTCGTTGGCTGCCTTTTTATAGGCTCCCTCCGGATCCCGGTCTCCCGTAGTCCACGCCCGTTCTTCTCCCCATTCCCAGATGCGGACGCCCCATTATCGCCATTATGGGCAAATGGTGATGGACCACGTGCCTTAATTCTCGGATAGGAATGCACGTCCTGCCAACTGTCGTTGACTGGGTCTCCTCGCCTCGACCTCTAGCAGGAATGACCTTACGCCTCTAGCAGGAATGATTTTACGAATGGCATATTCGTGGACGAGCAGAATACTTCTGCTCCTGTTCCCCTGCTACTTGACTCTTACAGGACATACCTGCTCGCAAAACTCAGCCACCAAACACCTGCTCGTCACGTCTGGCCTCTTCGAAATATTTCCCTCAAACACTTATCAACTTCTTGCTTATTATTATTGTTATTTTCCTTTTACAATAATAAAGAAACACAATTAAAAAAAGCACAAGTTTTTGATCATTTATGTATATATTTAATTTGCTCTAGGGACTTGGCCGGATGGTTTTTAAGCAATTTGTTTTGATTGAGCACCCAAATTCAAATTTGGGGAGGTAGAGGTTAAAAAAATTACTTTTGTCTTTGCCCATTAAAAAAAAAAACTCTATGAAGCTATTTTTTTTTCTTTTTATTGATGAACTTTGATTTAGTAAATGAATTTGTTAGAAAGTAATGGTGTGTTTACTTGTGGGATTGATGAATGAGAATCACATTCCTATGGAGAAGTGGGAATGAGGAGTGAATTAATATTTGTATCATGAGCAAAAATTAAAAATATCTTTTTAGCCCATTTAAATATTATAGCAGCAATATTAATAATAATAGTAGTAGTAGTAGTAGCTAATAATAATAATAATAATAATAATAATAATAACAATCACAACTATTATAATAAATAATGACAATAATCATCGAGGTCATTTTAGTAACTTGTAACAATTCATTTCTATTCTAAGACAAAATAAACACAAATGAAAATACAGCTCATTTCGATTCCGATTCTTATAGTAAAATAAACAATTTATTATGATTCTCGTACCTCATGGTGCTTCTAACCAATTCTTATTCAAGCTCATTCCGATTACCAATTGATAAACACACCATAAAGAGTTGTACAATTAATCAGAACACATAACGAAGTTTACTCCTAAGTACTAATTAAGCCATAAAGGATCCGATCATACAAAACTCAACTCAAAACTTCAGAATATATGTTCTGTAATTGCACCGGCGGCTTGAAAATTGACTCGACTCAAATGGTCTTTAAAGTTAAACTTTGAATAGCCCTAGTATATTGCTTTGTATAAAGAGAAAAAACGAAAAGGTCTTTCCCTCATTCTCTCAAAATATAATAGTCTGTTTTGTCTCAGTTCTCACAATTCCTCTTATTTACAATTTCTACATAAAAATTAGGATACTTTCTATTTAGAAACACAACATATACTATATCGTTGGATCCTCACCATTTCTTATTCAATCATTTACCTGAACCTCGGTTTGAGTAAATCTGATATTCCAAATGGTTGAAATATTACCGATAATGTTCTTTAAGTTTTAGATAATGTAGATAAGGCATATTACTAATAGATTCTCTATCGAGCCTCCAACTCTGAGATTGTTAATGTATTAGTTGAGGATGATTCAGGCATGCTTGATGAAGAATATGGTTCCGTTGATTTCCTGTCCGCCAAGTAACCAGGTTGCTTTGGCTGAGGCAACAAAATCTCACTGCCCAACATCAAAATCACAGAGGGCATGCATGGCCTGTCCTCTGGATGCTGTTGCACACATAACAAACCGATGTGGATGCATCGTATTACTTCATCTAGGTTGCATGAGTCTTGAATACACGCATCGATCAATCGTGAAGGAATGCCTTCGTCCCACAACTTCCATGCCTACAACATATCAAACACTCTTTTGTCATCTATGATTTATTAGTTTAAACTATGTTAGAAAATGTCGTATGCATTTTACTTACATGTCCTATAAGGTTAACCTTGTTGTCTGAATGATAAAATCCTCTATTTTTCTTTCCACTTACTATCTCCAGCAATAAAATTCCAAAGCTGAAGACATCGGATTTTATTGAGAATTGTCCATCACTAGCGTATTCCGGTGCCATATAACCACTTCAGAGGATTAGAATATATAAGTTAAATTTCATTAATCAGTGCAAGCGAATTGTAAAGATCACATGATAAGAAATACTTACTACGTTCCAACCACTCTGTTTGTATTTCCTTCTGTCTCATCTCCACCAAAAGTTCTAGCCAAGCCAAAATCTGAAATTTTTGGGTTCATATCCTGATCAAGTAACACATTGCTTGCTTTGAGATCTCGATGTATAATCCTCAATCTAGAATCTTGATGAAGGTAGAGAAGGCCCCTAGCAGTCCCACAAATAATATGGAAACGCTGGGACCAATCTAATAGTGTACGTCTTGTTTGATCTAGAAAGTATCATGTAGAAGTTAGTACAATTCCCAGCTCGAATTTTCCGTGAATAAAAAAAAAACAGTGCTAAACTATAATAAACGCCTATTATCAAGGCACAAGCTAGCTGAATATTTTAAGGTTAGAGGGATCCAGACCAAAAATGAAAGAGTCCAGGCTTTTGTTCGGCATGAATTCATAAATCAACAATTTCTCCTCTCCTTGAATGCAGCAGCCAAGAAGCTTTACAAGATTTCGGTGCTGTAATTTGGAAAATAGTATAACCTCATTCTTCAACTCCTTCAACCCTTGCTCAGAAATCTTCGAAAGCCTTTTTACAGCAATTTCCTGTCCATCCACCAGTGTGCCCTGGGAAGATTTATGTGAATTTAGTTACCCAGTAAAATAAGTGTTCTTGACTTGCAGCTTTCAAGTTTACCTTGTAAACTGGTCCAAAGCCGCCTTCTCCAAGCTTGTTGTTGATTGAAAAGTTATCTGTGGCATTAGCAATTGTAGCTAACTCAAACAGTGGTAGCTCCAGGTCTATGTTTTGATCTTCGTTTTCCTGATCAGTTTCCCTGCTGTTTTCTGTTTTCTCTGAAATTTCGGACAATATTAACTGAAGGCAGCATATGCGGTACGTAGACCAGACAATATTAAATGACTAACTAGTGAATACAATTTTCTTGTTCTTAATGAGGAGGTTCTTTATCTGTAAATTTGTATTAAAGCTATTTTATACATCCAATGTGTATTAAAGCGCAAGTGAAAAACAGAACCATAGGTGAAAAAGGGGCATGTATTAATATAATTCTAGCTAAATACATATAAGTAAACCAGCTACTCCAACTAAAAATTTTATGAGTTCAATTACCCTTCCGCAGGTATAATGAAATGCACTGTTAACTCTACACCTTAGAGACATATTCACAGTTATCGCTGCATATAAAAATTTAATCTACTTGGTGGAGGATATTATTGACGACTTGATGCGGGAAAATCAAACTCTTACAAGTATTGAATGAAAGGAAACTGCTATGGTAAAAATGAAAATTTGTGAAGGAAAGTGGAGTGCTATTATACCTGCTATATTTCTCCTGCGTTTGCGAATCAAGTAGCCAGCTATAAGTACCACAGCCAGCAGAGCAGCAGTAGAAATGACTATCACAACTATCTTTGTCGTAGGCTCACCTTTCGCTCCTTGATCAGCGTATTGTATTCAGATATAGCAAAGCAAGTCAATAATCATATAGCTAAGAAAAAAGGATTCAAATAGCAGCAGAATTCTATGCATAGAAGATATACCCAGAAACTGCTTTATGTGAAAGGAGCATCTCAATCTGAACTCATTACTAAATTACACACAAAAAAAAAAAAAAAGTGGAACTGCTAAACTAGCCGGAGCGGCACTCCTAACACCTAGTTTCTCATAATGGAGTGACATAAACAAACTTTATGCGTGTACCTATCTCTGACGCAGACATTCGAATATAGAAGTCCTGTCCACCACCTGGGAAGTCTCTCATGTCAATCAGTTCACCAAACCACATGGCACAGCCACTGCCTCCTCCTCTGATATCTGAATTTGTGTACGCCATACAAGAAGAGTTTTCTAAGCACTTCTCCCTGCATTCCTTGAGATTCATACTTTTGCTCACCCAAGAAGAAGTAGCATCTGGCAATTTCAGCTCAGTGAATTTGATGAAGCCATCTTGTCTAGAGTAGTTCAACGGCTTACTACGCACACATCCTTGAGACCAGTCTACATATGCCCCTGACTTTGGTTTAAAACCTTTTAGACATTGGCAAACAGGCGACTGGCTAATGATGCAAATACCATAGGCTCCACAAAGACCATAAGTGTCACATTGATCTCTTGGCACATTTGAATACAGTTCCCAACTTTGAGTTGCTTTATTCCATATGAATCGTTGACGTACGTAGAGTGTTTGGTTCATGACAATCCTTGAGACAACAGCTTTATTAGTGATGTTGAATGTGTAGTACAGCTCAACATCATTAGAGACAAAGCTGAAATTAAAGACTGGGTTCGGCCTTAGTGATGGAGCACTAAATCTAAGGCCATTCCATGGACCAGTCCTATAAAACTTTCTTGATCCCTTCCACATGACTACCTCAGGATTACCTTGTCGTTCAATTGCCCAAATAAAGTCTCCAGGACACGGGTCGTCAAAGCTCTTCCATGATGTTACGCGCCGCTCAAGACCAGTCTTTAAATCCCATCCGAGCTTCATTCCTGGAAGCAATGTGTCAGAAGGATAATCAAAGCTCTGCCAGAAATAAGTTTCAGAATCACCATCTTGTTCACCTCTGAGGACAAGATTTCCTGAATCTAGTAGCTGTAATACAACTGGAGTCCGGACTTCTTTGCTCAAGTATGCCGACCAAACTACGATATTGCTTTGGCTTGTTAATACAAGATTGCCTGTCTTGTTTATCATTAAGAAGCCAGAGGAGTCACTGATGGGGTTGAGTCGGTTTGCAACCCAAACCACTGTTTTAACTGGGATATTTTTGTACCAAATTCCTACATAACGATTCTTGGAACTGCCAGGACTGAAGAAACCAAGCTCAAAGCTTCCATCTTTTGAAACTAAGGTTCTACCGTCATTAAGAGACTGAGATGAAGTTATGGTGTCAGATGCAAAAGAGGATTCAGACAAGAAAAACAGTAACTTGCAACAGATGAACAAAAATGAAAGAACATCCATTGGGTGTACAGGCTTAGAGCTTTCTCTGACAAATATAAGCACCGTGGCTAATGATACATGTACTCATGTTCCCTTCAGAGAATGCAACTGTTTAATGTTGGAAAGTGATAGAACCTTGAAAAGATGTGACTGTTAGCTGAAAATTCAACGTCTCTATGGACATGTGTAGACAAGTTTGTAGACCAATAAACCAGTCCCATGTATACTATGAATAATGAAATGATGGGGGCAATATTAAATGATCTGGGATTTAATGACTTAGTCTTAGTCCAGCCGTGTGGCATTGCAATTCATTTTCAGTGGACTTAGAAATTCGTCTGGACTGGAATTCCATTGAGATAGTTGAGAGAGTTGAGTTGGATTTGATCTTCCATTTTGTCGTTTGTAGCAAAGCAATGATGTGTTGTTAAGACAATAAATTTATACCTAGAACATTAAAATCAAAGAGTATTTATTGTAAAGTTTCGAAAATAGATTAGGTTTCTTCAATCACAGGATATTTACACATTTGAGATACCTAAAACAAGTCTTACCCTCATGTGGAGGGTAAGACTTGTTTGGTTCCTTATCTGCCAGTATCATGAAATAGGAAAGAGGGTAAGCACGGAGTTCAGAACAATTAACTAATAATCCTACACCAGTGACTAACAAGACTCTAGAATTTTAGGAAACCAGGAAAATTCATGTTTCTTCTCTTTATACAAAGCAATTACTAGGGCTATTTAAAGTTCAACTTAACCTAACATTTGAGAACAGTCAACCTTTTTTTTTTTTTAAATAGTTAGGGGATGGGCAAAACACTTAATTTTATTTTATTTATTTATTTGTAAATAGACGGTTGGGGAACAAGTTTAGCTCAATTGTCTCAAGACTACTATTTGGTTACTAAATTTAATTGATTATGGCTCTTCAAACTTTGAATTAGCCTAATCTAGTGATTTATCAGAGGACTTTTGGTTTCTGGTTTTAAGCTAAGATGGTCCCAAGTTCTCAAGTTCTGGAAGCAGAATATGTAGGCACCCAAATATGATGATCTATATAGTCCAATATGCCCCTTTAAAAAACAATCTTTAGTCTAAAAGTTTGCAGTTGGTGATCGGTAATGAGTATCCAGAAAATATGCTTTGCCCCATCAGCAATCTTATGTTTCTGCTTCAATTCACGGATATCTCACAAAGAACATTGCAGGCTGCAAAAATCGAGGAAAAGCTCGACACTGGTAGTGAGTTTACTTGGAAAACATTGTCTACGCAAACAACGAATTTTAGTAATCCTCGGTGGCAGGCTCAAGAAAATCAAAATGGCAACAACTTTATGACTTGAATGTACCCTGATTCTCTCAAATTCGACAGTCTTGCTTTATCTTAGTTCTCATAGTTCCTCTTATTTACAGTATCTCTATAAACATTAGGATACTTCCGATTTAGATGCACAACATATACCACATCGTTGGATCCTCGCCATTTCTCATTCAATCATTTACCAGAATGGTTTGAATAAATCACATATTCTAATGTACTTTTTAGGTTTTAGACAAATGTAGGTAAGGCACGTAACTAATAGATTCTCTATCAAGCCTCCAACTCTGAGATAGTAAGTGTACTAATTGAAGATGATTCAGGCATACATGATGAAGAATCTGGTCCGATTGATTTCCTGTCCGCCAAGTAACCAAGCTGCTTGGGCTGAGGCAACACAATCTCACTTCCCAACATCAAAATCACCGAGGGCATACATGGCCTATCCTCGGGATGCTGTCGATGCATCGCATCACTTCAGCGAGATTGCATGTTTCTTGAAAACATGCATAGATCAGTCGTGAAGGCATGTCTTCCTTCCACAACTTCCATGCCTAAAGCGTATGAAAACCCTTTAGTCATTTATGATTTATTAATTTAAACAATGTCAAAAAGTGACATCATTCTTGGACCTCTTTCGAAGAGTAGTGTGTGATTATGTTTCACTAACATGTCCTATAAGGTTAAGCTGTGGTCTGAACGATAAAATCCTCAATTTTTTTTTTTCACCTTACTACTTACTATCTCCAGCAATAAAATGCCAAAATTGGAGACATCGGATTCTACTGAGAATAGCTCATCACTAGCATATTTCGGTGCCATATAACCACTTCAGTGGATTAGAAAACATTAGTTTTCACGAACCAGTGCAATTGAATCGTAAATATGACAAAACAATAAATACCTACTATGTTCCAACCACTCTTGTCTGTACTTCCTTCTGTCTCGTCTCCACCGAAAGGTCTAGCCAAGCCAAAATCTGAAATTTTTGGGTTCATATCATTGTCAAGTAGCACATTACTTGCTTTGAGATCTCGATGTTTAATCATCAATCTAAAATCTTGATGAAGATAGAGAAGAACCCTAGCAGTCCTGCAAATAATGTGGAAATGCTTGGACCAATCCAATAGCGTACGTCTTGTTTGATCTAGAAAGTACCATACTGAGGTTAGTACTACTCCGAGCCCAAATTTTCATAGATTAAAAAAAAAAAAAAGAAACTGTGCTAAATTACAAGAATCGCCTATAATCAAGGCAAAAGCTAACTGAAAATTGTAAGGTTATAGATGTCCAGACCGAAAATGAAAGAGTCAAGGCATATTCTCCTCTCCTTGAATGCAGCAGCCAAGAAGCTTTACAAGATTTTGGTGCTGTTATTTTGAAAATAGTATAACTTCATTCTTCAACTCCTTCAATCCCTGCTCAGAAATCTTTGAAAGCCTTTTCACAGAAATTTCCTGATCTCCACTAGTGTGCCCTGAAAAAATATATGAGAAATTAGTTACCGAGTAAAATTTGTAAACCGTTCTTGGAATCATTTCACTAGCAAGTTTCAAGTTTTCCCAGTATACAGGTCTGAAGCCACCTTCTCCAAGCTTGTTGTTGATTGAAAAGTTATCCGTGGCATTAGAAATTGCAGCTAACTCAAACAGTGGCAACTCCAGGTCTTCATTCTGATCTTCATTTCCCTGATCAGTTCTACTGTTGTTTCCTGTTTTGTCCAAAATGATGGACAATATAAACTGAAAGCAACACATGCAGTATGGATATTGGACTACATTAAACTATTAAATTTCAATTTCTTGCTCCGTGAGAAGTTTCTTTATCTGGAAAATAGTATTGAAACTATTTAATTCATCCAATATCTATTTTCCTTTCAATATGCAAGTGATAGCAAATGCAGAACCATTAGTAAAAAGGAAGTATGTATTAATAAAATACTAAATGAATATAAGTAAACCTGATGTTCATACAAGAAAAATTCGCAAGCTCAATTAGCTTACACCCAGTCTAATTGATATGCAGTCTTGATTTTACATCATGAGGCAACTATATAGTTCTTGTCGCCTATAAAAGACTATCGACTTGGTGAAGAATTTTATTGAAGACTTGGTAGTGAAAAATAAAACTCTCATAAAAACTGATTGAAAGAAACTGCGGGCGTATAATTACAGAAAAATGGCTATGAATTTGTGACGGTATATTACCTACAATGTTTCTCCTGCTTTTGTGAATCAAACAGCCAGTTATAAGCACCATGGCCAACAAGACTGCCCTCTTGTTTATAATTAACAATCCAGAAGAGTCATTGATGGGGTTGAGTCGGTTTGCTACCCAAACAACAGTTTTAACTGGGATATTTTTGTACCAAATTCCTACGTAACAATTCTTGGAACTACCAGGACTGAAGGAACCAAGCTCAAAGCTTCCATTTTTTGAAACTAACGTCCTGCCATCACTGAGAGACTTAGATGAAGTAATGGTGTTGGAAGCAAAAGAGGATTCAGACAAGAAAAACAGTAGCTTACGACAGAGGAACAAAGATAAAAGTACACCCATTGGTGTAAAGGCTTATAGCTCTGTCTAACAAATTACATAGATATATGCGCTGTGGCTAATGATACATCTTGGACCTGAAGTTCCATGTTTCAGGACTCATGTAACCATGTTCCCTTACAAGAATGCAGCTATTTAATTTTGTAAAGTGATGGAACCTTGAACAACAGTGACTGATTGCTGAAAATTCAATATCTCTATAAATACGTGAAGATAAACCATTAACCCAGTCCAATGTCCTATGTACTGTGATGATAAAATCATTGAAGCCAATAATAAGTGTTCTTGGATTTAAAAGGTCAGTCCAGCTGTGTGACACTGCAATTCAACTGCTTAGACTTACAAATTGGCTGAGATTGAAATATCTTTGAGATGATTGGTAGAATTGAGCTGGATTTGATCTTCCATTTTGTCATTTGTAGTAAAGCAATCATGTGTTGTTAAGAAATAAATTCAAACCTAGAACATAAAATCAAAGAGAATTTGTTGGAAAGTTTCGCTGATAGATTTCACTCACCAAGTCTTCTTCAATCGCAGGACTTTTACGCATGAACGTTGTCCTAATGTAGAGGGTAAGACTTTTTGTTCCTTATCTGCCAGTGTCATAAAAGATACTGAGTTTAGAACAATAAACTCTTAATCCTACACCAATAACTAATCTTGTGCCACCTTCAGAGATTTGGTATCCAGAAAATTCAGCAATCTTGAAGTCAATTCCATCACAGGGCCCTTTGAAGATTTAGACATTTGAAATTTCTAGATGCTGCCAGATGTGACCATCAATTTCACAAGAACTTTCCTATGATAAAGTTTGTCAAATTTTAATTTTTCTTCAACCTGTCAAGAGGTTTGCTAAAATCATTTTTGCATAGACATTGTAATTCCAATAAAACTCACCTCCAGCTCCAGTGTCAAGCTTTTCCCAGACTTTTCCAGACAGCAATGGTCTCTGTGAGATATCTGTGAACTGAAACAGAAGCATAAGATTGCTGATAAGGCCAAAAAGGTACGAATTTTTAGGCAAGAGACAGATTTTTTAAGGAGCATATTGCACAGTATAGATAGATCAAATCGTCTAATTTGGAAGCCCACATGTTCTGCTTCCACCACTGGAGACTATCCAGGCTTGAACCCAGAAACCAAAATTCCTCTGATCAACAACTAGCCTAAGCTTATTCAAATTTTGGAGAGCCATAATCGATTAAATTTAGTAGCCACACGGTAAAGTCTTGAGACAATTGAACAAAACTTGTTCGCTAAATCTCTCAATTGAATCGCAATCATACCAAATTAACGAAACCTTTTGTAACTTTTGCTAAGTTCTCAAACCAAATTCATATCTTCATTTTCAGTGTGTACCAATAATGAACAATTAAATAAAAGAACAAAATTATAAAATGCAAATGGTTCTCTATATTTCTCATTTCCTTCGGTATAACAAATTTCATTACACAAATAATCTTGAAACATCATAACAAAATGACCCAAAAAAAAAAAAAAGGAAAGGCGAATTACAAAATATCAATGAGAATCTCTGAATTCTTGTTCAAGAGCATCTTCAACCAAAAACCTTGAAGCCTCCATCAACTCAGGACTCAATCTAAACATCAAAACACAAAACTCCATCTGATTAAGAGCACCATCGCAATCGAAGTCACCTTCTTTCAACATACACTTGAGATCATCATCACTCAAGTCTTGCAAGCCCAGCAAGGCCGAGTTTTTCTTCAAACTCTCAAAGGTGATGACCCCTTTATCAGCATCCATCAAAAGATTAAACCCATTGCAAAGCTCTCCTATGAGACCATCCCCACCAAGCTTGTTGGCCATCAGAGGCAAGAAATCTTCGAAGTTTCGTGAAGCAGCAGCCATCTTTATTTGCAGACAAAGAAGGAAAAAAAAAAAGCTTTGATTTTAATATCAGAGAAATGAAGAATTTTAATTTTTGTGAGATGGGTACGAGTGAACGTGAGAGATGAAGGTGTGTATTTATAAGTGAAAGGGATATGGGTCTTCCAAGAAAGAGGGCCATGGGAGACAACTCAGCTACAGGTAATGACGAGAAGGACGGTTGGTCCATTTGCTGGGGACACCAGCCATGGGTTTCTGGGAAGGTGGTGAGGGGTATAATGGTCATTTAATATGACGGGGAGAGGTTCTACTTTAATTCAAGACACTTTGGAAGGCACGGGGAATCGATAAGGAACTTTACGAAGGGCATTATTGTTATTTTCTGGTGAGAACAAAGAAACGAGACGGCGGTGGGGATGACTCGTCTGGGTGAGCTAAGCAGCGAGCCTGCTTAGTAGGGTACGTCAAGGGGCAGAATGGTCAATGAGAGTTCACCAGACGCGTTTAGTTCTATTGAGTTATTTTTCTGCCTTTTTCTTTTTCCCAATTTCTTTTCTTAATATAGTTATAGTTAACTTTCCAAGTACAAAAAGTGGTTAGCCTGGTTATCGCATAATGGCCAATTTTAATCGATAATAGATATGGATATACATGTCACGTTGAAGTATTACAGATTAAAAAATTACAAATTAAATTACTATAAAATCAAGATTATAGTAATTTTTTATATATATATAATAAAATTATCACCTTATCGATGTCATAATTAGTCATTATTTCAGTCTGTTATGAGAAAAATATTTAAGTTGTTTGTCTTTTATACAAATTCTTGAAATAAAAAATTAAAATCGAGCCTTAATCAATAATTTAATTAAAATAAAATTTTATTTTACATATTAAAAATATGCAATCTCAAACAATCGAAATGGGATGCCCTTCCTATTTGATTACAAAAGCTTATTCCCAACTTATTTATTTGCAGTTTACAAAATTACTCCGTAGTAAGTATCGATCGACCAAGAAGCTTTGAATGGGTCAGAGCTGACGTTTTCCAAAAGCCATAAAGTTTTTTTTATTCATTCTCTCGTTACTTTGAAGTTTGTCTGTTTTTGGGGGCAAATTCATTTGTTTTGGGACGGAGATTTTGGGGTGGGGTATAATTGTCATTTACAGGAAGAAAGATGGTGGAAATTCTTCTTTAGGTGACTTTACTTCGGCAGGAAGCTCTCTTACATGAATTTCCCATGGCTTTCTAAGCGTAAAATTTTCTTGATTCTTCTTTTTTCATATCATACCATGTATTGTACGTATAATAGCTTTGAAATTAAAGTGATTTGGTAAGGAATTCCTTAAACATAATAATAATAATAATAAAAGGTAGTCCATGATAAATTCTTCAAAAGACTACACTCATAGACCAATTTAAGCCAAGTCCCATTAGAGGTATTCAACTAATGTCAATAAAAAAATTAATTAAGTACGAGATAAAATTAATACGTGTTAAAAGATTTGATTGTATTGTACAAGACAAAACCATCCTCTCAAATCAAACCCAAAGTTCGTGCAGCCTGCCGGCATGGACTTAACCCAAGTTGATTACAGAGGTCCCCAGCCAAGAGTAAGGTCAAAATTGACAATCTGTAATGGGCCCTTAAGTAGCCCCAACAAGAAGACGAATGCCAATGGGTCTGCGACTTTTGGCTACTACTACTCTCTTGCTCTTGGACGTTTCAATATTTTCTAACCGGGGTGATAATTTTATTTTCTTCGAAGGGGAATGAATGAAAATTCCATTAAATCAATGAAGCGAATAAGGGCACAAGGGTATGAACCCGTCCATGCAACATTTTCGTATTTCTCTAAAGCTAGTTTAACTAGAGAATGAGCAATTGAATTACAAGATCTAAATATATACGGAACTTCAATCTGATTAAAAGCTTTCATAAAGTTCTAAATTTCTAAAACAACTCAGTAGTCATCTCTTTCATGCTGCCCTGCCAAATATGATAATTTTATTAATTAGACTAATTCTGACAACTTAATTTTCTTAATGAAAGGTTTACTTCTTAGTTAAAAAAAAAAGTGAGATAAAAAACATGTACAATTCAAATGATGCAATGCAACAGAATTAATTGTCAACATATTTGTTTTAATAAGTCTGAATCTCACTCAAAGCATCAAAGAAGCACCAAACAAACTATATAGAATGCAGTAAACATTTGGAAGATGCAACTGGTTGAAATTCAGTGGCTATGTTTATTAACAGAAAGCAGTAAAG
Organism: Citrus mangshanensis; assembly: GCA_030449895.1. Classification (NCBI taxonomy): domain Eukaryota; kingdom Viridiplantae; phylum Streptophyta; class Magnoliopsida; order Sapindales; family Rutaceae; genus Citrus; species Citrus mangshanensis. The sequence goes on along the minus strand of JASUUJ010000178.1, from coordinate 223,318 downwards.
CAAAGCTTGAATTGCTGTTGCATCATCCATATCCATACTCACTGGCATGTGGTCAGTGGATTATATCTGAAATGCCCTGTAGTAGATCATGAATGGCGGCTGACTAGAAACTTGCAACTTCAGGGTTCAGTCGGTAATAGGCTGGGATCTCCTCTCAGAACATGAGCTCCGTATAGTGAAGCTACAGGGTTAAATTGAACAATAGTACAGACCTGGAATGGTGGTGAAGTGCCAGGATTAGACGACAAGTCGTAGATCTATTAACAGCATATCTGATTCTCAAAATGTTATGGGAAGGATTAAACGACAAGCCCAAATCAATTGTACCTAGCTGCTGTCTATTGCGAGTTTTTGGAGGAATAATTCATTTGGGCTGAAACTTGTTGGACTTGCCAGGCTTAGTCCTTCAGATTGAGGGCCCAAAAGCTATTGTGTGTAACTGTAACAGTGTCTATATAAAAGATAAAAGAAATATATATATATATATAGAGAGAGAAATGTATCAGTTAAGAATTTTAAAGTACGGAAAAGTATGAGAAATTTTTAAAATCGTATAGTTTTAAATGATTAAAACTATAAGCATTTAAAGTCGTGTGGTTTTAAAGATTTCCCTGACTTCCCGCACTTTAAAATCTCTGATCAGAAAACTACTATATATATATATATTTTTTTTAACACCCTTTTTAATGAAAATTTTGACATTTATAAAAATAATTTCTCATGAAACCCCTAATTTTTCAATTTTCTTTCTTTTTTTGTTCACAGCTCATATCCATGGAGTTTTTTATCTTCTTTAAAAAGAAATTTCATTAAAAAATTTCCTACAAAACAATCACTTCTAAAAAAAATTACTTTTACAGACGTTTTTATTTCTATCAAATTAATTTGATAGCTCAGACATAATAGAGAAACAAAATCTCAAATAAGTGATTATGTGAGAATCGACCACAATCCCAACCTATTGTTTACCTCTTTAAGCTTCTTATTAGAGATATAATGAAGAATTGGCAGAGGAGATTATAATCTGAATTTCATTTACATGCAAAGTCTAGATTGATGTGTAATCTACGCGCAACTTGAATTTTTGATTTTTAAGTCACAACTCTAGGTTGGCTCTGACTTTACGTTAAATAATTCAACAAGTTTGAATCTCAAAACAATAGACAAGCTATGTACAATGCTGAAAAAGATTAATGGATGCAAGTGATAAAATTCAGTAACTACATTGACAGGAGGATGTAATGTAAAATGAAATTTTTCTGCAATTCTTGGTCGAAAGGACAAACACAAAGAACAAAGCAAGATTATTGAATCCGCCATAGTTTAGACATTGCATACACAGATGCTTCAAAAGGTCGTGTTGCCAGTGGCAGAAAACTGGAATTTGATGATCTGAGACAGAGACCGCCTCGAACAGATTTTATTACATCTGCTACTTTCGGAGAAGCATGACACAAGAAGTACAAGACGAAGCATATCACAATGTGAGCACCGAGCACCTTCTGAAGGGAGTTGTTAATCAGCAGTGATAGCTCAAATCAGCTTAACAAGCCATCTGACAAATGAAATGCAAACAAGTTAGCAATTCCTTTGATTTAGGTCAAGCGGTAGTAAAGGGGGAATGCTAAGCCCAAGTAAAAAAAAAAAAAAAACTCAACAAGAAATTGAATGCTTTCGAAAAGTTAATAAAACTTAAAGGCTGCAATATTCACACCCAGAAGACATTTTGAACATGCATGGTATAACTGAAATTCATAGTTCTAGTGCAAGCCAAAAGAAAGAAAAAATGAATTCTTGAAATGGAAAGACAATTCTGAGAATTCAAGACTAAGATGTACAACTAGCACAGATAAAATGAATTTAAATTTTGATTACCTGAACCTCCAAATAGGTTGCATGCAACCATGCCCATCTTCTTCCCAACAAACAACTGAATGGGCTCTGACCTGATCAATCTAATGGAAAAAGGAAATTCATTACAAAATTCAGCTACAAACGGTTAATAAATGTAATCAAACTGAAATGGAATGGTATAGAATTAGTAGTTACCTGAACTCAAACTTTTGTCCGACAGCAAGAGCACATTCTTGGCAATTTAAGAAAATCTGTGTTGACACCTCATATAACCTGAATAACCATCCTGTAATTTAGAAGAAGTATAAGTTAGTGACATATCCAATTTGAGAAAATGAACTAATTACCAAAAGGCCAAACAGAGAATTAAAAAAAAAATGCAAGTGAATAGTTTAACACTTTCCAGAACAATCAGGATAATAAGACCACTGCTAGAACCTGACTGGCCTGACATCAAGTATGAGGATCAATGGCAGAATTCTCTAATTCTACAACTTTTTCTTTCTTTTGAGATAAAATAGTCCTCATTGTTTCTCCTCTGCATCATAGATGAATTTGTCATCTATCCTAACACAAGGAATGTGGGCTATCTTGGACCACTCAGCCCTTTTGCATTGTTTTGTCATTAAAGGGCAATCATTAATATATAATTCAAGTAGTGAGGATGGCAGGCCTGCCTCTGGAAAGGATGTGAGCTTCGGAAAATCTCTGATCCGTAAATATTCAAGAAAGGCTAGGTTCTGAAATCCATTAGAAGATAAGTACTTCAATTTTGGGAATCTTACAATGACGAGCTCAGTTAGAGAAGAGGGAAATGTCATTCCAATAGCCTCCTCTGGAAAAGATACTGCATCGGGGCATCCAATGATGCAAAGGATTTTCAGGGAAGTGAGCTTGTGCAAGCCCCAGTCAATCGGTGATTCGTAGGCATTGAGATCTTCAATTGAAAGTGATGGTAGGTTGCTGGGAAAGCCTTCTTTTGGAAAGGACACAATACTTGGACACTGGTATATTTTCAATTCTTGAAGATATTTGAGGAAGTGTAATTTGACTGGGTAGGGCTTTAAGTTTCTCACATTTACCAATTGTGACACTTAAACTGCAGTTGGGAAGCCCTCCCTCAGGGAAGGAAACAAGACTCGGACAGTCCCATATGTAAATCTTATGAAGACTGTTGAGATTCGGTAGGCCCTCAGGTAAGGGTTTAAGGTTTTCACATTTCCAAATCCAAATGCATCCAAGAGAAGTATTATTATGAAATCTTTCTGCTATTGACTCCAACTTTGGGCAATCAAGAATTTCGAGCTGTTGAAGCACCTCGGGTAATTGGCCTTTTGATGATAAGCATATAAGAGATGGACAGTTATATACATACAAGGATTGAAGAAGAGATGAGCTGGTGCTGCTATTCTCTCCATGCATCATTAAAGATGATGGAATAGAAGTTTCCTCTTCATCATGCAACAAACAATGCAATTTCCTACAATTTCGGATCTGAAGGATTTTTAGAGATGAAGGTAGATGGCCTCTTATGATGTATGTCAGAGAATGACAACCTCCAACCCATAGGCTTTTAAGACATGCATTGTCGTGCTTCATTTCCACAGATAAGGATGTTAAAGCATTGCAATTTCGAATCTTAAGTTCACTGAGAATAGAAGGAAAACATGATTCAGGAAATGAAATAGGAGTAGGGCAATCTTCAATAGATAGCTTTTGAAGGGATGAGAGGCTTTGCAGCCTTAGTGGTGGCTTTTCTAGACAAATCTCATTCTGCCAAAAAGATATGAGTTCTTCACAACCAACAGTCTTCAAGCACTCAACCTTCTGAAACCCCTGGATTAACAAATTTTCAAACCCTGAAATATTTGAAAGAGTCATAGAGTTTATCGACATCAAGTCAGCTGGGCTACTGCATGCCACACCTTTGCATCTATCTATTTCTAGTTTGCAGAGCAACGGAAGGCTTGAGAATGACACCACCAATTGAACACATTCGTAAATTATAAGCTTCTCCAATACAGGAAGATGGTTAGGTAATCTGCCACAAAGTCTGGGGCATTTTACAATAGAAAGCTGACGAAGGCAAGCAAATCTTTCTACATGATCATTTTCTTTGAAAGAATTCCAGTGTTCCCATTCTGGAAAATCCTCAAAACAAAGAGTCTCTAGTGCTTGACAAGGTTTTGAGCAACCCTCCCCGTAAATCTCAAAACCTATGCTTTTTAGTCTTCTCATCCCCTTGGTTGTGAGGTTTTTAAGCAAACCCAAAAGTCCAAGTGAAGGTAAGGATGTGCATTTTTCACAATCTTCCAGTCTCAGGAGTACTAGATTAGAAAATAATGGGTCTTCCATCCAAGATGGAAATACTGTAACACCATAGCATTTGACAGTGAGCTCTTTTAGGCTTCTATTCTATGAGGTTGAAGCATATCAAGTACATTCTTTTTCAAGAGCCTCATTCCGTGAATCATCAAACTGAGAACTCCATTCCAGCTTTAACAATTCTAAGTCCTCCTTATCAGTTAATATGGTCTCTCTTATGTCCTCCAAGTTAGTTACACTGTCTAATCTTGAAATGCAAAGTTCTCCACGAAGAAACTTTAAATCCTTCAAATCTTTCAAACAAGATCCAGTACCCATTCCCAAAATAAAATTAGACAGCATCTGAAGACATTTCAATTCTTTTATTCCCAATGGCATTTCTCTTATCAAGTCAACATATGTAACAACTAAATGCCGTAGATTGATCAAATTCCTCAGGTTAGAAGGCAACTTCATAAGTCAATAACAACCTCTCAATATTAAAAACTGCAAGTTGCATAAAGAACATATTGACTCAGGCAAACATCTGATCATAGTTTCTGAAAGGTTGATGTACCTTAGATGCTTCAAATCACCAATTGAATGAGGTAACTCTGTGATATAATTTTTTTCAATGATAGCACTCTTAGTTTTCTTAACTTTGGCAGCAAATTAGAGAGAACAACATCAGTTATGTAACGAGTCGGAAGACGAGTATCATATGACAGCACAGGTAAAAAAGTCCTCAGGTGCTCAACTTCATGGAAGACTTCAAATTTACTTTTTCCATCATAAAATCCACAGGTGTAAGAAGAATGGCGTGCCCTTCGAAATCTTCTTGATTTGTTATCAGTCACCATTTCGTTCTCCAATCGAAAACTTGTTTCTCCAGAATTCCACTGAGCCAAATCATTGACAAGGTCATGCATTGTAAATTTGAAACTGTTATTACTTGAAGGTTGAAAAATTGACCTGGACAGTAGATCACAAAAATATTCACGACCCAAATCTTCCATTCGTTTGCCGCTATTTGATTGTTGAATAAGTCCTTCTGCAATCCATAAATAGACTAACTCCATCTCCTCGAATTCATAGTCTTTTGGGAAAATTGCACAATATGCAAAACACCTCTTTAAATGTGAGGGGAGATGATGATAACTTGATCTTAACACTGGGAGAATATTACTTTCTTCTGATAAATACCATATTTTTCTGTTCAATATTTCATCCCACTCATCATCACTTTGCTTACAACGTAGAAGACCACCAAGTGTCTCTGCTGCTAGTGGTAAGCCTCTGCACTTCTGAACAACTTTCTTACGAATTGATCCCATATGCCTATGCAAACCCACATCTCTTTTCTCAAATGCATGCTTAACAAACACAGACCAGCAATCATCATCAGATAAAAGCTTTAAGTTATAACATTCAGTGGTTCCTACGGTTAAAGCAACATCCGTGCTACGTGTAGTCACAAGTATCTTACTTCCAGATGCTCCAGCCCTAAAGGGAGACTTCAGGGTATTCCACAAGCTATAATTCTTACTCCAAACATCATCTAACACAATCAAAAACTTTTTCCCAGCTACTGCCTCTCTCAGTTGAACTTGTATTTGGTTTAAATCCTTTAAACTGCTGGGTGAGAAGGTAATTGACTCAAGAATTGATTTTGTGATTCTCAAAATATCAAAGTCATCAGAGACACAAACCCATGATCTTAGGTTAAACATTTCCACTGCTTTGTCATCAAACACAACACGAGCAAGTGTAGTTTTCCCAACTCCAGCCATACCAACAATCAGTATCACGGAGAAATTGGCATCAGTGGGTTCATCTCTCAACACCATTTCAAGAATCTTCGCTTTATCTTCATCTCTCCCAAAAACAGCAGGTTCTGTTGGCAAACATGTACTTGGTGGTCTTTGCCATCCAGCAGTTGACACCCCTCCAGCATTCATTTGCAATCCGAGCTCAACCTTCTGTTTACAAATTTCTTCAAACCCGCTAGATATACTTCGAATCTTGGACGCCATACCAACATTAAACTTAACAGAACTTGGACTCAAACTGGTGAAACAAGCAGGGATGATGAGATTCTGAACCTTGCTGTTGCTAGAGCTAGACTGATGATGTTCCACCTTCAACTTGCGTGCCAAAGCTTCCGTGGCAAACTCATCCAATATGTCCTCCACATCATAAGCCAAGTCCTGAGATCATCCAGCCACATTTTCACAGCCTTATCAGTCAGTTGCTTCTCCTCCGCGTCGCTAAGCACAGCCTGGATCATCAATAACGTTTTCTTCCACTTTTCTAGCTTTGAAATTACCCTCTCGACGTGCAAAGTTCAGCACCTCACGGGACATCAACCTGTCAAACAACATTTGAAGGAATGCAGAGAGGAAGAGCTCTCCCACGGCCATCGGTGATTCAAAGAAATCCTGTTCAAACATAAAGAGTCAGGATCATCACTCACACTCACACTCGCTGCATGTATGCTTGAGATTCATGTACTACTGCATATAGCTTTTAATTTATGAGACAATAAAAAAATTTAAAAATTGAACAATTTCAAATGGTAAAAATATCATTAACAGAAAATATATTACATATATTAATGTCTAAAATTCCAATTGCCTTCATCAATTCCACATGAAGATGAAAAAGTTTACCTTGATTCGCTTCGAAGCGGTTAGTGTGCTTGATTGAATTCAACGAGGAAGCAATAAGCACTAAGCAGCCGCCGCGAGTCTAGCCGATTAGTCATACATCTATTGCGAGAGAAAACGGCAAGTTGTCCACATGCTGAAGCAAAGCCGACGAGTTGCCTTGACTTTGATTAATATGAAGATAACCGACAGATCGTCCATCGGGGCTATGGCTTAAATGACAAATCGTCCGCATTTAAGAGAGTTAAACGACAATTTCTTTTAATCACTCGATTGTGAGAGCTTAATGAAATTTCCTTTTCTTTTTTTCTTTTTTCCTTCTTTTTGAGAGAGAGCTTAAAAAATTTGGGAGGGAAATTCTGTCAAGACTAAGGGCTATTTTAGTAATATTATAGCTTTTAAATATTTTGACTGAGTGAGAATAATATTATTATTGTACTGAAACAGCATTAAAATCAATCGGGCGGGGGTTTGAAAATGAAAATTTTGGGGGAAAAAAATAGCATTTGTATCTTGATCAATCCAATCTAAAAGCTTTGTCTCACTTTTATTAGACAAATTACATGGTAACGACTCAATCAATCATTAAATGAGATCGGCTCCTCGTATGAACATGGTTATTTCAAATATAAGAAAGACAGAGTCGATCTTTCCAAAGAGTGAACAGAGATTTATTTAACAATGATTTGAAAACGGCATCGTATAGAACAGACTCGTATGTCAAATGGTAATGGACAAAGATGATACCGGGCGGTGGACTGGTGGGGTACAACTGAATTGATGATCAATTTAGTCACCATGGAAAACGAAAGGAAGAGCAATAAATTAAAGCACCGTATTGACTTAGAAACTTATTAGTTTACTCCACACCACACTCCACAGGTCACGTCAAGCTCTATCCCTCCTGGCTTTTTCAACTTTACACCTGCACTTTACTGATTTGTTTTATCCAAATTTTGGCAACAAAGCATATGGAATCAAACTGCTTTCTTGTAGGAGCATGATACGGCAAATGGAAGGCTTAAAAATCTTAATTATCTATTCTTTCCTGTTTTGTAACATTCGAACCGCCAGTACACGGGACGCCATTAGTCTAGGGCAATCCATCAGAGAGGGTGAGACATTAGTTTCAGCTAGTGAAAGCTTTGAACTAGGATTTTTCAGTCCAGGGAAATCGAAGAGTCGGTACCTGGGAATATGGTTCAAGAAAATAGCAACTGGGACAGTTACATGGGTTGCCAACAGAGATGCTCCACTTTCCGATCGTTCGGGAGTTCTAAGTATGAGTCGCCGAGGGAACGGAACGGCACTTGTCCTTCTCAACAGCACAAATGACATCGTTTGGTCGTCCAATATTGTGTCGAGAGCTGCGCAGAATCCAGTCGCAGTGCTTTTGGAATCAGGAAATCTTGTTGTAAAAGAGAAAGATGGAAATGATAATGACGACCCAGATCACTTTTTGTGGCAGAGCTTTGATTACCCTTCCCATACCTTGTTAGCAGGTATGAAACTTGGAGTAAACTTGGTTACTGGCCTGAACCGGTTGATGTCGTCCTGGAAGAGTGCAGACGACCCTGCTCGAAGCGAATACACATATGGGATTGATCCAAGCGGTGTTCCACAAGCAATGCTTAAAAAGGGGTCTACTATAACATACAGAGCAGGTTCGTGGAACGGTCTCCATTGGACCGGGATGCCTCAGTTGCAACCAAATCCTGTATACACATTTGAGTTTGTGTCGAACGAGAATGAGGTTTTTTATAGGTTCAAGCTTATTAATAGCTCAGTCCCTACTATGATGGTGATTAACACGATAGGTGATGTACAGCGGTTCACATGGATGGAACATACAAAGAAATGGGGGTTGTTCGCGCGGTTCTCTGGAACTATACTGGATCAGTGTGACAATTATGCACTTTGTGGTCCATATGCTAGTTGTAACATCCATTCTGACTCTCCTGATTGTGAGTGTTTGGAAGGGTTTGAGCCCAAATCTCCAGGAGATTGGTATATGTTAGATAAGTCCGGCGGGTGTGGTCGAAAGACTCCATTGAATTGCAAGCATGGGGATGGCTTTCTGAAGCTCAAAACAGTTAAAGTGCCTGATACACGTTACGCTCGGGTTGATAAGAACATCAGCCTTTTGGAATGCAAGGAATTATGTTCCAGGAATTGTTCTTGTACAGCATATGCTAATTCGGATGTGAGAGGAGGAGGAAGTGGATGCTTGCTCTGGTTTCATGATCTGATTGACATTAAAGTACTTCCAGAGATTGGGCAAGACATTTATGTCCGGATGGCTGCTTCAGAACTAGGTATGCTTTCTTTCCTTCCTGTTCCTTCAGCTCCAGGTAACAGCTCTGTATTAAATAGAATGACGAGTATGTTTTATGTCGCTGTGCACTCGTTTTCTTTTCTTTACAGACACGGGTATTTAGTTGAATTTACTGAGCTTGAACTCAAGATGATTTCCAGGTAAAATTGAGAGGAGAAAACAACAAAGGAAGGCGAAGCAAGTGACGATCATTACCACATCTATACTGTTAGCCACAGGAGTAATTTTATTGGGAGCAATCGTCTATATTTGGAAAAAGAAGCACAGAAATTATGGTAAATCAGCTCGCAAAACACCATGTTGATTGTATGAGCATCAGAGACGGGAAAGTTTAGCACCAAATTAGAAATAAGTGCATAGCAATGCAAGAGCATTCTTAACCGTGAAGAGATTCAGTTGTTAACAGCTAGTCAATTTTCTACTATTTCAGGGAAGACTGATGATAGACAGGAATTGTATTCGAATGAAAAAGGCAGCAGCAAAGAAGAAATGGAATTACCAATATTTGATTGGAAGACCATAGTTGATGCTACTGGTAACTTCTCAGAGGAAAACAAGTTAGGAGAGGGCGGTTTTGGACCAGTTTACAAGGTAACATTATATTATGTGAATTGTGATTAGGCTGTACCATTTTCATATATTAAGAAGCTCACTTCTAAGATCTATGATCTCTAGGGAATGTTGATAGAGGGGCAAGAAATTGCAGTTAAAAGACTTTCAAAAAGTTCCGGACAAGGAGTGGAGGAGTTCAAAAATGAAGCCCTTTTGATTGCTAAACTTCAGCACCGAAATCTTGTGAAGCTTCTTGGTTGTTGCACTCAAAGAGATGAAAGGGTGTTAGTTTATGAATACCTGCCAAACAAAAGCTTGGACTACTTTATTTTTGGTTCAATTTCGATATACCCTAATTTGAAAATTCTTTCTAGTTATAAATTAATTGTTTTCATCTTCGCTGTTTAGCAGTTAAGGACAGTTGATCCTGACTAACTTTGATGTCAAATTTTCAGATACTACGAGAGGTAAAGTTCTGGACTGGCAAAATAGATGCCACATTATCGGGGGAATTGCTCGTGGGCTTCTTTATCTTCATCATGACTCAAGGCTGAGGATTATACATAGAGATCTGAAAACTAGTAATGTTTTATTAGATAATGAGATGAACCCTAAGATTTCAGACTTTGGCATGGCTAGGGCATTTGGGTTAGATCAAACTGAGGCAAACACTAATAGAGTTGTTGGAACATAGTGAGTGAGCTTGCACATTTGTTTTGTATTCTTTTGTATCATCTGTAAGCTCACCAATCTTTTTGCACTGTTAACTCTTGCAGCGGCTATATGTCTCCCGAGTATGCAATAGATGGATTATTCTCGGTGAAATCCGATGTCTTCAGCTTTGGTGTTTTGGTACTAGAGATAGTGAGTGGGAAGAGAAACAGGGGATTTTACCATGCTGATCACCGCCATAACCTTCTTGGACATGTAAGCCTGTGCGCTGAGGAGTAACAAATACAGTTACAACTAATGGTTCTTTATTGTAATCGAGAGAAATTCTGTTTAGCTCTATGATGACTGAGAATCTAAGATTTTTAATCATTGCATTTTCGTTTCTTTTTCGTTCCGTTTCAGGCTTGGCAACTGTGGATACAGGACAGACCAGCGGAACTAATTGACAAGTCACTATACGACTCTTGTTCTTTATCTGAAGCTATACGATGCATTCAGGTTGGTCTGTTATGTGTGCAGCAAATACCAGAAGACAGGCCAAACATGTTATCTGTGGTTCTAATGTTGAGTGGTGAAAGGTCACTGCCCCAACCCAAGCAGCCTGGATTCTTCACCGAAAGGAATCTACCAGAGTCAGAGTCCTCGTCGAGCAAGCAAAATTTATCGTCAACCAATGAAATCTCTTTCTCAATGTTAGAAGCTCGATAACAAGGACCAGTTTTATAAATCCATGGGGGTTTCCTGTACAACCCAAGCAATAGATAATGCTGAAGCTAGTCTACAAACAATTCGTTTAAAATTCCAGGTGCATAAAATTCTGCACTAGACTAGCACAAATATAATTGATCAGCCTCTAGTAGGAATGTTAAAGATGTTCATGACTTATTTTCAGTATCTTGATAACTTGCACCCTAATTTCTTTTTCTTTCTTTTTTTTTTTTTTTTGCGAAAATATATAAGATACCCAAAATTAATCATTGTATCAATCATTAATGGTATCTTCTTTATTAGTCTTTTTCTTTACAAGTCTACTGTGCAATAAAATTTGTAGCAAACCAAGTCAAATTCACACATGCGTCTAAGTTGTCTCCTTAACAAAGACTCACGACCTGTGAAGTTATATGGGAAGCCAGTTCATCGATTGATTATGACTAGTTGCGGCTATCAATTCGTAAATTATAACTACTCATGAATTTAAATGTCTCCGTGATCTTCCTTTATGGCAACTTGGATCAACTTTTAAGAACCAAGAAATTATTTTCCAATGAGGCGGCAGCTTAGCTGTATGTAATGTAGAACTTCATGTTCCAGAGCTTAGCAGTTCAACAAATAATTGAGCATATGGGCCAAAGAAACGATATATTAAATGTTTTAGGATTCATTTTAGTGATTTTGCTCTAGAAATTAATTCAGACTATTCAAAGTCCATGCTCCGTCAAACAATTTAGCACGTACTCTATGGCATCTACTTGAGTTGAGTAGACAGTATATATTTGAACATTTTATTTTCCACTTAGCAAGCACTATGAAGTGCCTTTGGAGGTTCTGAACCGCATATATGCAGCATTAAATAAATTTTGAACTTTCTGTAATAGAAGAGCTAGCAAAATGAGGATAATACACATGAAAGAATGAGTTAAAAGTTTTGTACAGAAACACAACCCAAAACTGTATCCGAGCTGATGATACTTCTGCAAATCTGAAGCTTTTGTGGGGGAAAGAAAAATGTTTAAGAAAAAACTTTTGTAACCAACAACCAAGATTGAAATTATCATCCATGACAGAGGGATTTGTACTCAATGTACCCTAATCTATTAATTATTTATCTGTATGTTCAACATTCTAGCTTCATTCACAATTATCTTAAGCAACAGAATCAGCATACTAAATGTCGGTAGATTGAACTCTGAAGGCCTCTATTTGACAGAGTGCACTTGGAGGCAACTAAGTAGCAGGTACAATCGGCAAAATAAGAAAAAAAAAATTAGTTGCTGTCGCTCTCATAGTAATAGTAATAGCAATAGTAATTTCAGCATACTTTGCTTTAGTAAAATAGTAATATTAATTTTTTAAATGAAAAAGAAAAAAGAGGGTGTGGGCACAGATAATTTGAAACTGGGTCTAGAGCAAGACATTCAGAAATCTGCTAATAATTTTGCCTGTACAGAGGAGTCGATAGACTTCATGAGAATTTTGAATTTCGATGCAGTGAATGGGCTAGCCGACAAGCCCTACATTTTCTAAGGATATTGGTGACATGCCATCTTATTACAAAATGAGTTAGTGACATATCATCCGGTCTTAAAGACTCAAGACAACTAAGCGGCTAACTATACTGAGAGCGTTTGAAACGGGTGATGCCATCCATTAAAAGTGAAAAATGGATAGTAAGTCGTCTTACCTTTCAAGCGTATAAAGGATGAGCCATTTTCGTTTAGCGAAAAATTACAACAAAGCGTCCACAATTATGGAACATATCATGTGACTCGTGTTACCATCATTTTTCAGAGGGAACAGTTGTATTTCATTGTGGATTAGCTCTCATGAAATGATAATTTTTTAAAATACCTTTCAAATTATTATAAATCTCAATTTACCTCAAAAGTTTGTTATGAAGACAAAATATTTCATCAACTTACGTCTATTTTTTTCTTATCTTTTGAATAAAAATGGAGTAAAGGGAAGTTTAAAATATTTGTGAGTATTTTGAAAATTGTTCTTTTATGAAGATTAAATTCAATACTAGATGTCGTTATAACGTACATTCTTAAAACTCAAGAAAAAATTAACTCTTAAAGAGAGAAAACTTCAATAACGACAAAAATAAACCCAAAGAGAATAATTTAAAATATTATTAATGAAAATTTTAAAGGTTCTACAATAAACTATGAATAACAAGCCTATTTATATTAGAGGCTAAATAACAAGTCTATATATATTAGTGGCTAACTTAATCCTAATCTTTTCTAAAATAAGAGAAATAATCTAAAATTCTAATTAGACTATAATTGCAAATATAACTCAAATAAGCTTAGGTCATATTTGGAATTAAAGATAGATAGTTGTAACTTAAAAATTATAGCACTGAAATATATAGTAAACACTAGCTACTATAATTTGGAAAATTTGTTGATATGATTTTTCACTTGTAAGATGAAAAATTTATTACATCTTTAATAATACTGTCAAAATTATTATTTAAAAATTTTATTTACTACGTATTATTAACTTTTGTTTCATACTTATAATTTCTCTACAGTAGTTGTAACTTAAAAGTTAAAGTACCTCAATGTCAAATATGCCCTTAATAAAATTAGAGATAATAAAATATTAAATATTAAATTAACTCAAAATCTAGAATTCCTAATTTAATAAACAAAAAGAATCATGTATATGGATTTCATTTTAGCATTTCAGAATCAAATAGTTAAGATTGATTGGCGAATATTTAAAAAAAAAATTGTTGTTGCTAATGTTGTATTTATTTATCATATAATTATTTCATAATTTATCAAATTACGATTGTTTATGTAAAATATTTAGAAACAATATTTAAATAGTATTATTTGTTATGTGATCAACATTGTGTTAATGAGTTTAATTATTTCCATACCCCTTATGTAGTAGTATTTTAAATAAATGTAAGATATTGTCTAGATACACGAGTTTGAACTGAAAAATGTAAAATTTTTGGGTGGATTGTTGTTCAATTTGTAGCACTTAATCCTCCGAAGTTTTTGTTTATTACCTCCAACTTATATATGATATGCTATGTATTCACCAATAAAATTTAAGGGAAATTTTGGGATATCAAAGACAAATAAAAATTATTGAGTTGGCAGCTAAACTGAAAACTTGGGGAGTAGAAAAAAAAATAAATTAGCATCAAAAGTTGAAGACGAAAAGGAAAATAAATACAGGAGCAGTTTGTCAAAAACAATTTCTCACATATTCGACTATTCGAGTGTCATGGTTTTATCAAACCAAAAGATGTGTCAGGCAACTTAATCCATGAATAAATCAAGAACCCATCTTTATATCTACATGCTGATGATTATATCTTATTTATCACACGCTGTTGGTTTTTATTTTACAATTTTTTTTTTTTCTACGGCAGCTGTTACTTAAAAGTCACTCGTACCTTAATATTAATTAAGGCTCAATTAATGAACTTACTATCTCGTTGAAGCTGACAACACATAAATTTGATAGTCAACAGCTGTTTCACGCCCAACTGAAAGTCATGGCCTTTGAAGCCACTGGTGGCCTTTGATTTTTGAGAAATTTGGATGTTGAACTTTCTTCCAACTGCTTTTTGGTTGAAAGTTATAATATCATCGACTGTTGATGTGTTCGTATATGTCAAGATTGTTTCTGCTACATTATATCTACGTTACCTAGTAAGAGAGAATTATTTAGACCTATAAGAAGGATAATTTATATACAAAAATACTATTACAGAGTAGATATGGTGAACCCTTTTTTTTTTTTCTTTTTTTGACAAGGACGGTGTTATGATAATAAATTTAAATAATTGGAAGAGTATAGAAGCAACGAGACACCAAGAGTTAAAATAATTTTGATAACTAAGATGATTTCTCCCTTTTAGTATTATAAGATTAAATTTTTCATAAGTGCGTGCTAACAAAAGGGCCATACTCTTCGTTTTCCAATCAGCGTGTCTCAGAATCGATGTGGGATTCCGAGGTGCAATATGGTGCCGCTATCAGAAGGAAGATAAAGTTGAATTCAGCGAAACACATTTGATTATGAACATTGTGTCACCAAAATTCTATGAGCAGACTTTTGCCGATTCAACTTCCCTCGATAGGAAGCAGTCTTCACATGTGTGTTGATGAGTCTTGACTTTTCTTCCAATTTTTTCTATTTGCTTGTCGTTAAAACTTTTCACTTCTGACAGATATTTGAGTTTCTAAAGTTATTTAATCGGTTAAACATACATTATCCAAGCAACATCTGACTCTCCCTTATCTTTTTTAGCTAGATTAAGGCAATCGTATATTAAATCGATAATTAATACCGAAAATGATGGCGCCGATGATCAATCTTTGGAGTTGAGTCCCCGCAGAAGAAGGAAAGTGGAAGGAAGATTAAATTAAAGCACCGTATTGACTCAGAAACTTAGGTTAATAGACAGCTTGAGGCAGGTGAATTCCGGTTCATTTGAGCAACCTATGTCTCCTGACTTTTCAACGTTATTATTATAATAATAATTATTATTATTATTTTGTGTTAATAGAATGAAGAAGTCTATAATTACATGCACTGAGTGCTTTCATCCTAATTATGGAAAAAGGAATATGAGAAAGTACTGTTAGTAGAAAGCATGATCAAGCAGATGGAAGGCGCCAAGATGTTGATTATCTACTGTTTTCTGTTTTATACCATAAGAACCACCAGCACACGAGACACCCTTCGTCTTGGCCAATCCATCAGAGATGGTGAGACATTAGTTTCAGCTAATGAAAGCTTTGCACTAGGATTTTTTAGTCCTGGGAAGTCAAAGAGTCGGTACCTTGGAATATGGTACAAGAAAATAGCAAATGGGACCGTTACATGGGTTGCCAACAGAAATGCTCCACTTCCGGATCGCTCAGGAGTCTTAAGTATCAGTAGCCAAGGGAATGGAACCCTCATCCTTCAAAATAGCACAAATGGCATTGTTTGGTCATCCAATGCATCGAGAACTGCACAAAATCCAGTCGCAGTGCTTTTGGAATCAGGAAATCTTGTTGTAAAAAGTGGAAATGATAATTACTCGGATAACTTTTTGTGGCAGAGCTTTGATTATCCAACCCACGTCTTACTAGCAGGTATGAAACTTGGAGTAAACTTGGTTACTGGTCTGAACAGGTTCATATCATCCTGGAAGAGTCCAGACGACCCTGCTCAAGACGATTACATGTATGAGATAGATCCCCGTGGTGTTCCACAAGCGATGCTTTTGAAGGGATCTACTATAAGATATAGACCAGGGTCGTGGAACGGTCTGCATTGGACCGGGATGCCTCAGCTGCAACCAAATCCTGTATACACGTTTGAGTATGTGTCGAATGAGAAAGAGGTATTTTACAGGTTTACCCTAATTAAAAGTTCAGTACCTTCAATGATGGTGGTTAGTCCATTGGGTGAATCACAACGGTACACATGGATGGAACAAACACAGAAATGGGCACCCTTCCTGTCGTTCTCTGGATTGATCGATCAGTGTGACAATTACGCACTATGCGGTACATATGCTATTTGTAAAATGAATTCTAACTCTGCTGAATGTGAATGCTTGGAAGGGTTTGAACCCAAATCACCAAGGGATTGGAAGCTGTTGGATAAGACTGATGGGTGTGTTCGAAGGACTAAACTTGATTGCGAGCGTGGAGATGGCTTTCTGAAGCGTGAATCAGTTAAATTGCCCGATACTCGTTTCTCTCGGGTTGATGAGAACATCAGCCTCTTCGAATGCAAGGAATTGTGTTCAAAGAATTGTTCTTGTACAGCATACGCTAATGCAGATGTCCGAGGAGGAGGAAGTGGGTGCCTGCTCTGGTTTCACGAACTCACTGACATGAAAATGCTTTCAGAAGGTGGGCAAGACCTTTACATACGGATGGCCACTTCAGAACTAGGTATCCTTTCTTTCCCTTCTCTTCCTTCTAGTAACATTATTCTATTAAGTGAATACCAAGCCTCTGTTATGCGAAAGTAGACTCTCCTTTTATTGTCCGAGGTAATTTCTCTGTAGTTACTGCGTAAATTTGGAATTTCTGATGTATCATGTTTAAGGCAATTATTAGGTCCAACTGTGAGACTTTAGTTGAATTTATTCTGCACCAACCCAAGAATGTATTTGTTGGAAATTATATTGCAATTTTCCAGATAGTTTGGAGAGAAGAAATCCCAAGAAGAAAAAGAAGGTCGTGCCCATAATCACATCTGTACTGTTAGCCACAGGAGTAATTTTAATAGGAGCGTTCGTGTATGCGCGGAAAAAGAAACGCAGAGATCAAGGTAAATCAGCTCACAAAACACTTCGTTCATTTCATAAAGTATCAGAGATGAGAATCTCTTGCACGAAATTAAACATTTGTGCACAGCAATGCTAGAACATACCCCTTTAATTGTGGAGAATATCAATGGCTAATATCAAGTCAATTTCCTACCTTTCCAGGAAACAATGATGGTAGAACTGAATTGGGTTACAACGACAGAGGCAACAGAAAAGAAGAAATGGAATTACCAATATTTGATTGGAAGAGCATAGCTAATGCTACTGACAATTTCTCGGAGGAAAACAAGCTAGGAGAGGGTGGTTTTGGACCAGTTTACAAGGTAACGTAACAACATGCAACTAAACTGTACTACTTTAATGCAGCAACAAGCTACTTCTGAGACTGGTGATTTCTAGGGAATGTTGATAGATGGGCAAGAAATTGCAGTTAAAAGACTTTCAAAAAGTTCCGGACAAGGAGTGGAGGAATTCAAAAATGAAGTCCTTTTGATTGCTAAACTTCAGCACCGAAATCTTGTGAAACTTCTTGGTTGCTGCATGAAAAGAGATGAAAGGATGTTAATCTATGAATACCTGCCCAACAAAAGCCTGGCCGACTTTATTTTTGGTTTAATATTCTCTACATTGAAATTTTTTTCTGGTCCATTTTTCTTCTTCTCTCTGGAGAACTTAGCCATAGCTTATCGAAACTAACTTGTATGTTAATGTTTCAGATGGTACGAGAAGAAAACTTCTGGATTGGAGCAAACGATGCCAAATCATTGGGGGAATTGCTCGTGGTCTTCTTTATCTCCATCAAGACTCCAGGCTGAGGATTATACACAGAGATCTGAAAGCCAGTAATGTTCTATTAGATAATGAGATGAACCCAAAGATTTCCGACTTTGGTATGGCTAGGGCATTTGGGGTAGATCAAACTGAGGCAAACACTAACAGAGTTGTTGGAACATAGTAAGTGAGATAGCTTTTGTTTCATGCTTCACTTTATATAATCTGTGAACTGACCAATATTTTTGCACTGTAAATTTTTCAGTGGGTATATGCCTCCTGAGTATGCAATAGATGGGCTATTCTCAGTGAAATCTGATGTCTTCAGCTTTGGTGTTTTGGTACTGGAGATAGTGTATGGTACGAGAAACAGAGGATTTCACCATGTAGATCACCACCACAACCTTCTCGGACACGTAAGGCTATAGACTGGGAAACTGAGAGAAGCTCTGCGATTACTCTGTTGTTTAGTTATGCCATTTTTCTCGATCTGTTTCAGGCTTGGCGACTGTGGACAGAAGATAGACCGGTGGAACTAATCGATAAATCGCTTGAAGACACATATTCTCTATCTGAAGCATTACGATGCATTCAGGTTGGTTTGTTATGCGTGCAGCAACGACCAGAAGACAGGCCAAACATGGCATCTGTGGTTCTGATGTTGAGTGGCGAAAGGTCACTGCCTCAACCGAAGCAGCCTGGATTTTTCACAGAGAGGAATCTACCAGAATCAGAGTCCTCATCAAGTAACCGAACCTTTCATTCGAGCAATCAAATCACCGTCTCATTAATTGAGGGTCGATAAGAAGCACTAGTTTACACCAATCAAACTGGCTTCCTGTAAATTCCAAGCAGGAGACAATCCTCAAGCTGGTCTAGACGCAAATGGTTTACAAATCGCAAGTGCTTAAGACTGTTGTCACTGTCCCTGTAACTTATGCAACTGACTAATCAGTGCAAGGACTATTGATTGGCCTCCTCTAGGAAGATTCAAGATACTCGCGTATTATTTTCAGTATCTTGATCAAGTGCACTAAATGTGTCTTAACTTGTGAAAACGCGTATGATCTTTAGAATTAATTATCATATCTACCACGGATGCTGTCTTCTTTATTACTCTTTCCCTGTACAAGTCGGCAACGCAAATTTTTATTTGTTTGAACCATGCTCTTAATCTTTTGCAGTTATTATTATGGGTTTTATTCATGGATTAAATTGCCTGACACATCTTCCTCCTGGTTTAGTTACTTAAAAGAAGTGTCAGGCAAGAATGGAAGCATCACGTAGCCTCGTATTTATCTAATTGTTCATTTCTTGCATTCGAAGTAATCATGATGCTGCTACAGCTAGACACCTAATTGTGACTCGTTCAATGAACTTACCATTTCACTGAAGCAGACAACACGTAAGCTTTGACGATCAACAATTGTTTCTCAGCAAACTGAAATTCCTGGCATTAGAGCCACTTGTGGCCTTTGATTTTTGAGAAATTTTGAATTTGCTTCCAATGCTTTCTTTTTTGTTGAAAGTTATAATGCCATATTATATAAGTGTCAAGATTGTTCCATTTGTTATGTGATTCATGATGGAACTGTAAATGCTTTTGAAACTGATCTGTTTTTATAATCTTTAGCTGTTTTCATTAAATGATGAATTTTAACTACAAAACTATGAGTGTGTTATGATAGAGTAGAATAATTAGAAAAGCGTAAAAACAACGGAAAACAGGAAGTTAAAATAAATTATTTATGTAATCAATAAAATAAGAAACGGGATTTTAAAAGGTTAATTGGAGGGTCCCAATTGTCTAACTCAATAATAATAATAATAATAATAATAATAATAATAATAAAAGAACAAATCAATTTAAAACTACTAATTATATTATTAGCTGGAAATCAGAGTTCACTAATAGATATTTATCATATCTAAATATTTGGAAGGAAACTCCCACTGCTATTGGAGAGATATCGACTATATTAAAAAATTTAGATAGTTAGTAGTTAGAAATCCGTGCTAACTAATACTAGGGAGATATTTATTACATGTAAATATTTGGAAAGAAAATCCCACTAATAGTAGGGAGATATCAACTATATTCATATATTTAGATGAAAAATAAGCTCTTGGTAGGACTTGAATTCATACCCTCAATGTTGAGAGGGTGAATTCTACCATTGGGTGAAATGCTCAATAGTAGTTAATTAGATTTGAATGAAACAACTTTGAATTTTAAAATACATTTCAAAATAGTGGAGCTATTGGCACCCTTAAAATACCTTGTGAAACCCTTCCTTTATATTTACCTTTTTAGTTATAATTGAATGTACATTAAAGAAACAACAATCATAGAAAAAAGATTTGATAACTCGCCAAAAAAATCAACAACTTTACTCACTTCAATACTTAGTTCCTAATTATTAAAAAATCTCACGAATTTTGGAGCATAAGATGAATTTGGCAACTTGAACAACTAACTCCTTGGCAACCTAAATATGTATGGACATATCCAGCTTAGACCTAGAAGGAGTTTCAGCTGCTTTTGTGCTCGTAATTGATTTTAATCATGGCCCACATTTAAAAACCTTTTTCAAGTTATCTCTCTCCTTATGAGTTTTCTCTGAAAACTTACAACGATGAGAGGAAAAATAGAGGCGTCATGGCTCTTTTAAGTCACTCCACTGTGGGTGGGTTTCGTTACTATTGTTTTGTTATCATTTTCATTATTTAATGATGGTTGGGATTTAGGTCAGTCAATCTGTGGATGAGCGTTGAGTAGTTTGTATTTTTCTCTTTCAAAAGTCCGCTCCTTAAAGGCTCCAAGCTCCAAGTTAATCCTTTCTAGCCTGCAAGTTTGTGTGGTAGAGAGGATGGACGCAGAGGAGATAATCAGAAGATGTAGAGCGATAAAGTTGAGTGATGAAGAGGAGGGAAGAGTTTCTTTTAAGAGTAAAATGAAGGCCACAGGGGAAAAAATAGTTGCGGGGTGTTTGATCGGGAAAGTTCTGCATACGAGGGGAGTCAGTATTGAGGGGTTGAAGTCTGTTATGCAAAGGGTATGGAGAACCTCACGTGAAGTAAAGATAGAAGGTCTGGGTGATAATGTGTTCATGTTTAAGTTTGGAACTGAGGCAGACAAAAGAAGCATATTAATGGGTGGCCCTTGGCATTTTGACAGAGCACTCATTGTGCTCACCGAACTAGTGGGAATTGGTGATGTAAAGAAGCAGAAATTCAATCACGTATCTTTCTGGGTGCAGATACACAATGTTCCCATAATGTGTATGTCAAAGGAGATGGCATTGGAATTAGGGAATGTCATTGGAAAAGTTGAAGAAATTGAAACAGATGCAACAGGGGAATGCTTAGGACAATTTTTGAGGTTGAGAATTTCTGTGGATGTCACGAAGCCCTTGAAGAAATTGATTGAGCTAGAGCAAGAAGGGGAGGATGAGGAAGACATTCCAATGCGGGTCGTGTACGAAAGACTGCCGGATTTTTGCTTCTGTTGCGGGCGGATAGGTCACCAATACAGAGAGTGCGTCCATTATAATTCTCAGTCCAATGATGAAATGCCGTATGGTCCATGGCTTAAAGTACTCACGATTACTGAGAAATTGAAACAAGGGAGAAGGAAAGATAGATGGGATTCAGATATCAGAAACAATCATCCAAATGCTTCAGATCCAATAAAAAGGGCTGGAGAAAATGATATGATGGAGAAAGACAAACAGAATAGAGGTGTTCACGAAACAGGATACGGATCCAATGGGCCCGAAGGGGATTCGGGTATGGGGAGTTTGAGTGAAACGAGGAGCAGGAATCAATTGGTGACTGGGGAACAATTAATGAAAGAGGCAACAAAGACTGCAGAGCCAGCGGCCAGCCGTAATGTCAGTAAAAAACAAGCAGTGGGAGGTGCAGTGCTGTGGGAGATGGACAAGGAGGCAGGAACTATAGATGGAAAAGAAAAAGAGGGGGAAGCAAACCTCCAACATAAAAAGTCAATAAAAATGCAAAAGGTGGGATTAGATAGAGCGGGAAAAGGGGAGCGAGAAGAAAATATAAGGAAAAACAGTATAGAAGAGGGGGACCACAAGCTAAACATGTATACGTGTTCACACCAAATGGAATCAGAAGAGGAGATTGGAGAGAATGGGCTCAAAATGGATAAATCAAAGCCCAAGAAAAAGAAGTGGAAATTTCAAGCCCGCAACGTGGAAGGGAATATGAAAACAAATGAAGAAGTTATGGGATTAAAAAGGTTGAGTAGCTCAATGAATTGGGAAAGCCCGAAACCAAAAAAATACAAAGGGAACAGCCCACCAAAAATGGGGAGCAACCAACGATCTGGAAAAGCCTTGGCAATAGAGGGGCTCAGCTTTGAAAATGTGGAGGAGGAAGACAGGGGGGAGTTTGAGAATGCTGGAAATGAGAAATCGGCGGTGGCTGGGAAACAGCCCCACCGACAGCCATGAAAATCGTTAGTTGGAACGTTCGGGGGCTGGGAAATGACCGAACGTTTCGAGAAGCCCAGCAACTTTTGCGTGAGCATAGGCCTGAAATTATGTTCCTCTGTGAAACTAAATTGAAGGTTAAGCAAATGCAAGAGAAAGCAAAAAGGTTGAGGTATCAAAACTGCTTCGCAGTTAATAGAGAGGGTCTGGGGGGTGGTTTGGCTTTATTGTGGAATGAAGAGGTTACAATTGATATCAAGTCTTACAGTAAACACCATGTTGATGCCGTGGTGCATAGTGAAAATGGAAGCTACTGGAGGTGCACGGGCATTTACGGACATCCGGAATCCAAAAAAAAAAAACACACTTGGGAGCTGCTGTGAAGGTTAGCAAAGTTGTCTTCATTACCATGGCTGTGTGCTGGGGATTTTAATGAAGTGTTGAGCTTAAATGAGAAGATTGGGGGCAAGGAGAAACGAGTAAATGAGGTGAATGAGTTTAGGAGAGCTTTGAGGGACTGTGATTTGAAGGATTTAGGAAGTTGTGGATACCCTTTCACTTGGTCAAATAGGAGGTTTGGGCCTCACATAATCGAAGAGAAACTCGATAGATTCTTGTGCAACAGAAAATGGAGAAGCTTTTATCAGGAAACGGCAGCTTCGAATTTGACTTCGTGGAGTTCGGACCATATCCCGATTATAATGGAAGTGCAGGAGAAAGGAAGGGGCAAGGGCTACTTGAAGAAAACGTATCGTAGACTCCATTATAAAGATATGTGGAGCCCGTACGAGAAGTGCAAGACAATTGTGAAGCATGAATGGAAGGAGCAGTGCTGCTGGAATAATAGCAACCCGGTTGAAACCTTCATGAAAAAATCGAAAGAAACCTTGGCGGAGCTGAAAATTTAGAGCAATGGAGAATTTAATGGAAGGAAAAAGAAGCTGGAGAAATTTGTAAACAAGCTGGAAAGCATGAAAAGAGATTACTGTCATTTTGAAAGTGGAGATGAATTAAAACGAGTTGAAAATCAAATAGATAATATTTTAGCTGATGAAGAAATTTTTTGGAAGCAAAGATCGAGAGCGGATTGGCTGAAAGAGGGTGATAGGAACACAAAATACTGCCATTCAAAGGCTTCGGCTAGGAGGAAAAAAAACAGAATCCATGGCATTGAAGATGAAAATGGGGTTTGGACTGAAGATGCCGAGGTAGTGGAAAGGCTTTTTGGCGATTATTTTACAAATATTTTCAGCACATCAAGCCCATCTCCAACCCAGCTGAATGCAGCTCTTGAAGCTGTGCCGGTCAAAGTTTCAGGGGAGATGAATAGTCAATTAGACCAACTGTTCACGAAGGAGGAGATAGCTGAAGCTCTCGCTCAAATGTGCCCCACGAAGGCACCAGGTCCAGATGGTCTTCCGGCGGCTTTTTTCCAAAAGCATTGGAGCTCTGTCAATGAGGGGGTGGTTTCAACATGTCTGCACATTTTAAATGAGGGAGGTAATCTTACTCTTTTGAACCACACTTTTATTGCTTTAGTCCCGAAAGTGTCAAAGCCTAGGAAAGTGACGGAGTTCAGACCAATTAGTCTTTGTAATGTCATTTACAGAATTGTAGCAAAAACAATAGCAAATAGACTCAAAACAGTTCTGAATGATATTATATCTCCCAATCAAAGTGCTTTTGTTCCTAATAGGCTTATAACTGATAACATAATCATAGGATATGAGTGTCTAAACAAAATTAGACAGAGCCGAGGGAGCCGATTTGGATTGATAGCTCTGAAATTAGATATTAGTAAGGCCTATGATAGGGTGGAGTGGAGTTTTGTTAAAGGAACAATGCAAAAGCTAGGCTTTTCGATGAGGTGGGTGAATTTGGTGATGAATTGCATATCCACAGCTAGCTTTTCAGTCTTGATAAATGGAGTGGCAAAAGGTCTCATCCATCCTCAACGTGGATTGAGACAAGGATGCCCGCTTTCGCCATACCTGTTCATAATGTGTGCTGAAGTATTCTCTTGTTTGTTGGTAAGAGCAGAAGGTCAAAACCTACTTCACGGCTTGAAATTCAGTAGAGAGATTTCGGTCACTCATCTTTTGTTTGCAGATGACAGCCTAGTATTCACAAGAGCTTCTAATGCTGAGTGCAGAGAGCTAAAGAAAGTTTTTTACTGTTACACTGCAGCCTCAGGGCAGATTTTCAATTATGAAAAGTCCTCCATGTTTTTTAGTTCTAGCACAAGTCAACAGCTGAGGGAGGAAATAAGCAGCATATTTGATTTGGCTGTAGTGTCCAAGCATGAGAAATATCTAGGACTTCCTTCGATGGTGGGGAGAGCAAAAATCAGTTTCTTTAACGACATAAAGCTTCGAGTGTTGAGCAAATTATCAAGCTGGCAGAGTAAATGTTTTTCCAGTGGGGGAAAGGAAGTTCTTATTAAAGCGGTGGCTCAAGCGGTGCCCGCTTATGCGATGAGTGTATTTAAAATCCCTCAAACCCTTTGTGGCGACATGGAAAAGGCTATAGCCAGATTTTGGTGGGGTTCTACTGGAGGAAAAAGGAGCATTCACTGGTCTAGCTAGAATAGACTGTGCCAAGCAAAAACAAAGGGAGGGCTGGGATTTAGAGACCTTTCTTCTTTTAATCAAGCTTTAGTAGCAAAACAAGGGTGGAGAATTCTTCACAAGCCTGATTCGTTAATGGCAAAAATTCTGAAAGCTAAATACTTCAAAGGTGCTAGATTTATGGATGCTAAGTTGGGGTCTAACCCCTCATTCGTGTGGAGAAGCATTCTCTGGGGAAGAAATCTGCTAAAAGAGGGATTGAGGTGGAGGATTGGGAACGGGAAGCAAATCTCAGTAAATTGGATTTGCGGTGGCTTAGTCCCTTGGTCAAGTCTACATCCCAAGCGGTGGTGGCCGATCCGATAAAGGATGGCCAAGAATGGAATGGAGAGCTAATAGCTCAAAGTTTCTGAGGACACTTAAATCTTAAGATCGCTCTCCCGAGAATTCCTCAACCAGATGCCTCGATTTGGCGGTTTGACAAGTTTGGGAAATACTCAAGAGTGGCTACCAAAAGGAAAAAATTCAAAGAAGTCCCAAGTTGTTCGATAGCTCCAAATCACGATGGGATGTCCTTTGGTCCAATGAGAAAAGGTGAAAATATTTATGTGGAGTGTCAAAAAAGCAAGTAACTTATGGAAAAGGAAAATTGTGGTGGAGCCAGCGTAAGATGTGGGTGTAGGAGAGAAGATGTGGTCCATGCTTTGGAATGTAGAAGGGTTTGGAAAAAGACAATTTTACGAAGATATAAAAATGATGGCTCAACAAGATATCTTAAGCATGATCCAAGAAGTAGTTTTGAAAAGAAGCAAAGAGGGCGGAGATGGTAACTGTCAGGGCTATCTGGCATTCAAGAAATCTCCAAATTTTTGAGGGGAAACAAGAGGACCCCCTATCACCAGTTGCAAGAGCAGAAGCCATAGTGGAATCCTACAAGAGGATAAAATGCTCAAATGATCAAGCTGCCTTAAAGGCTCCCAGGAAAAAGATTCAGGCCTGGATGGCCCCCCCAGAAGGTTGGTTCAAAGTGAATGTGGATGCTGCAATAAATTATGCAGCCCAGCAGGCGG
Organism: Citrus mangshanensis; assembly: GCA_030449895.1. NCBI lineage: Eukaryota > Viridiplantae > Streptophyta > Magnoliopsida > Sapindales > Rutaceae > Citrus > Citrus mangshanensis. The sequence goes on along the minus strand of JASUUJ010000178.1, from coordinate 197,046 downwards.
GTCTGGGGGTAGTGATCAGGAACTCAAGAGGAAAGATCATAGCTGCAGCTGTTAAGAGAATTCTATATAGAGGTTCTGTGGTTGATATGGAGGCTGAGGCTGTCCTCTTTGGTATTCAAAATGCTTCTCAAGTGAACTGTAGGCCTATGATTATCGAATCAGATTCATCAGAGGTGGTGGAGCTTTCTATCAACAGAAAGGGTAGCTTAGCAGAGAGAGCCTGGACAATTGCTGACATTCAGTTGTTTTTAAAGCACCAAAATCCCTCAAGAATTCAATTTGTCCCGAGAGTTTGTAATGCTTTAGCTGATTCATTAGCTAAATTAGCTTTAAGTTTTGAAAGTCCTGCTCTGTGGCTGGAAAATTTTCCAGAAAATGTTTTGCTGTTGTTTTCAAAGTCAATTTAATAGAAAGCTTTACTTTCCCTTCAAAAAAAAAAAAAATCATGGCCCACATTTCATTGTAAGCCTTCTTAAATATATTTTAGACGCCGTATTTCTTGGCCCATTTAAAATAGAGTCCAGCTATTAGTACCCCTCTCAAGAATTCTTAAGACCCCTTTCCGTAATACACCCCCCATTAAATATGAGAAAAAAAGAAAATTAAGCCATTTTAATACCACCCCAGCTAATCCCGACAATAACCCAATATCACATTTCGTAGATATAATGTTAAAATCCCCAGCATTCAGTAATGATGCTCTCTTAATTGCTTAATATTCGTACAACAATTTTTTTTTTTTAACTAAAAAAATTCTCAAGTTTGTGGATTGTTTTTACTTCGTCTATGTGTCTTTTATAATCTTTTCTCTCTCAGTTGTAGAACCGGATGGCGCGAGGTAGAATTCACCTCCCTGAACATAGTTAAACAAGTATCAAATTTGAAAGAGTTATATGCACGACTATGAGAGTTATTACTAGACATTTTCTAACAAATTAAAAATTTAGATAAGAGATCACATCTAAAGGGCACTAAAAATTTTACGTAATTGGAAAAGAAGAAACTTTTCAATGAAATCCTCACAATTAAGAATTGCAAACTTGTGGGATTAGACATGAAATATCGATATAAAGAGCTCTTTAGGAAAATAAATTGAGATTGAATTCTATTAGATATGAATGTCTTTTTTGTTAATTTAATTTAGGGGTAAAAACGTAAAAATATAACAAAAAATTTCATAAGATTTTTTTTAGTGTTATAACTGTTTGAGGGAAATACTTCGACGAGACCAGACGTGATGAGCAGATAATTGGTGGCAGAGTTCTGTGAACAGGTGTGTCTTGTAAGAGCCAGGTAACAGAGGAACAGGAGCAGGAATATTCTGCTCGTCCACGAATATGCCGTTCACGAGGTCGAACTCCTATTAGAGGCATAAGGCCATTCCTGCTAGAGGTCGAGGCGAGGAGACCTGGTCAACGACAGTTGACAAAACGTGCATTCCTATCCAAGAATCAAGGCACGAAGTCCATCTCCATTCACCCACAATGGCAATAATGGGGCATCCACATCCGAGGGTGGGAAGAATAAGGGTCGTGGACTACGGAAGACCGGGATTCAGAGGAAGCCTATAAAAAGGTAGGCAACGAAGGTAAAATGGTTAGAATTTTTGAGATTGCAACTAAAAAAAGAGAGCTCTAAGAACTGAGACTAAAGAGAAGCCATAAGATTTGTGGCAAACATTCCCAGAACCTTAATATCTGACTTGAGCGTCAGAGGGTTTGCGCTGGGAAAACAACCGGCGTACTCTGACCTGCTTTTATGTACGCAGGAACTTTTGGAGAAGAAACCTTACGAGGAGAGATCCTGGTCGTGGTAGAGTTGATCGAGCAGAGGTCCTGGTTTTGGTAGAGAAGGCAACCAGAATCTCGCATCAATATTTTGACGCCGTCTGTGGGGAGTTGATAAAAAAGCTTCTGTTGATAGTACAAAGAGGAGAGAAGCAAGTGGAAAAGTAATAGAGATTGGAGGAAGTAGTGCGCAAGGAGGTGATATGAGGCTTAATGATTCCGTGATGCTGAGGGAGATAGCTAGTGAAGCTCGGGAAAAAGTCATGTTCGACCGGATGGAACAGATGGAAAAGCAGATGGAGACCCTGACAACCATCCTACATGAGCTGCGGAGTGAACAAAGGGAAACCTAGGAGGAAAGTGTGAGAGATGGTGGAGTGGCACCAGGTCACGATAGTACGAGAAGAAGTCAAACCACCAAGAGATTTGGTGGTGAGAGAGGTAACCTATCTATGCGGGGAGAAATTCATAGAGAGGAAGAGCAATCCCCAGAAGATGATTTTTGAGGACGGGTGGCGAATGCAGAGAAACAGTGAGGCAACACTTGCATGATGTAGTAAGAGCGGATCAAGACGCGACCGGTCGCATGGAGGAGGAAGTGCGCAGACTAGCGCAGATAATTGATGACATGCAAGGAAGGAGCAGACTCCTAGTTGGAGGATAATGCTGGACGGAGAATCACCGCTCGCAACAGAGATCATGAGGGCGGTTATTCCAAGAGATTTCCGCCTCCCAGATCTTAGGTATGCAGGACAAACTGACCCGTTGGTGCACATAGAACGTTTCAACGATATAACTGGGGTATAAGGATTATCTCAAGCCCAAAGGTGCAGGGTGTTCCCACTATCCCTAGAGGGGCGTGCACACGAGTGGTACAGGAAACTTCCTCGGGGGAGCATTAAAACCTTTGAGCAGATGTACCAGGAATTTGCAGAGTAGTTTCGTGGGGCAATGACACCAGAAGATAACATGATGGAGTTGAAAAGCATGAAGCAGGGAGAGTAAGAAACCCTTCGGGAATTCATCAAGAGGTTTCATCGTGCTGTCCTCGATTTGGGAGCCTTCAACCATCCTCAGGTACTAAGGGGATTGAAAGAGGGAGTGATGATAGGAAGGTGGTGAGAAACCCAATTTATTGACGTAGTATGGCTAAAAGAGACATAGAGATCGAGGAAGAAAAGGCAGCTCGGATTAAGACATACCAGCTGGAAGGGTTGGGAAAGAAAGAGAAGAGAGCATTACCAGGGCATGGGCCAATCAGGAGGAGGGACCACCAGGCCTCAAGTAGTGGTGCAGGAGGTACCACCTCAGAGGCCACCAGCAGGGCTCAACCTCCTCGTTCCCCAGCTAGGGAGCCTTGGAGAAGGCATGACTCGGCATATGGTGGTCTTCATCAACACTCCCACGGTAGTAGAGGGAGCAGACCAGAAGCGCTGCCACCGCCTCCAACTCAGAACGGAGCAAATAGAGAAAGGGCAGTGCACCTGATCGACCAGAACCAGGACTATGGGCGATATACTTCCTTGAAGATGTCCTTGGACGAGGTGTATGAGGCCATAAAGGACCGGGGATTACTGTTCCACCCTGCCCCAATAACAAAGCTACCCAGCAGGAGGGATAGGAAACGCCATTGTAAGTTCCATGGCACTCATGGCCATACCACAGCAGAATGCAGAGATCTCAAGACCCAGGTTGAGAATTTGGTGAGAAATCGGTACCTGGACAAGTTTATAGATGAGACTTTTCCGATGGTGGCCTCGACATGTGAAGGGGAGCAAAGTGATAGAAACTTGAGGCGCGAGCAGCATGCAGTAAGGGTGATAGCGGGGGGTCCAATATTGGCCGGAGATTCCAACAGATCGAGGAAGAATTATGCTAGATACGCCATGACTAGTAAAAAGGTATTCTTCAACACCTCAGCAGGCAAACGAGCAAGAGTCAGGTAAGTACTAATCATGTGGACGGATGAAGATGAAGAATGGATTCTATACCCCCACGAAGATGCTTTAGTCATCAAGGCTACTGCTGCAAGTAAGAAGTTTGATCGGATACTGGTTGATACAGGGAGCTCAGTCGATGTGTTATTTAAGTCAACTCTAGAGGAGATGGGAATAGCAGACCGAAAGTTGGAGTACACCAACACCTCCACCTCCTTAAAGGGGTTTGGAGGAGGAAAGCTGGTCCCTCTAGGCGTGGTCGAGCTGCCTATCACGATTGGGAGCTCCCCGACAGAGAGGACTGTGATACTGGACTTTGTGGTGGTGGATGAAGAAGGTACTTACCAGATGATCCTAGGTCGGCCATTTATGAGGATAAGCAGAGCGGTACTGTCCAATCATTATCTAGCTCTCAAGTATCGGGTGAATGAGGTAGTTGGAGTGGTACGAGGAGACCAGAGAATCGCACGAAGCTGCTACTCCTCGGCAGCAAGGGAAGCAATGTAGATAACATCCCTTGATACCCGAGTAAAAAACAAGAATGACAGACAAGAACCTGTAGAGGAGCTGGAGACAATAAGCCTGGGACCAGAGAATCCGAGAAAAACGATGTCGAGACTTAAGCGGCGAGTTGGTGCAATGCTTACAGGCTCATGCAGATGTGTTTGCTTGGACACATGAAGACATGCCAGGGATCGATCCTGAGGTAGCATGTCATAAGCTGGCAATAAAGAAATGTGCTCGGGCAATAAGGCAGAAAATGAGGTGCTTCAACCAGGAGAGGTATGAGGCTATAAATGGCGAGGTGGAGAAGCTCTTGAGAGCAGGGTTCATTCGGGAGGTCAATTATCCTGAGTGGATATCGAATGTGGTGTTGGTGAAGAAGGCAAATGGCAAGTGGAGGATGTGTGTAGATTTCACAGATCTCAATAAGGCGTGCCCGAAAGACAGTTTTCCTTTACCAAAGATCGACCAGCTAGTAGATTCAACAGCTGGACACGGCCTGCTTAGCTTCATGGATGCGTTTTCGGGATACAATCAAATTCCCATGTACGAGCAGGATGAGGAGAGCACGGCCTTTATTACTAACCAGGGTTTGTTCTGTTACAAGGTAATGCCATTTGGTCTTAAAAATACCGGGGCCACGTACCAGAGGCTGGTGAATAAAGTCTTTAAGCCACTGATTGGGAGAACCATAGAGGTATACATGGACGACATGATAACCAAGTCGAAGATCCCGAAAGAACATGTCGGACACCTCGAAGAGACGTTCGGACTTTTGAGGAAGTATAAGATGAAGCTCAACCCAGAAAAGTGTGTTTTTGGGGTCGATAAGTGTCAGCCTGAAGGAGATACAGAGCCTCACGGGGAGGTTGGCGGCGTTGAGCAGATTCATATCCAAGGCTACAGATAAGTGTCAGCCATTCTTTCAAGTGATAAGGAGGGGAAAGAAAACAGAATGGACCCCAGAATGCGAAGACGCCTTCTAGAACTTGAAACAGTACTTGCAGCAGGCACCTCTGCTGTCCACACCGATGGATGGGGACAAGTTATTTTTGTATTTGGCGGTATCAGATCGGGCCACAAGTTCTATTCTGGTGAGAGAGGAAGAAGGGGTTCAGTATCCGATATACTACACCAAGGCCCTGCTCGACGCTGAGACCAGATACCCACCAATGAAAAAATGGGCACTTGCCCTTGTAGTTGCTGCTCGGAAGCTGAGGCCATACTTTCAAGCATTTCCAGTCTTGGTGATAACAAACCAGCCATTGCGTCAAACTCTGCACAAGCCAGATGCTTCTGGTCGGCTCGTCAAGTGGGCCATAGAGCTGAGCGAGTTCGACGTAGATTACAAACCCCGAGCAGCGATAAAGGCTCAGGCAATGGCCGATTTCGTAGCAGAATTCACCGAGCCCGAAGTATGTTTGGACCCACGAGATGTAGTTACAGACAGTGGCGAAGCACAAGTATGGCAAATGTCTGTAGATGGGTCATCAGGGGAGCAGGGATCAGGAGCAGGGATTGTCTTGGAAGGCCCGGAGGGGGAGGAGATCTCTTATGCTGTAAAGTTAGAATTCGCAGCCACAAATAACCAGGCAGAGTATGAAGCCTTGATAGCAGGTTTGGAATTGGCTAAGGCCGTGAAAGCAGATAGAGTGAAGATCAGAACTGATTCCCAGCTGGTTGCGAATCATGTCAGTGAAAGATTTCAACCGAGAGAGGAGAAGATGGAGCAGTACCTGAAGATAGTCAGGCAGATGATGGGGAAATTTGAAGCGGTGGAGGTGGTACAAATCCCCAGGGAGCAGAATAGTCGAGCAGATATTTTGGCCAGGATGGCAGCGGTAGCAGACCCAAAAATGCCAAAGTCGATCCCTCTGGAGGTGAAGTCCAGCCCGAGCATCGAGCAGAATTTGGGTGTGCTGCGGATAGAGCAAAAACGCTCGTGGATGGACCCGATAATTTCATACCTTAGAGACGGGGTATTACCACCAGATAAGCTGCGAGCTCGGAAGATTAGAGCCCAGGCCTCGAGATACACGATGATTGATGGGGTACTGTATCGGCGAGGGTATACACTACCTTTCCTTCGATGTTTGGATGAGGACGACGCGGATTACGTACTGAGAGAAGTACACGAAGGAATTTGCGGAAATCATTCTGGTGAGAGGTCCCTGGCCCACAAGGTTCTAAGGCATGGATATTTCTGGCCGACAATGCACCAGGATGCGCAAGAGAAGACCATGAGCTGTGTAAACTGCCAGAGTTTTGCAAGTTTCTCCAACCAACCACCAGAGAAGCTCACCTCCATGGCCTCCCCTTGGCCATTTGCTCAATGGAGAATTGATCTGATCGGTTCGTTGCCAAAGGGACGAGGAGCAGCAACACATGCAATAGTTGTTATAGACTACTTCACGAAGTGGATAGAGGTAGAAGAGATCACGAGAAGAAAACAACAGACTTTGTGAGAAACCGTTACTGATCCCTTATGCCTTGGTAATGGATAATGGCAGGCAGTTCGATAATCACAGCTTCAGGGATTTCTGCCAGAACCTCGGGATACAGCTGAAGTATTGCTCGCCTGCTCACCCTCAATCAAATGGACAAGTAGAAGCAGTCAACAAGACCATCAAGAGGCTTTTGAGAACCAGGCTGGGAGCAAAAAAGGGTGCATGGGTTGATGAGCTGTCAGGTGTTCTATGGGAATACAGGACAACCCATAAGACAAAGAAGGGGAGACACGTTCACCGGCCGGACACATCAAAGAGATATTAACGACCACGCACCGGACAGAACATTTCAATGAGTAGGAGAATGACGAGCAGATGTGCCTGAGTCTAGATCTGCTAACGGAGAGGAGGGAGCAAGCAGCAGAACGATCAGCCATTTACCAGCAAAGGGTTGCTCGTTATTATAATCAGAAGGTGAATGTACGAGTTGGGGAGAGGTAAGAGTGAATCGAACACCAAAGACTCGAGGAGGGACCAAAGAGGGCCGTAGTGGTGGCGGATAGTGGGACCTGGAGAGTCATCGATGGTCACGAGGTGAAACGCCCATGAAACGCGGTACACCTCAGACAATACTTCCAGTAAGAATTGTTCACATTTTAAAGTTATTTCTGTTCGTGCTCGTTGTCTTTTATTTTTACGTCAAAGCAATATCATGTAAGATTAAAACTTGTAATTAATGGAACGTCGAGGAATTTCATTCACTTGAAACTGTGAGAAGTACAAAGGCATGCAAAGGCTCACCAAGTCTCAAAGTCTGTTTATGGCGAGACAGAAGCCAAGCGTGCCAGGATCTGCTCGACCACGCGAAGGCGAGCAAAATCCTAATCATCGAAAAATGTACTAAGGCATGCAAAGGCTCACCAAGTCTCAAAGCCTGTTTATGGCGAGACAGAAGCCAAGCGTGCCAGGATCTGCTCGACCACGCGAAGGCGAGAAGAATCCTAATCATTGAAAAATATACAAAGGCATGTAAAGGCTCGTCAAGTCTCAAAGCCTGTCTATGGCGAGACCAGAAGCCAAGCGTGCCAGGATCTGCTCGACCACCCGAAGGCGAGCAGAAACCTAATCATCGAAGAATTTACTAAGGCATGTGAAGGCTCGTCAAGTCTCAAAATCTATTTACGGCTAGACCAGAAGCCAAGTGTGCCGGGATCTGAAGGCGGACTCCAATATTGAAAATTTTCTAAGGCATAAGAATGTTCAATTAAGACTACTTTGTGATGAGGCCATGAGCCAAATGAATAAATAAATAAATTAAAACCCCAATAAGAGAAAGCAAACAAGAACGGTTTTATTAAGCTTTAATAGTTTGCAATGTTACACACAATGATGAGGAGGCTCAAGTCTCTAAACTCATGCGAGATGCAAAAAGTAGACTCTCCAATATTAAAAATTTTCTAAGGCATGTGAAGGCTCGTCAAGTCTCTAAACCTGTTTACTGCGAGATCAGAAGCCAAGCGTGCCGGGATCTGCTCAACCAAACGAAGGCGAGTAGACTCTCCAATATTGAAAATTTTCTAAGGCATGAGAAGGCTCGTCAATTCTTAAGACCTACTTTGTGATGAGGCCATGAGCCAAATGAATAAATAAATAAATTAAAACCCCAATAAGAGAAAGCAAACAAGAACGGTTTTATTAAGCTTTAATAGTTTGCAATGTTGCTACACACAATGATCAGGCTCGTCAAGTCTCTAAACCTGCGAGATCAAGCGTGCCAGGATCTGCTCAACCAAACGAAGGCGCAGACTCCAATATTGAAAATTTTCTAAGGCATATGAAGGCTCAAGTCTCTTGCTTAAACCAAACGAAAGCGAGACTCTCCAATATTGAAAATTTTCTAAGGCATGAGAAGGCTCGTCAATTCTTAAGACCTACTTTGTGACGAGGTCATGAGCCAAATGAATAAATAAATAAATTAAAACTCCAATAAGAGAAAGCAAATAATAACGATTTTATTAAGCTTTAATAGTTTGCAATACACACAATGATCAAAAACACAACATGTTTAAGAGGAGGCAGTCGAGCAACCTCTGGTGGTCCTCTTCTAGTGGAGTATCACCGCTACGTCCGGGAGTGCTTGACGTCGGCGAGATTGCACGAGGAGAGTTTTCTTCCTCGACCCGATTGGCTCCACCAGCATCCTCTTTCGCTGCCTCCTCATTCATGTGTTGAGCAACACCAGCTGCAAGGTCATCTATCTTCAGATCAGGGTGCTGCTTCTCAAGGACAGCCATGATGCAACGATAAGAATGCTGAAATCCCTGGTCGTACTGGTTGTCAGCTTCCTTCTCCAAGTTCTCAACCTGAGCCCGGTGGGAATCACGGAGAGATTCAAGCTGAGCCTCGTACATAACTTTCTGCCTTTGCATATCCTCCTTGACCTTGGCCAGCTCTTCCTCGAGAGTAATAGTCTTCGCTTGAGCAAGAGATTCTCGTTCAATCAACTTCAAATTCTCGAGGTTTAAATCCCCTGCTTTCTTCTCGGCAACGTCAGCTCTGGTCGTCACCGATTGAATGTCCTCCTTCATCTTTCGGTCGTAGCGGCCAACCTTGGCCTTATAATAAGTGGTCATGCAGCTGAGGTGGAAAGCGCTATACTGCATAGCCCCCACCAGCTCACCCAAGGTGCAGCCATCAAAGTCCTCTAGGTCCTTCTTACTCACGAGTTTAGATAACTCATTGAGATAGGGGACCAAGTGTTCTGCTCGGCTGTCAGGTAAGCGAGACCGAGGCCCGACAGGAGGAGAAGAGAAAGCAGGATCTGTGGCTGCTCAACTAGTTTCCCCGACTTTGGAAAGAGGAGAAGGTAAAGTCTTCAAGGGAGAGACCTGTTGCACGATGTTGGCCCGCTTTGCAGTAGGGGCGTCCTTGTTCTGGTCCCTATTCGTGGTTTGAGGTCGAGAACGTTTCCTGTTCAGAGCCCCAATCACAGCGTCCTCCATCTTATGGCTAGGGAGTACCAAACGAGATTCGATCAGGTTGTAAGTGGTTAGTAGCTCTCGTTGCGAGCAGGAATTGGCCAGTACAGCCTCCACCCGTTTGAGCTTATCAGGTTTGAGTGGAAAGTGAACACCCCAAGAACCTGCAAACGAACAGACATCTGATTAGAGACAAGTCAACAAAGTGAGAATAACTATGGAGACAAGACATTTAAAATGAGCAGGCAACCTGAAACCACAAAACGGGGTGGGACGCGATAATCCTTCCCACCAACTGCAACCCGACCTCCCCACCAAAAAGAACTTTTCTTCCAATTCCCACCACCACCAGGAAGCTCGGTTATGGGTTTCTGGTAATCTTGGATTGAAGTAATACCAAAGATCTTTGGTACAAGTGCTTCACCTCCTCGACTGTAGGCTCGCTTTGACAACATCTGTCCCACAATATGAACAGGCCAGATAGTACTCTCCACCCGTTGGGGTTCAGTTGACCAGGAGCTAGATTTAACTCGTTGAGTATCCGAGCAAAATAGGGTTGCAAGGGGCACCTCAGCCCATACTTGAAGCTCTCCAGAAATAGGGTAACATATCCCATAGGAGGTCTGCTAGGGGTATCCTTCTTTCCTAGGGTCCTAAGCGGTATTTCACCAGGAATACTGTACCTAAGCCGGAGGTCCGTGAGCTCGTCAAACGTGGTCGTGTACGTCATGTGATCAATGGCGTAATCCCGTGATAGGGCTCTACCTCCTACTGTACCCCGTTCTTCTGGTCGTGATGTTCCAGATGGAGACACCTCACCAGAATCACCTCCCCCATCCTCACTCAAGGTGTCTTCGGAGCCAGAAGATCCCTCCTCACCACTACTTCCGCTTGTGGAGGTTGTTTGGGGGGACATCCTCCTAGCACTAGTCCCGACACTAGACCTAGTGGGTTCTAAGGGGATCCCAGGGTCAAAAGCAGGATCAGTGAGCAGACTAGGCAAGAAACCTAGTTCGTCATCATCAATCTCAACGACTTTCTCCTTACCCTTCGACATTCCCTAAGTAATAACCAAAACACCACCACCAACTACTACCCCAAGCAAAGCAAAGAGAAAAGAAGTTATCTACAAACTATCCGAGACCGAGGAGAAAGAAGTAATACCTGAAGTAATGTTTCAGTCGGAGAAAGGCAAGGATGGGGGCTTTTATGCCGAAACTTCTTTGCTGGAGAGATAGGGACAGAGACGGTGGAAATGGCGAATTTTCCTTTCGAGAGGTTTCAGGTTATCTTATTGGAAGAAAAACTCTTGGACAGCCAGCATTTAACAGCACCGAATTCCGAGGGTCTCGTAACCGTCGGTTTAAAATTCAAATGGAGGGGTAGATCTCTGCCACATCACCTCATCCGCAATTAAATGCAACACGACTCTTGGCAGCCTTTTCCAGTCCCACGCGAGCAAGAACCGTTCAGTTTCAATTGCTAGTCCATTACATTGCCCAACACCGAGGACCGGTGTTTGGAAATGACCAGACGTGATGAGCGATAATGGTGGTGGCGAGAGCAGTGTGTCTGTAAGAGCAGTAGCAGGGAACAAGAGCAGGAATATTCTTGTCGTCCACGAATATGCCGTTCACGAGGTCGAACTCCTGTTGGAGGCATAAGGCCATTCCTGCTAGAGGTCGAGGCGAGGAGACCCGGTCAACGACAGTTGGCAAAACATGCATTCCTATCCGAGAATCAAGGCACGAAGTCCATCTCCATTCGCCCACAATGGCAATAATGGGGCATCCACATCCGAGGGTGGGAAGAATAAGGGTCGTGGACTACGGAATACCGGGATTCAGAGGAAGCCTATAAAAAGGTAGCCAACGAAGGTAAAAGGGTTAGAATTTTTGAGATTGCAACTAAGAAAAGAGAGCTCTAAGAACTGAGACTAAAGAGAAGCCATAAGATTTGTGGCAAACATTCCCAGAACCTTCATATCTAACTTGAGCGTCGGAGGGTTTGCGCCGGGAAAACAACCGGCGTACTCTGACCTGCTTTTGTGTACGCAGGAACTTTTGGAGAAGAAACCTTACGAGGAGAGATCCTGGTCGTGGTAGAGTTGATCGAGCAGAGGTCCTGGTTTTGGTAGAGAAGGCAACCAGAATCTCGCATCAACAATAACCCGACTCTCTAAAATATGTTTATGAGTAATGATATTTAACCCCTTGTTTTATCCCATTAACCCATTTCTTAAATTAATTCATTTTTCCAAAATTACCCTTAGTTAGAAAATAAAAAAATGATCAAATAATAGATTTTTTCCCCTCTCTCTTATGCTTTCTCTATCTTTCTCAAGCATCGTCATCACGCAACATCTTTTGTCATTACCACCATATCCAGCATCATCATCACTACCATCACAATACTTCTTGACCACCATTAATCAGAAACTAACTACAACACATGAATTTTATTTTTTATTTTTTATAATAGCAACCACAACAATACCTAACAAAAAAAAAGTTCATTATTCAACAATTCAAATAAACAAAATGTCTAATTGTCGAATTTGTTAGATGTCATCTAAGGATAGCAAAAATCCCCATGGGGACGGGTACCCTCGGGGATTTTCCCCATTCGGGGAGAATATGAGGATAATTTAATACCCAATCTCTCTAGTAATTCTGACGGGGACGGGGAGGGGACGAGGACATACGCAAAGTATTGGGGATTGGTACGGGGAGATTGGTCCCCTCCCCTCCCCATTGCCATCCGACATCAAAATCAAAATAGGCAGCCTCAAAGTCGAGCACTCAAAATTATCTCAACCTACTAAAAGTATTCAACCTTGACTATACTTAGTTTTGCAAAAATTAACCCTTACTTTGCATCTAAGCCATGCGGTAAAAGTATTCAGCCCCGACTATACTTAATTTTGCAAAAATTAACCCATGTTGTGGGCGATGGTGGGCGAGGTGGTGCCTTCACCTGCCATATGGCGGGGCAATGGGTGCCTAAACCCAACATAAATAAATAAATAAATATATATATAATAATAATAATAATAATAATAAAAGCTTATGAAATAAATAAAACTTCATACATGCGCCCATCGCCCGCAATATGGCGGGGCAATGGGTGCCTAAACCCAACATAAATAAATAAATAAATATATAATAATAATAATAATAATAATAATAATAATAATAATAATAATAATAATAATAATAATAATAATAATAATAATAATAATAATAAAAGCTTATGAAATAAGTGTAAACTTCATACTAGTAAGTAGCTTTGGTGTTAAAGAGTGGATCACTAGGAACTAGTTCAGCATATTTATTGAGCTAATTGAAAAAAGGGAAACTATTCATCGACCACCTTTTTTTCACCATTTTTAAAAATACTCAATTTTTTTTTTGCAGCGCTCTACCTAAAGTTAACATTTTTTTTTTCACTCTCGTTATAACATCGTTAGAACTTTGCTAATATCATAAGGTAAATTTGTCATTTTACAATGATATAGTGGTGGATATGTGCAAAACAATATAATGAGTGCTATTTCATTAAACAATATAATGAGTGCAAAACAATTTAAGTGATTTTGACAATGGTCTTTGGAGAGGGACAATTTAGTTCATAATGAGTGTAGTTAGTTATTGTTTTAAGACATTTTTTCTTATGTCTATTTTTTATAATAGATTTTTGAAAGTGACTATATAAGAAAATTTCCCGAAAATGACGGAGAGGATATAGGATAGAAGTAGTTTATCATGGATGGGTACAGGCACTCGGATGTGCACACTTTGGAATTCTTTAGATTATTTACATTTCAGTCCAGTAATTGTTTTCTAAACCTACAATTATAGGTGCGGTTAAAATGAATATATTAATAAAATTTAAATATTTTGGCACTCATCATCTTGTTGAATATTTTATTATATTTTCTATGAACCGCGCCCCCAAACCCCTCCACCCCCCAAACCTCAACTCTAGGAGTTGGGTCCGCCATTTCCATCGAATATCATTTAATGTCCTTTGAATAATTACATTATAAATTGTTCTCCTTGTAAATGAGAGAGATTATACTTTTATTACTGTCATTGCTTCACTTCGTATGATTTCGGTATTTGATAGAAAGTAAAAATGAAAAGGGTGGGGATATATGATTATATTCACTCTATTATTTTTATAAATCTATCCGATTTTTCAGAAAATAATTATAACACATTCTTACCAGTTTTAAAAATATATAAATCAAAAAAGTTTTTGACAATTAATTAATTAATTTTTTTTATAATTTTTTTTTAACTTAAGCCTCTTTGGCCATTAACGTTACTTTAAGATAAGTTATATTTTCATTCTAATGATATAAAATGATCAAATTTCCTAAAAAAAGAGGTCTTGTATTCGGTACTTAATTTTATTTGATTAAATCTTTTTGTATTTCTTTTAAAAATAATATGAACTTATTGTAAATATTTATTAAGAGTAGGATGAATTTACAAAAATTCTAGAGGTAAAAATATCACCACCCAAATGAAAATTACTCATAATTTCATAATTGTGGAATTAATTGGGAAGTGTCCAAACTATACAAGCAAATAATATAAATGACAAAAGCTAAAGGAAAGCAAAGATAATAGCCCAAGATAATAGACAAGTGCATGGAGCTTCCGTTTACGCGGCAGAGGGACGAGAAAAATCCCGCAGTTACGGGGCCTACAACAAAACGTTATATTTAGGGTGAGTATTAAGTATAATTTTACTCTTATTTTATATATATATAAAAAAGGTACAAGTATAATTTTTTATATCCTTGATTGGGTGGGTCCAATACGAGTATAAAACACACATACCCGTTTGACTATTGACTTTTTATTTATTTTTTATGTTTTAGAAGTTAAAATTAGTACCAAAATCAAATAAATATTAAAGTAAAAAACAAAACCCCAAACGACCATTTAATATGATATTGTTTTATATATTTTCTGAGAGAATGGACTAGACATTTACTAAACTATTTAAAATCTTGTTTTAATTGAGAAACAAATGACGATAGAACAATGTTTAAATCAAAATCTGTTGAAAGAAGTGAAGTCTGAATAAGGAAATACCAAAGTGGAGATATTTGTTTTCGATCCAAATATGTAGTAATACATTAATTAAAATTAAACTTAATGTTGAGTACATAAACAGGAGACACCCGAGATGAATGCGACCAGAAAACATACCAAGTATATCGAGCCGATACTCATCCCCGAGAACACGATCCCACAAAATCGCGGTAGCGCTTCTCCCAACGGTTGAAGGACACGCGAGATCCACGTTTGCCCACACCCAATTAGAGTCCCATGAGGGCTACCACCAAAAAGGAGGGATAAGGGCAAAGCGGAAAACGTGGACAAAGGCGGCTATAAAAGAGAGAGACATCGAAGACGGGACAGAAAAGCGAGAGAGGAAACGCGCCAAATTGCAAGCCATTTCCTTACAAATTTCTTAAATCCATATTACACTGCTTTCCCGTAAACACCTTGTGCTAACTTAGGCATCGGAGGGCCAAAACCACCGGCGTCTACGATCCGCTTTGAACGCAGTCTAGTGAGAGAGGAAGGGCGATTCCAACCCCGGTGAGCGATGATTGATAACACAAAGCGTTGGTGGCCGGTGACGAGCGATTTCAAAGATCAACACTTAATAATAATTAAATTATGATAGATATTTACTTAAAACTAAATATAATTTTTTTAATATATTTTAGAATAAAGTATATGTTCATTTAGAGCTAAATAGTTTAAGTATCATTTTTTAAAAAAATATATGCAGATTTAAAAAAAAAAGAGATATAGATGATAGGAGAAGGTGACGAATATCTCTAATTTTTATCAAAAAATTTCCGACCCATATCCATTCAAGCGCACAATACATAAAAAAAAAAATCCTCAACTAAATAGATAGGTACAAATATTGACATTAAAAGACTCCTCGTCCCTATGGGTGCTGTTATAAAAGGAGTTTTAAGATGCTTTTAGAGAAGTGCCCTTTCTCTCTACACAAACAATAAGACTCCAGAAAAACAATACTACCTAAAATTTTAAGCAAAATTATGTACTGCTTCTTCATATTCTATGTTTCCTAGTTTGCACATCTCAGGTAAATATGGGATTCCGAGGTGCAAATGTGGTAGTGCTATCAAAAGGAAGATAAAGTTGAATTAAGCAAAATTATGAACATTGTGTTTTTACTAGATTTTAGGGTGAATATAAAAGGCTAAAAATCTAGTTAAACACAATAAAATTTTTGTTGAGGTGAAAGGGTGCCCAGCATAGCCGAGACGTGTTGCTCATTTTGACTTTAAGCAAAGATTGGGGAAAGAATGGAAGAAGTGAGGTCATAGTGAGGGGCTTGGATTTGTAGAGGATTGGCTTCAACGACTTTGTTTAATATGCGAAATAGAAAAAGAAGGTTAAAGGTAGAGTCAACAGTACTTGGCAACCACACTTTGATGTTCAAGTTAATTTTTTTTTTTTTTTTTTTTTGTGTTCAGAGCTTATAAGCTCTCAACTATGGCGATTGAGGTTAAAGAAAACCTCAGTCTTGTGTTTTATGTGCGTTGTCTAATGAATGAGAAATATAAAACTTGAGCATTTTTATATTAAGTGCCTTAGGGTCCTTAACTGTCATGCCACATAGAGCATTTTTTATTGGCGTTCTTTGCTGCTTTGGTAAAGATTTTTTTGTTCTTGAGCTCATGTGACCATTTAGGCCCTTTGGAGCATGCTCAGAGAATAAATCGGTGTGCCATTTTCATGGTTTGTCCACACACACATGTTGGATGCTACTAAGTGTTCCAGCAGAGGCTGTTTAGCAGTTGTTGACGTGGTAGTTGAAGATAAATGGTCATAATTGTCCTAACGAGCTACTTTTGGTTTTTTTTACAAGTGTGGCAGCCTATTGTCTCATCTTATTTAGCAAAATATTCATTCTCGATTCTTAACTAAAGAGTTTTAGTTATGTTATATAATCATGTAAGATATATAATTTTTTCACAATTGTTGAATGAAAATACAACAATTATAAAAATATAAATAATAAATTATGTTATTTCTATAACCGTTGGATTTTTCATCAATCCAACGGCTGTGGAAGAGACGTAAGATAACAATCTCCATTAATGAATGGATTATTCTTTTTGGCAGCGATAGCGACGCCTCACGTGGCTGACATTTTATATATTTTTTCCAACCTTTCTACCTTTAACATGGCGAAACCCGCGTACCATTTTAATTACCTGTTATAACCAGCATAATCCAATATCCCCCCTGGCGACATTTTGCTATTCTAAAACTCTTCATCAACACTAGGCGCTCTGTTACTAGCGTTCCATTTCTTCCCCAAACACATGGTTTCACCCAAATTCGATGGACAGACTTTGGCCGATTCAACTTCACTTGATAACAAGCAGTCTTCAAATGGGTAATGATGGGTATTGGCTAAAATCATCCAAGTTTTTCTATTTGCTTATGGCTAATAATACTTTTCTTTTCCGAAAAATATTAGAATTTCTATAGTCATTTAATTGGTTAACATGACACTTGGCTAACAAAATAGCAATCAGTAACACCTGATTTTCCTTAATCTTTTTTTGCTAGATTAAGCAAATTGTTTGTTAAGTCAAAAAGTAATATAAAAGATGACGCTGATGATGATGATCAGTCTTTGGAGTTGGGTGCCGTTGGAAGAAGGAAAGTGCAAGGAAGATTAAATTGAAGCAACGTATTGACTCAGAAACTTAAGTTACTAGACAGCTTGAGGGAGGTGAGTTACGGTTCACTTGAGCAACCTATGTCTGCTGACTTTTCAACTTTATTATTTGTATTATTTTGTGTTAACAGAGGAAAAAAGTCTATAATTACCAGTACTGATTGGTTTCACATTAATTATGGCAATAAAGAATGAGAAAATACTGTTAGTAGAAAGCATGGTCCAGCAGATGGAAGGCGCCAAAATGTTAATTATTTGCTGTTTTCTGTTAAGTAACATCAGAACCGCCAGTACACGGGACACCATTGGTCTAGGACAATCAATCAGAGATGGTGAGACATTAGTTTCAGCTAATGAAAGCTTTGAGCTAGGATTTTTCAGTCCAGGAAAATCAAAGAGTCGGTACCTGGGGATATGGTACAAGAAAATAGCAAATGGGACTGTTACATGGGTTGCCAACAGAGATGCTCCACTTCCGGATCGGTCAGGAGTCTTAAGTATCAGTAACCAAGGGAATGGAACCCTCGTCCTTCTAAATAGCACAAATGGCATTGTTTGGTCATTCAATGCATCGAGAACTGCACGAAATCCAGTCGCGGTGCTTTTGGAATCAGGAAATCTCGTTGTAAAAAGTGGAAATGATAATGACTCAGATAACTTTTTGTGGCAGAGCTTTGATTATCCAACCCACGTCTTACTACCAGGTATGAAACTTGGAGTAAACTTGGTTACTGGTCTGAAAAGGTTCATGTCATCCTGGAAGAGTGCAGACGACCCTGCTCAAGACAATTACATATATGAGGTAGATCCCCGCGGTGTTCCACAAGCAGTATTTAGGAAGGGGTCTACAATAAAATTTAGAGCAGGTCCGTGGAACGGTCTTCATTGGACGGGGACGCCTCAGCTGCAACCAAATCCAGTATATACGTTTGAGTATGTGTCGAATGAGAATGAGGTATTTTACAGGTTTAACCTCATTAAAAGTTCAGTACTTACTATGATGGTGATCAATCCAAAAGGCGAACCACAACGGTTGACATGGATGGAACAAACACAGAAATGGGCACCCTTCGTGCCGTTCTCTGGATTGATCCTTGATCAGTGTGACAATTACGCACTATGTGGTGCATATGCTATTTGTAACATGAATTCTAATTTTGCCAGATGTCAATGCTTGGAAGGGTTTGTACCAAAATCACCTACTGAATGGGATCTGTTAGATACGTCTGATGGCTGCCTTCGACGGACTCAATTAGATTGCGAGCATGGAGATGGCTTTCTGAAGCGTGAATCAGTTAAATTGCCTGATACCAGTTTCTCTCGGGTTGATAAGAACATCAGCCTATTGGAATGCAAGGAATTGTGTTCAAAGAATTGTTCTTGTACAGCATATGCTAATGCAGATGTCCGAGGAGGAGGAAGTGGGTGCTTGCTCTGGTTTCACGACCTCATTGACATGAAAGTACTCTCAGAGGGTGGGCAAGACCTTTACATACGGATGGCTACTTCAGAACTAGGTATCCTTTCTATCCCTTCTTTTCCTCCTGGTAACATTATTTTATTAAGTGAATAACAAGCTTATGTTATGTCAAAAATAGACTTTTCTTTTGTCTAAGGTAATTTCATTGCAGTTACTACATAAATTTGGAATTTCTGATGTATCATTTTTAAGGAAATTATTGTCCAACCGTGAGACTTTTGTTGAATTTATTGTGCATGAACTCAAGAATATATTTGTTGAACTCTATTGCAATTTTCCAGATAATTTTGAGAGAACAAAACCCCGGAAGAAAAAGAAGGTGGTAATCATGATCATATGTGCACTGTTAGCCACAGGAGTAATTTTAATAGGAGGGTTCGTGTATATGCGGAAAAAGAAACGCAGAGATCAAGGTAAATGAGCTCACAAAACACATCTTTCATTTCATAAAGGATCAGAGATGAGAATCTCTTTCACGGAATTAAACATAATCCTTGAACAATCATCTTTTATTGTGAAGAAAATCAATGGTTTATAGCAAGTCAATTTCCTACCTTTCCAGGAAACACAGTTGGTAGCAGTGAATTGGATTACATCGACAGAGGCAACCGAAAAGAACACATGGAATTACCAATGTTTGATTGGAACACCATTGCTGATGCAACTGATGATTTCTCATGGAAAAACAAGTTAGGGGAGGGTGGTTTTGGACCAGTTTACAGGGTGGGTAACATTATATTAAGTGATTAGGCTGTACCATTTTCATAAAACCTGAAGCTCACTTCTGTAATCTATGATCTCTAGGGAATGTTGGCAGAAGGGCAAGAAATTGCAGTTAAAAGACTTTCAAAAAGTTCCGGACAAGGAGTGGAGGAATTCAAAAATGAAGTCCTTTTGATTGCTAAACTTCAGCACCGAAATCTTGTGAGGCTTCTCGGTTGTTGCACTCAAAGAGATGAAAGGATGTTAATTTATGAATACCTGCCCAACAAAAGCCTGGAACACTTTATTTTTGGTTTAGTATTCTCTGCACTGAACTTTTTTCTAGTCAGTTTTTTTCTTCTCTTTTGAGAACTTAAACATAGCTGACTGAAACTAACTTAGACGTTAATGTTTCAGATGTTACAAGAAGCAAATTTCTGGATTGGAGTAAACGATGCCAAATCATTGAGGGAATTGCCCGTGGTCTTCTTTATCTTCATCAAGACTCTAGACTGAGGATTATACACAGGGATTTGAAAGCCAGTAATGTTTTATTAGATAATGATATGAACCCTAAGATTTCAGACTTTGGCATGGCTAGGACATTTGGGGTAGATCAAACTGAGGCAAACACTGATAGAGTTGTTGGAACATAGTAAGTGATCTTGAGTTTTTTTTCCATCATTCTCTTTATATAATCTGTGAGCTCACCGATCTTTTTGCTCTGAAAATCTTTCAGCGGTTATATGTCTCCTGAATATGCAATCGACGGGCTATTCTCAGTGAAATCTGATGTCTTCAGCTTTGGTGTTTTGGTACTAGAGATAGTGTGTGGTAAGAGAAACAGAGGATTTTACCATGCAGATCACCACCACAACCTCCTTGGGCATGTAAGGCTACAAGCTGAGAAGTTCAGAGAGCTCTGTGATGACTCTGTTGTTTAGTTAATAGTTATGCCAATTTTTTTTTCCCCTGTTTCAGGCTTGGCGACTGTGGACAGAAGACAGATCATTGGAACTAATCGATAAATCACTGGATGGCTCTTATTCTTTACCTGAAGCATTACGATGCATTCAGGTTGGTCTGTTATGTGTGCAACAACGACCAGAAGACAGGCCAAACATGTCATCTGCGGTTCTAATGTTGAGTGGTGAAAGGTCATTGCCTCAACCGAAGCAGCCTGGATTTTTCACAGAGAGGAATTTACCAGAATCAGAGTCTTCATCAAGTAAACGAAAATTACCTTTGAGCAATGAAATCACCATCTCATTAATAGAGGGTCGATAAGAAAGCACCTGTTTACATGAAGCAAAGGGGTTTCCTATAGATCCGAAGTAGTAGATAATGCTCGAGCTGGTCTACAAGCAAATGGTTTACAAATTGCAGTTGCTTTAGAGTGTTGTTGCTGTCCCTTTAAATTTTGCACCAGACTTGTACAAGGACTATTGAACGGCCTGTAGGAAGGCAAAAGATGCTCAAATATTAATATATTATTGTCAGTGTCTTGTTGAATTGCACTTAGATGTGTCAGGCAATTTAATCCATGATTAAATCATGAACCCATCTCTATACGCACATGCTGCTGGTGTCATCCAACCGGTTCGGTGAATTTGAAGGACTTGGTCTGGGTTCAGTTCCTTCCAAGCATCGACATACAGGAGAATCATGACATTGCAGCAAGCATTTCCTCCATTCTAAGAATGGATGTTACATACCAATGGGCGCTTTTCACTTAGAATAATGAGTGATTTCCATAAAAGATTTATATTTACAATCTTTCCTCAATTATCAAATAACGAATTCCTCATAAACGCGAATATTTGAGAGGTTTGAAAGAATTTGGGCAGCGTATCAAATAATTCGAGTTTCACATGAAATGTGAGTGGAGTCTCGAATATTTGAGAGGGTTTGAAGAAAGGAGACGTGCACGATGAAGGTCCCAATTGTAGAATCTGTTTGTAAATATTAATTGTAATACCTACAATCCTGTATAACAGTATTAAAAAAAAAAAAAAAAATGGATGTTACATTGATCAAACGAGACCACAGGTAATAAGTTCCCTGTGGTGATTTTTAGCTACCCAGATCAACTTCTGTTCGATTCCTGATACATTTATCGTACACCTAGAAAGAACTGGAACTGTTTTGGAGCTCATACTTGTAATAGACCTCATTTTCATCACACATGGATTCATAAGTATATATATTTCATTTCATTTCAAACCAGAAAAGCCTGTAAAATAAAGGCCATTCCACGAACCAGCTCTCAAACCTGGGAAAAATTGATTCACGATACCATGAAGATTGATTTGGATTTTGGAGAAATTGTCTCCAGTTCAGTGAGTGTTGTTGATTATGGAAGCAAAAGAAAGAACAAATGATGGGAACATCATTAAGCCTTCTACTGATCTCATTATTCATTTCTTGTATTAGTACTCATAATAGTGCAAAAGATAGATGGCCAATTGTTACTCAATCTATGAACTTACCATTTAATTGAAGCTGACAACACATAAATTTGACAATAATAAACTATTATCACCCAGCTGGAATTCATGGCCTTTAGAGCCATTTGTGGCCTTTGATTTTCGAGAAATTTTGAATTTGCTTCCCTTTTTGTTGAAAGCTATACATAATGCCATATATAGCTTTAAATTCAAATTTGTATTATTCAAGTCCTTTATTGAATTTCACCATAAAAAAAATAATAATAATTAGGACATGGGCATTTTAGCTAACATTAGTGTTAATTACACCAAAAAAGAACATAAATTAATATGAAGAAACTAATTGTTTGATTAATATTTATTATTTTGTTCTATTTTTTAACATTTGTTTGTTCATCAGCTCTAACAAACAAAAAGATGCGTGACAATGTGAAAGAAAGATATTCATATCTTTTGTGGCAAATTTTTTTTTTTACTGTCCATAAATCTATTATAATTATTGAATAGTCGATTAGATTTTTAACAAGGTAAAAAAATTAATAAATAAATAAGGATAAAGTAAATTTTACCCTTTTAATTATATTATCTGATAAGAATTTGTTTGCTCAATAATTTGTTTCCACTGATACTGGAGACATATCTATCCTTCAGAGGAAAGATATTACCCTATCTAAATATTTGAAAGGAGAATGAGCCCTGAACTCACATCCTCAGCATTTCAAAAGAATGGTGCTATTGGCAAGCCTCTGTAACTTTTTAAAAACCCCATGCTAATTTTAATTCCATTAATAATCTTACATTCTTCCTTTTCAATAAAGTGATAAGCCCATAAACTTTTATCCGAACCACCGCAAAATAATCTGGAACATGTTTGGCTTCTAACAACCTTCGGCCAAAGAAATTTCGGGTTTCAAAATTGCAACTCAATGCATTAACATGTTAACTTAGAGAAAAATATCAAATTTGAAATTTCAAACTTTTAGAGGTTTCACATCGAAATTTTGTTTCAACCTATCACTAAAGAGTGGAAGTGGGGTTAAAGAAATAGTATAGAGATGCAAGATGAGATTTATAAATACATGTGCTAAAAGATTTTATTTTAAATATAATTGTAAAAAAAGCTTAAAAACATAAATACACAAGGGGTTTCAAGAGATTTAAAGAGGAATTTCAATAGTCCAACTCATTTAAAAAGCTTGGTCTCTTCTTATAAACAAGAAGACTAAAAAAAATAAAAATAAAAATACTCAAAATTTAAATAATTTATGCTTACATGAGGTCATTCATATTCTTTATTTCTTAATGGACACATCTCAAGGGCTCCGAGGTAAAGACAAACCCAATTAAGGTCTAACAGGGTCATCAGACCATCTTGCTCCTTTATAAATTCTTTCAAATTCAGCTTATATTTAATTGAAGAGTGGAACTATGAGCACTATTATAATTTCCATTTAAAACTCCCTTTCTATTAAGAGGTACTTTAATTCCAAAATATCATTTTCTAATTTTTCAATTTCTTCTACTTAAATCCAAATATGCAAATATGGTTTTCTTAGAGAAAAGTTTGAATGATCAAATCATATATGTTTAACACAAAAAAGAAAATTCTACAATGCCATGATTAAAATCACGGCATAAATGTCATGATAAACATAAATTTTATAAATTATATATAAGATTATTAACTAGAGGTAAAACAAATAAATTAATATAAGATTACTAATTATTAAAACAATAAACATGGTTTCCATAGAATTTTAGTAAAAAATAGAATATTCGTTTATTTTATTTAAACAAAGAAATAGTCATAAAAAATTATACTGAAAACAATTGGAATAAGCACTATTAAATTGGTTCAACCATAAATTCTATAGGACATTTATGAATTTTTTTAAATTTCCTATAATAGTATATGTTTATTACACAAATTAATTAAGCAAAATTATTTACCTTAATGTGGATATAATCAAACAAAACAAAAATATATCTTATATTACTAGACACATATTTGATATATCAATAAAATTAAATCTAATTTTGAGCCTTATATATACTTTATACTTTATTATATATACTTTATAATGTTTTAAACTTTACTCTTTACTTATACTTAGAGTCCATTTGGGTTGCTATTGAGAAAATGTAGAAGGACGCAAAATCATTTTATCTTAAACTATGTTAAAAAACATTAAAAGAATAGTTTTTCAAATTTTGATTTTAAGAATAGTTTTTATATTTCATAAAACATCACATTTATTATATAAGCCCAAGACTATCATTATTCAATTTAAATACAAAATCAGTAAATATATACCGTACCAAATATTATAATGAGTTTTTATTTTACATTTTTATGCTTTTTTTAATTTTTTTCAATAACTCTTATATTAATTTACTTATTTACATTTTATTATTAAGTTTTGAGTGTAATCTACAAAATTTATATTTTATTTTATACTAAACACTGATTTGTAAGTTTTATGTTATATTTGTAAATTTCTATTTTGCTGACTAGTAAAACATCAATTTATCATTTTTATATTAATTTACTTATTTTACCTTATACTTCTAAGTCTAGTATTGCATTTTTAAATTTATGTTTTTTTTTCTACTTAGTATTGATTTATTAGTTTTATGTTATACTCGTAAGTTTTTATTTTGTTTACCAATAATATATCAATTTATCAGTTTTATATTAATTTATTTGTTTTACCTTCTATTTACAAGTCTTTATGTTTTATTTGCATAAGTTATGTTTAATTATAGGACATAGCTATGGTGCAATTGTGGTATTATACCACAGCTGCACCTAGCCATTGGATCCAGCTGCACACATTCACCATAGCTGGATCCAATGGCTAGGTACAGCTGTGGTATGGTACCACAGTTGCACCATAACTAGACCCTTAATTATAATATAATATCATGATTTTAATCATAGCATCATAGAATGAAGCCTTAATGTGTGTGTGTGTATGACTTAATTTGAGTTAAAATTGGACTCAAATGGCTAATTTATAACTTTTTTTTTTTACATTGACATGCAAGAAAATGGTAAAAAAAATTTTAAGTTATACAGAAAATTGATAGTAGACGAAGAGATCAATAAAGGATAATTAGAATGTATTAATAGAATCACATTAATTAGAAAGTAAAGTGTTTGTGAGGAAAAAAATAAAAAAGTGAAAATTGTTGTTCTTGTAATTATATGGGTATAAAGCATTAGAGAAAAAGTTATAGAAAGAAAAAAAATAGAGGTTTAATTGAATTTGTTCTGTCCTTTTATATAATTGCTAATAGAAATTATATAGGGGTGCTAATAGACCTATTCTTAATTGAAAGCTCTTAATTGATTTTTTTTTTTTTGAGAAGCTCTTGATTGAATTTGTTATGTCCTTTTATAGAAATTAGATAAGGGTGCTAAGAGCATCTCTAAAAAATTCTATAAATTTTACCTTTTAAATATCTATTTGTTTACCTATGTGGTAAATAGAAGAGTAAAAAAATATGTTATTCTTTAAAAGACTCTTCAAATATAAATAAGTTAATATTATTTTAATTAAATAACTATTTTTTTACAAGAAAAATCAATAGTAATTAAAACATCCTCTCTTTTTCTAATAAAAGGTAATAAAATATAAATTAAAGAAAGAGAAAATAACTTTTTAAATTTGAAGAGAGAAAATTATTTTTTATTTAAAGAATTTTGAATAAAGTATTTTTTAAAATTTTAAATTTTAATATGACTTGTTGATGCCGAAATCTGCTCGCCCTTGGACCGACCAGATTCTGTCACCAACGTTTGTGTTATCAACTATCACTCGAACCACTGGGGTTGGAATCGCCCTTCCCTCTCTCACTAGACCTGCGTTCAGCAAAAACGGATCAGAGACACCGGTGGTTTTGCCGGCGTAAACCCTCCGATGCCTAAGTTAGCACAAGGTGTTTACGGGAAAACAGTGTAATATGGATTTAAGAAATTTGTAAGGAAATGGCCTGGTTGCAATTTGGCAGCGTTTCCCCTCCCTCCGTTTTTCTGTCCCCTTTCTTCATCGATTTCTTCTTCTTTTATAGCGTTTGTCCCACGTCTTCCGCTTTTACCCTCTATCCCCCTTTTCTCGGGTTGTGGCCCCTCAGGGCTCTCACCGCATTGTGGCAAACGTGGGATCTTATGTGTCCTTCAGGAAAGCGCGCGCATGATGGGATCGTGTTCCCAGGGATGAGTGTCGTCACGGTATATACCTATGGTCGGTATGTTTCCATTGTTTTATTCATCTATGTTAGGCTCATGTTAGACCCCGTGCTTTCATATCACTTTTGGTCAGGCGGGAATAGTAGCATGACCGAGGTACTTTTATGTACTCAACAGTCCCAGGCGAGTGAAATGAGTGAAGAGTAGCCCGATGGTCAAATCTCGCCAACCCGGGGAACTTCTCATCTGGTCTTTTGTTTGCTGGGGCGGACCTGAGGTACCGTTTTTCTTCTGGGGAGATTCTGACCTGAGCATGGGCCTAAATGAGCATGTCCATTGTATATCTGGGCTTACATCCATTCTAGCCTCTTGTGACGGTTAATGACGTGGCATCTCCAGACTCTTCGTATTTGAAATTTGAAACGACGGGCTATCCGTCCTCGATATATGGGGGGGTGAGCTAGCATATCCCATCACTTAAATGCTTCTATTTTCCTCTTTTCGTTTCAAATCCCTAGACTGGAGTCATCATCATCTTGTTATTCGTTTCTCCGCCGTTAACCAAATTTTCTCTGAACTTTGCTCACACTTCCAGCGTCCGGAGTATCCATTTGCTGGGTGTTTTCTCTGTCACGGCAGCGCTATCAGTGTCAGTCTACTCCAGGTATAGCCTTTAACCTTTTCTTTGGCTGTTGTTGATTGGGTTCTGTGTTGCCCGTTTGTGTCCATATACTCGAGTTTTCTCTGTTTTCTTTTGGGATTCCGGTATGTCAAATCGGAAGAGGAAGTTAATTGTTGATGAGGGTGATGAAGAATCAGGGGATTCAGGCCTCAACGTGCCAATACCCACCGATTTTTTAGGTCCCTCCAGTAGTGTAGGTCCTCCCCATGGTAGGGATACCCTTGAGTACCCACGCCCCCTGTTTGTCTCTCCCTCTCCCGAATTAGAGCTTGTAGGAAATAGAGGTGGACCTGCGTCGGGCTCTGGTGAGAACCACAGCTTTGGTGGGGTTGGGATCCCTGAAGGAGTTGGTGATGGTGAGGGCGATTCGGGCCAGAAAGGAACCTAGGGTGGAGGTGACTCTACCCTATTGATTTCATGGCTTGTGCCACCACCCCCACTGATCTATTTAAGCTTAGGAACCTCTACAACATCCCCAGCGATGTTCTTCTTGTAGTTCCTGGAAAAGGTGATGTCCCTAGTCGGCCTCCGAAAGGGTATGTGACGATGCACTTGGAGAGTTTCAGACTAGGAGCTCGGCTGCCCCTTCAACCTTACTTTGCCAAGATACTGGGCGGTATGCACCTGGCCCCAGGTCAGCTACACCCAAATGGGTGGAGGGTTCTCTCGGCAATGTTTGTGTTATGGGAGAGGTGCGGGTCGGAGGAGCCTTCTCTTGTTGAAGTGAAACATCTGTACCAGCTGCGGAGTAGCCCGAAGGAGGCAGGCTGGTACTATTTCATGTCCAGTTCCGCAAAGAGGAAACCGATCACTGGGTTTCCATCTTCATGTAAAAATTGGAAGAACAAATTCTTCTTTGCTGGAGGGAACTGGTGTCCGGCGGTTCGGTCGCTTGGTGGGGACATTTATCTTCCCACCTATTTTGTCACCCCAGGTTGTTCATTTTTTGCCTATATTCTTTCTCAAATTGCCACTCATTGGGTTCTTTAACCTTGTTTGTTTTTTCAGAATCGTGGGGTTTGGTGAAGGACCTTGAAGACCGACCTTTGCTTCAGGTGGAAACTGCTCTGTTGAACGCGTCTACTTGCCAAGACCTCCTGTCGCCAACAAACTTGGTCGGTTCTGGTTTAGTAGATATTGCCGCTGGAATGGATAACAAGATCCTCAGCGCGTTGAGCAGAAAGCGTGGTCGGGCTCCGGGAAGCTCCAGCAACCCTCCTCCTCCTCCAAAGAAACCCAGCGTTGGTTCTTCCAAGGCGCCAGTTCCTGCTCTGCCCCCTCCTCCACCTCGTAAGAGTGGTGGGGATAAAACCTCCGACAAGAGTCCTGAGGTCAGCTTGCAGTCTGGGGACCGCTCTTCTCCTCTTCCATCTCGGGATCAAGGTGACTACCTGAGCCCATATCAGAAGGATTATAGAAAATCGGTTGGGCCCAAGATGGTGAAGGACATCGAGAGCATGAGCCTCTCTGAGTTAGCTGCTTCTGTTCAAAGAGTCTCCTTCAGGCTGGCCACAATGGTCTCGTGCTACAAGACCGGGTCGGCGCGTCATGAGAGGAAGCTTTGATAACCGGGAGTTGAAAAGAAAGTTGAATCTCGCCGACCGCCCAAGGAGAAAGCGGCTGAACAAGCACGGAGCTTGAGGAGAAAGTTGTTGTTCGAGTCCACTTCCTCCAAGCTTGAGGTTGAGTTGGGTGATCGAAATCCGATCTTGCTACCCAAAGTGAAAGGGATACTCTGAGGATCGCCCTTGAAGGAGAGATCAAATCCCTGAAGGACCAGCTGGCTGAGGAGAAAAGCAAATCCGCTGATGTGGATGATCGGCTGGATGCCGAGTATGACTCCGGGGTTGCTTTTATAAGTGCATCATGTATGCTTGGGACGAATACCCCGAGCTCGACATGAGCAAGGGTGGAGAGGTATGGCCGGGTGATAAGGCGAGGATGAGCGGGAGCAGGTGGAGGGTCCTTGGGATGAGGTGCGGGAGGGAGGAACTGGGCAGCGTGTCTTTGAAGTGGGACAGGGGTCCACGCCTCCTCCTCCCGGTATTGCTGATCTTCCACCTCTCGAGATAGCTGACCCTTCTCCTACCAAGGTCGTTGACCTTCCTAATCCTTAGTTCTATTTTTGTAAAAACTCTATATTGTTATTTGCTTTGTAAACCTTTGAACATTTATAAATTTTTAAATGCTCTCTATTGGCTTTCTTGTCT
Source organism: Citrus mangshanensis (assembly GCA_030449895.1). Classification (NCBI taxonomy): domain Eukaryota; kingdom Viridiplantae; phylum Streptophyta; class Magnoliopsida; order Sapindales; family Rutaceae; genus Citrus; species Citrus mangshanensis. The sequence continues at coordinate 167,925 of JASUUJ010000178.1, read as the reverse complement.
GGTTTTACTCACGGGTTGCAAAACAACTTGGCAATTTATCCGATTTTTGTTGGTTTTTTAGTGCATTGACCAGGAATAGCCATCCGTTTGCCTTAGCGAAATTTTCGCAAAATTGCCTGCTGGTCTTCGGTGACCGAGCAGGAGCGGACACTTATTTGCCTTGGTAGAGTTTTCGTAGCTTTAGCTGTTGGTCTTTCGTTGTAGGCACTTGCCTTAGTAGAGTTTTCAGTAACTTTTGGTCTTTCGTTGAGCAGAGGTAGGCACTTGCCTTAGTAGAGTTTTCGTAGCTTTTTGGTCTTTTTGAGTAGGCACTTACTTGCCTTAAGTGACACTTTCGAGAAATTGGGTCTTCGTTGACCGAAGTATAGCACTTACTTGCCTTAGTAAAATCTTCAGTAAATTTATTGGTCTTTCGTAAGAGGCACTTACTTGCCTTAGTGACACTTTCGAGAAATTAGGTCTTCGTTGTGAGCGAACTAGGCACTTACTTGCCTTAGAAACATTTGATAAATTAATGGTCTTCGGTGAGCGAAGTGCACTTACTTGCCTTGGCAAAATCTTCGTAAATTTTTTGGTCTTTCGTGGACCGAGCAGTATTTACTTGCCTTGGTAAAATCTGCATAAATTTCTTGGTCTTTCGCTGAAGGTACTTGCCTTGGTAGAATCTTCGTAAATTTATGGTCTTTCGTGGACCGAGCAGTAACTACTTGCCTTGGTAAAATCATGTAAATTTAGGCTTTGGTCTTTCGCGGACCGAAGTAAACTTACTTGCCTTGGTAGAATATTCAGTAAATTTAGGTCTTTCGTTGAGAGGCAACTTACTTGCCTTGGTAAAATCTTCGTAAATTTAGTTCTTTGGTCTTTCGTGGACAGGCACTTGCCTTGGTAAAATTTTTATTGATTAGACTAGCGGGGATTTCATCGAATTCATCTTTATTGAAATTTGAATGTATTACAAAAACATAGAATATATGCATGTGCGACAGGCCATCGGTATTTGACAAATATAACTTATCAAATTGAAGATTTAGTAGAGTATTTTGCTTACCGCAACTTCCTCAGTTTCTCAACAGCTCTTGGCGGCCCTTTTTGAGTCTCCTTGATTATCTGTAGAGGTAACCTGCAGCGTCTCCTTGGCAGCATAACAACTCCTTGCCATCCTCTGTCGCCTTTTACTACGCCAACTACCCCATTTACTGTATTTTGCCAAGTAATGCGTGGATACAACGCATTGGCTTATCCTCATGAATGGTCTCCCAGTATCATCCGGTGAGGCTTCTTTCCTCTACCACGACAAAATCCATCATTGTTCTTTCAAATGGCTTTGTCCCCATAGTAATTGGGAGTTCAACGATCCCAGGAGTTAACCGTCCTCCTAATCCCTTCAAGGATGTATTCGTTTCCACTTTAAGTGAAATTCCCATATCATCTAAGGCCGACTTAAAGAATGTCTCTTGAAGATTCGCCGTTGCATCGCCACCAATGCTTTAATCACCAGTGCATCCTCGTGAGGGTACAAAATGCCCTTTTCGTCGTCCTCTGTCCACATAATAGGAACTTGCCGCACTTTTACCCTCTTGGCTGCTGGCAAATTGAAAAACACTTCTTTGCTAGTCAGGGCGTATCTCCCATAGTTCTTCCGTGCCCTGTTCGAATCCCCGGCCAATGTTAGCCCTCCTGCTATCACCTGGATAGTCGGCTGCTCACGCCCAGATCCTCTCAACTCCTTCATCCCGTGTGTGTGATTCCATGAGGGGATATTCCATCTACATACTCGTCAAGTATCGGTTCCTCACTAAATCCTCCACGAATCTTGAGTCACGACATTGGCGATAGTGTGACCGTGAGTGTCGTGGAATTTGCAGAATCTGCTCTTATCCCGTCGGTGAGTCGGTTTAGTTATTGGGACTGGAGGGTACACCAGGCCTCGTCCCTCGATCCTCTCATACAATTCTTCCATTGAGATCTTTAATGGAGTGTACTGTCTATATGTCAAGCCTCTGCTCGGCTATCATGAACGTCACCTCGGTGGCATAGTCGCTAATCGATCTGGTCGTCTAGCCCGGATGCATGTAATGCTCGGAAGTGTTATGATAGGGTCGTGACCATCTGCCGGAATTCTCGGCCGATCCGGAATGGGGACGTGGAGGTTGAGCCGTTGTCAGGCTGTGATCTCGGAGCTATGGGGTAAGGCGGGATCGATGTTCCGCCCCCGAGGGTTCCCACTCGCTTTCCCGACCCGCTCCCATTTGGAGTTCTCCTTTCCTCGTCTCGGCTCCTCTTGTTCACTCTTTATCTTTGCCGATTTTTCTTCTTCGATTTCGATATCTCTCTTTGCCTGCTCATATCCTGCTGAATAATTCTGCACCAGGGGGCTTCTCAGGTTATACCATAGCCGGCCTATCCTCACACCCTCCTTTAAACCCTTCAACGCCTGCGGGTGATTGAAAGCTCCCAAATCAAGCACGGCTCGGTGGTATCGCTTTACAAAATCCCGTAGGACTCGTGCTCCTCTGTTTCATCCCCATCAATTCCATCATGTCGCCCTCAGGGCCTTTCGGCCAACTCCGGCACATCTGCTCATACCCTTTATACTTCCGGGGCGCGGTACCATTCTCGAGCTCGTCCCTCTAGCGTCAGGGAACGCCCGCACCTAGTGGTGTCCGCACACCCGTCATGTCGTTGAAACGCTCAATGTGCAGTCACTTCGCCGGAGTATTTGAGGTCGGGAAGTGGAAGTCTCTTGGGATTATGGTACCCATGATCTCAATTGATGGAGATTCTTCATCTAGCATTATCCTCCAGCTCGGGGACTTTCTTTTGCCCTGTATCTCTTCTATCACTTGCGCTAATCTGCGCACCTCCTCCATTCTATAGCACGGTCAAGATCCGTGCATTATCGATCTCGCTCTGCTCGGCGCTCTGCAACCTCTCGAGCTCTCCTTCATCAACATTTGCTCCTCGGCCATTAGTTTCCCGTGTCGTAGATTGGTCTCTCCCTTCATCCACGTGTTCCCCGGGATCCGACCAGTGGGGATGCACCCATTAAGTTGGTCTGCGGGCGGAGGATTTCTCGACTCGACGCCCAGGCCGGGTTCTGCTCCGACTTCATCTCTTCCCACGGGGTTTCACAATCCCTTCTCCGCTCATCCTCAACTCAAAGCAATACGGACGCGAGAGTCTCCATTTGTTTCTCCATCCGCTCCGTCTGTCTTGCATCATCTCTCTCATTCGCAATTTCCGGAGAGTGATTGTCTCCACCGTTTCATTATCCTCCTCAAAGTATCCTTTCTTGACACATCCATATCCGATCGCCTGCTTTCGCTAATTTGGTGGTAGCTTTTATTCGGCTCCCACGAGCGCCAAAATGTTGATGCTGAAATCTGCTCGCCCTTGGACCGACCAGATTCTGTCACCAACGTTTGTGTTATCAACTGTCACTCGAACCACTGGGGTTGGAATCGCCCTTCCCTCTCTCACTAGACCTGCGTTCAGCAAAAACGGATCAGAGGCGGTGGTTTTGGCGTAAACCCTCCGATGCCTAAGTTAGCACAAGGTGTTTACGGGAAAACAGTGTAATATGGATTTAAGAAATTTGTAAGAAATGGGCAGTTGCAATTTGACGTTTCCCTCCCTCTGTTTTTCATCCCTTTTCTTCATCGATTTCTTCTTCTTTTATAGCATTTGTCCCACGTCTTACCCTCTATCCCCCTTTTCTGGGTTGTGGCCTGGGGCTCTTTGCATTGTGGCAAACATGGGATCTTATGTGTCCATCAGGTTAGGAAAGCGCAGCGCGATTCTGTGGGATCGTGTTCCGCTTTCTGGGATGAGTGTCGGCTCAGTATATACCTAGTCGGTATGTTTCCTGGTTGTATTCATCTCTGTTAGCCCCGTACCTTTCATATCACTTTGGCGATCCGTCGGGAAGGAATAAATGCAGTACTTTATGTACTTATTTCTTTAAATAAATAATAAAATCTTATTTGAAGAGTATTTTGACGCACTGTTAATTGAAAGCTCCGAATTTTTAAGCCCATTTAAAGTGTAATTGTGTTATGGCTTTTTTACTTTTGGCCCACCTTCTAGATTGATTGAATTAACATAATTATCCTTAGGGTCCGCCTAACTTACGTTCAACGTAAGTTACGCTCAGCCCGTCCAATTTCATATAGTCCCCCTATACTTTATACTATTTATATTTTATTCATAAATATTATAAATTTTTTGAAATGTAAAATTTCGTTTAACCCCCTTATACTCAATTTTATTTTATTAAAATTATAGAGTATGAATTCGCCCCCATAATTTTAAATTCTCAAAATAACCTCCATTTAATTAAAAATATAATTATTGTTAAATGAATTATAATTATAATTATAATTTTATTATAATCATAAATATTTTTTAATAGATTATTGTTATTATTAATAACGATAATAAAAAATATTATAATTAATTAATCTATTAACAATAATTAATAATATTTTTATTAAATTGTTAGTAATAATAATAATAATTAATGATAATCACCATATTTATGATTATAATAAAATGGAATAAACACTGAGTCTATATTTATATAGGAGACTCTTTTATATTTCTATACATTTTAATTTCAAGTACTTTTAGGATTTTTTTGTTACCTTCATAAATAATGATTTTGTAGGCATCTCATTATTAAACGGTCATTTTTAAGTGCTTTTTGCTAAGTTGTTACACATTCGAGGATGTAAACACATTTTTCTTGCTTCTATTTTTTAAATACAAAATTATTTTTATTGGGTCAAGCTTAAAATTCTGACAGAAATTATCATTCATTGGTCTCTTGAAACCCGATAATGAGTATTTAAAGTCGAAGGTAGCATTAGCAATATATTCACTATTAGTTAGATAATCATTAATTATTATTATTATTATTATTATTATTAACAATTTATAATGCTTTTTATTCTTGTTATTAATAATAACAATAATCTATTAAAAAATATTTATGATTATAATAAAATTATAATTATAATTATAATTCATTTAAAAATAATTATATTTTTAATTAAATGGAGGTTATTTTGAGAATTTAAAATTATGGGGGCGAATTTATACTCTATGATTTTAATAAAATAAAATTGAGTAGAGGGGGCTAAACAAAATTTTATTTTAATAACAATAATCTATTAAAAAATATTTATGATTATAATAAAATTATAATTATAATTATAATTCATTTAACAATAATTATATTTTTAATTAAATGGAGGTTATTTTGAGAATTTAAAATTATGGGGGCGAATTCATACTCTATGATTTTAATAAAATAAAATTGAGTATAAGGGGGTTAAACGAAATTTTACATTTTAAAAAATTTATAATACTTATAAATAAAATATAAATAATATAGAATATAGGGGGACTATATAAAATTGGACGGGCTGAGCGTAACTTACGTTGAACCTAAGTTAGGCGGACCCTTATCCTTATATAGTTTTTATGTTCACAAAAATATCTTACCAAAACACCGTTTAGCACATCAAACCAAAAAAAAAAAAAAAAGCACAAAACTTAGGTTGGGTCCCGCAGCTACGTCTTCTTCCTCACACACCGCCTGTGATTTGAAAAAGTTGGGCGGGTTATTGACTGATTTTGATTTTGGCAAAATGATAATCAATTTTGTAGAATGTATGGGGTTAGTGAATGATGTTCAATTGTTCGTTTAAAAACAACAATGATATATGGCCTGACGGTTTGTTAACTGAACAAACTAGTGATTGTTTTCGGGTAGATGAAACGATGAATGATAATCTGATCTTGATCAATTTTATCTTTATGGTATATTTTGATGACCCATGTTTACTGACAATTCTTTAATGGTTTGATGAACATAAAAATTGATTTATTTTTTTTTATGTATATTGCTGAGAATTTTGTCGAGAAATTTTTTTAAATGTTATTGTTCGATGGTGAATCTTTATTTATTTATTTTTTTTTCTCTTTTCCTCCACTGTTCCGAGGTGCAAATTTGGGGATGCTATCAAAAGGAAAACAAAGTTGAATTCAGTGAAAATATGAACATTGTGTCACCAAAATCCAATGGGCAGACTTTGGCCGATTCAACTCCACTCGATTGGAATCAGTCCTCAAATGGTTATGGCTAGTGAGTCTTGCCTTATCCGCCAAGTTTTTCTATTTGGTTATGGTTAATACTTTTCTTTTCTGACAGATATTATGTTTTCTGTGGTTAGTTAATTGGTTAACAATGTGACTTGGCTAACAAAGTATCACATACATTTTGTCAATATACGTATGTCGGTAACACCTGATTTTCCCTCATCTTTCTTGCTAGATTAAGACAATCATATGATAAGTCAAACAGTGATGACGAAGATGATGTTGACGATGATCAGTCTTTAGAGTTGGGTCCACGCTGAACAAGGAAAGTGAAAGGAATATTAAATTAAGGTACCGTATTGACTTAGACTCTTAGGTTACTGGACAGATTGGGCAGGTGAATCCCGGTTCATTTGAGCAAACTATGCCTCCTGATTTTCTGTATTATTATTATTATTATTATTATTATTATTATTGCGTTAACAGAAGAAAAAAGTCAATAATTACCTCTACTGAATGCTTTCAAGTTTCATCCTATTTATGGAAAAAGGAATATGAGAAAATACTGTTAGTAGAAAGCATAATCAAGCAGATGCAAGGCGCCAAAATGTTAATTATCTACTGTTTTCTGTTTTATACCATAAGAACCGCCACTGCACAAGACACCCTTAATCTTGGACAATCCATCCGAGATGGTGAGACATTAGTTTCAGCTAACGAAAGCTTTGAACTAGGATTTTTCAGTCCTGGGAAATCAAAGAGTCGGTACCTTGGAATATGGTACAAGAAAATAGGAAATGGGACAGTTATATGGGTTGCCAACAGAGATGCTCCACTTTCTGATCGCTCTGGAGCTTTAAATATCAGTAGCCAAGGAAATGGAACCCTCGTCCTTCTGAATAGTACAAATGGCATTGTTTGGTCATCCAATGCATTGAGAACTGCCCGGAAGCCAGTTGCAGTGCTTTTGGAATCAGGAAATCTTGTTGTAAAAGATGGAAAGGATATTGACCCAGATAACTTTTTGTGGCAGAGCTTTGATTATCCATCCCATATCTTAATTGCAGGTATGAAACTTGGAGTAAACTTGGTTACTGGTCTGAACAGGTTCATATCATCCTGGAAGAGCGCAGATGACCCTGCACGAGATGATTACGTATATGGGATAGATCCCAGTGGTGTTCCTCAAGCTGTGTTCAGGAAGGGGTCTACAATAAGATACAGAGCAGGTTCGTGGAATGGTCTTCACTGGACGGGGATGCCTCAACTGCAACCAAATCCAGTATATACGTTTGAGTATGTGTCGAATGAGAATGAGGTATTTTACAGGTTTAACCTCATTAAAAGTTCAGTACCTAGTATGATGGTGATGAATCCATTAGGGGATCCACAACGGTTGACATGGATGGAACAAACACAGAAATGGGCACCATTTGTGCCGTTCTCCGGATTGATCCTTGATCAGTGTGACAATTACGCACTATGTGGTGCATATGCTGTTTGTAACATGAATTCTAACTCGGCTAAATGTGAATGCTTGGAAGGGTTTGTACCCAAATCACCAAGTGAATGGGATCTTTTAGATAAGTCTGATGGGTGTGTTCGAAGGACTCAGTTAGATTGCGAACATGGAGATGGCTTTCTGAAGCGTGAATCAGTTAAATTGCCTGATACTCGTTTCTCTCTGGTTGATAACAAGATCAGCCTCTTGGAATGCAAGGAATTGTGTTCAAAGAATTGTTCTTGTACAGCATATGCTAATGCTGACGTCAGAGGAGGAGGAAGTGGGTGCTTACTCTGGTTTCATGACTTGATTGACATGAAAGAACTTTCAGAGAGTGGGCAAGACCTTTTTGTAAGGATGGCTGCTTCAGAACTAGGTATCCTTTCTTTCCCTTCTTTCCGTTATAGTAACATTATTCTATTAATTTTAGTGACAAGCTTATTTTATTTCAAAGTACACTCTTTTTTGTCCGCCGTAATTTCGTTGCAGTTACTACATAAATTTGGAATTTCTGATGTATCTTATCAATGACATTATTAAGTCCATCCTTGAGACTTTAGTTGAATTTATTGTACGTGAACTCAAGAATATAGTTCCATTGCAATTTTCCAGATGATATTGAGAGAAAAAAACCCAAGAAGAAAAAGAAAGTGGCGATCGTAATCACATCTGTATTGTTAGTCACCGGAGTAATTTTATTAGGAGGGTTCGTGTATTTGTGGAAAAGGCGACAACGAAAGCAAGGTTAGTCAGCTCATGAAATACTTTGTTGATTTCATAAAGTATCAGAGATGGAAACTGTTGCACAAAATTAAACACTTACGCACGACAATGCTTTAATGTTAATCTTTAATTTTGAAGAAAATCAATTGTTTTTAAGGGAGTCAATTTCCTACCTTTCCAGGGAAGGCTGATGGTAGCAGTAAATTGGATTACAATGACAGAGGCAACCGAAAAGAAGATATGGAATTACCAATATTTGATTGGATGGCCATAGCTAATGCTACTGATAACTTCTCAGACAAAAACAAGTTGGGGGAGGGTGGTTTTGGACCAGTTTACAAGGTAAAATAACATTATGCAGTTTGACTGTACCATTTTAATGTAACAAGAAGCTTACATCTGTAACCGGTGATTTCTAGGGAGTGCTTATAGAGGGGCAAGAAATTGCGGTTAAAAGACTTTCAAAAAGTTCCGGACAAGGAATGGAGGAGTTCGAAAATGAAGTCCTTTTGATTGCTAAACTTCAGCACCGAAATCTTGTGAAGCTTATCGGTTGTTGCACTCAAAGAGATGAATGGATGTTAATTTATGAATACCTGCCCAACAAAAGCCTGAACGACTTTATTTTTGGTTTTCTCTACACTGAACATTTTTTCTGGTCATTTTTTTTCTTCTCTTTTGAGAACTTATCCTTAGTTGATCGAAACTGAGTTAGATTTTAATGTTTCAGATGTTACAAGAAGCAAATTTCTGGATTGGAGCAAACGATGCCAAATCATTGGAGGAATTGCTCGTGGTCTTCTTTATCTTCATCAAGACTCTAGGCTGAGGATTATACACAGAGATCTAAAAGCCAGTAATGTTTTGTTAGATAATGAGATGAACCCTAAGATTTCAGACTTTGGCATGGCTAGGGCATTTGGGATAGACCAGACTGAGGCAAACACTAATAGAGTTGTTGGTACATAGTAAGTGAGCTTGCATTTGTTCATTATTCTCTTTTTATAACCTGTGAACTTACCAATTCTTTTGCACTGTAACTCTTTCAGCGGTTATATGCCTCCTGAGTATGCAATAGATGGGCTATTCTCAGTGAAATCTGATGTTTTCAGCTTTGGTGTTTTGGTACTAGAGATAGTGTGTGGTAAGAGAAATAGAGGATTTTACCATGCAGATCACCACCACAACCTTCTTGGACATGTAAGGCTATTGACTGAGAAGCTCCGAGAAGCTCTGCAATGACTGTTTAATTATGGCATTTTTTTCAATCTTTTTCAGGCCTGGCGGCTGTGGATAGAAGAGAGACCGGTAGAACTAATCGATAAATCACTAGGTGGCTCTTATTCTTTATCAGAAGTATTACGATGCATTCAGGTTGGTCTGTTATGTGTTCAACAACGGCCTGAAGACCGGCCAAACATGTCATCTGTGGTTCTAATGTTGAGTGGTGAAAGGTCACTGCCTCAACCGAAGCAGCCTGGATTTTTCACAGAGAGGAACCCACCAGAATCAGGGTCCTCATCAAGTAAGCGAAGCTTACTCTCAACCAATGAGATCACCATCTCATTAATAGAGGGTCGATAAGAAAACACCAGTTTACATCGATCAAAGGTTTTCCTGTAAATCGCAAACAGTAGATAATGCTCGAGCTGGTCTACAAGTAATGGTTTACAAATTGCAGGTGTTTAAAGGTGTTGTCGGTAATCAGTATCCCTTTAAATTATGCACCAGACTAGGTCAATGACTATTGATTGGCCTCCTGTAGGAAGGTTAAAGGTATTCAAATAGTATTGTCAGTATCTTGATTAACTGCAATAAATGTCTTATTTTTAGAATCTTATTTTGTGAAAATGTTTGTGATCTCCAGAATTAATCATCATATCTATCATGGATGTTGTTTTCTTTATCACCCCTTTTTTTTACACTCTGCAATGCAATTCTTTAATTCTATTTGTTTGTTTGAGCAAAGTTCTTAATTTTTTGCAATTATTTTTATAAGTTTTGATTTTGAAAAAATGCAGTCCCATTTGATAAGGTAGATAACTGAAATTTTTGAAAGCTCATTTCATTTCCAGTGTGGGGCTAATGGCCCCGCTTAGGCATTGTGACATATTTTAACTTCATAACCCCTGAAAGAAAGATAAAAAGTAATGGAATTTTTAAACATTCCACCTCCAGTATTGCCTTTGATTTTAACAGAAAATGGTGGTCAACTGAGTGGAGTTCCTACGTGCAGCAAAGTTGTGTACTTTGTGAAGAATCAAGAGGTTATTTTGGGAAGCCAGCTCACTGACTTATTATGATTAGTTTTTATTATCAGCAACGAAATTCATTTTTGGAATCGTTGTGGCTTGCTTAGATTCTCGGGTTTGCTGAATGTTTGGTCACCAACAACTCTTGGTTTCTATGTTATTTTATTTCATATATTGGGTGGGTGTTGTTATTCCATAAATCATGGGGTTAGTATAACAAAAAATTAGGGTCTGTAGATTAATTTCCCCAAAAAAAAAGAAAAGAAAAGGTCTGTAGATTTGCCTTATGTGCCAAGATTTCTGTAATAGTAGTCACGGACCTCATGGCTGACAGAATCGTACTCCACATGAACACCCCATTTTCCCTACATCGTTCTTGCCAGTATAAAAAGTATGTGTTAGATCCAAAAGTCTTGAAGCTGTTGAGTAAATTATCTGGGCCCCTTGAAAGCTACTTGAGTAAATTGAAGGAAAGTGAAAGGTTAGCTGGCTATCTTGAATCAGACGTCCATAAAGCACGATATTTTGCCTCTGCCCTCAGAAACAAGGTTAATTGACAACAATTGACAGGTTACGTCCAATTCATTTGGGAGGCATATTGCTCATGACTTTTCAACATTTTGGGTGTGAAAAGTGCTTACCTATTAAGAATTTCAGCCAACAGTCCATCAAGGTGTATAGTATCTGTACTAATGCCTTTCATTCTAACATTGGCAACAAATTGTATGAAACAAGCTATTAGTATAAGCATGAGCTAGATGGAAGGCTTCAATTTGTTAATTATCTACAGTTTTCTGTTTTATATTATCAGTGCTGCCAGAACACTAGATACCATCAGTCTTGGCCAGTCCATCAAAGATGGTGAGACATTAGTTTCTGCTAAAGAAAGCTTTGAATTAGGGTTTTTCAGTCCTGGGAATTCAAACATTCGGTACCTGGGAATATGGTACAAGAAGATAGCAGAGGGGACTGTTACCTGGGTTGCCAATAGAGATGCTCCACTTTCTGATCGCTCAGGAGCTCTAAGAATTAATGGCGAAAGGAATGGAATTCTTGTCCTTCTGAATAGCACAAATGACACTGTTTGGTCATCCAATTCTTCAATTAGTGCACAGAAACCTGTTGCAGTGCTTATGGAATCAGGAAATCTTGTTGTGAAAGATGGAAAAGATAATAACCCAGATAATATCTTGTGGCAGAGCTTTGATTATCCATGTGATACCTTGTTACCAGGTATGAAATTAGGAATAAACTTGGGTACTGGTCTGAACAGGTTTTTATCGTCCTGGAAGAGCACAGACGACCCTGCTCGTGGTGATTTCACATATGGGTTAGATCCTCGTGGTATTCCACAACTAGTTCTTAGAAAGAATTCTATAATAACATTTAGAGCAGGCTCGTGGAACGGTCTTCATTGGACGGGGGTTCCTCAGCTCCAACCAAATCCAGTATATACATTTGAATATGTGTCAAATGAGAAAGAGGCATTTTATACATATAATCTCAGTAATAGTTCAGTGCCTTCCAGGATGGTGATAAACCCGGCAGGTACTGTGCAGCGTTACACGTGGATGGAAAGAACGAAGACTTGGACATTGTTCTCTCGGTTTTCTGGAGTGACGCTTGATCAGTGTGACAGTTATGCACTATGTGGGGCATATGCTAGTTGTAACATCAATTCTAACTCTCCTGAATGTGAATGCTTGCAAGGGTTTGTACCCAAATCTCAACGAGAATGGGATATGCAATATAAGTCTGGTGGGTGTGTTCGCAGGACTCCATTGGATTGCAAACATGGAGATGGCTTTCTGGAGCACAAAGCAGTGAAATTGCCTGATACACGTTTCTCTTGGGTTGATAAGAACATCACTCTTTGGGAATGCAAGGAGTTGTGTTCTAAGAATTGTTCTTGCACAGCATATGCCAATGCGGATGTCAGAGGACGAGGAAGTGGGTGCTTGCTTTGGTTCCATGACCTGATTGACATCAAAGAACTTCCTGAGAGTGGTCAAGACCTTTTTATACGGATGGCTGCATCAGAACTAGGTATCCCCTTCTTTTCCTTCTGCTCTTTTTACTAACAGCAATCTATTAAATCTAGGTTAATTTCTTTGCAGATGCTGCGTAAATTTAGAATTTCTGATGTATATTGTTAATGACATTATTTGCTCCAAACTTGCTAATTCTGTTGAATCTATTGTGTTTCTACTCAAGAATATATATATTTTTGAAACTCTATTACAACTTTTCAGATAATGTTGAGAGAAGAAGACAATCCAAGAATAAAAAGCAAGTGATGATCATAATAACATCCATATCATTGGCTACAGCAGTTATTTTCATAGGAGGGCTCATGTACAGGCGGAAAAAACACAGTAATCAAGGTAAATTACGGTAATAATGTGGCATCAGTTCAGCTACTTCTTGTAACATTTGTGTGGCTAGTTTGAGGTGTGATTACCTCTTTTCTATGTTTTGCTGCTACATTTTTATTTTATTTCAATAAAATCACCTTACTTAGGTGAGGATTCATCGAAAAAAAAAAAGAAAAAAAGGTAAATAAGCTCATGAATCATGATCATGAAACACCATTTTGATTTCATGAAGTATCAGATAGAGGAAACTTTTGCACCAAATTAAACATTTATGCATAGCAATGAGGGTTCTTCATTAGTTTTGAAGATTCCTACAATTTCATGGAAGACTGATGACAGCCATAAATTGAATTACATTGTCAAAGGCAACGAAAAAGAAGAAATGGAACTACCAATATTTGATTTGAAGATCATAGCTAATGCCACGGATAATTTCTCAGAGAAAAACAAGATAGGAGAGGGTGGTTTTGGACCAGTTTACAAGGTAACATTATATTATGTGATTAGTCTGTACCATTTTCATGTAAAACAAAGCTTACTTCTGTGACCAATGATTCGTAGGGAATGTTGATAGAGGGGCAAGAAATTGCAGTTAAAAGGCTTTCAAAAGGCTCTGGACAAGGAATGGAGGAGTTCAAAAATGAAGTCCTTTTGATTGCTAAACTTCAGCACCGAAATCTTGTGAAGCTTCTTGGTTGTTGCACTCAAAGAGATGAACGGATGTTAATTTATGAATACCTGCCCAACAAAAGCCTGGACTACTTCATTTTTGGTTTGATATTCCATAAATTCGAGTCATTCTTGTCTTACAGTAATTATTTTCATATTCTCTTTTTCAGAACTTAAGCAAAGGGCTGATCTCACCTAGGATGATGAATTTTCAGATACAACCAGAAGCAAATTATTGGATTGGAGCAAACGAAGCCACATCATTGCTGGAATTGCTAGAGGGCTTCTTTATCTTCATCAAGACTCTAGGCTGAGGATAATACACAGAGATCTTAAAGCCAGTAATGTTTTATTAGATAATACGATGAACCCGAAGATTTCGGACTTTGGCCTGGCTAGATCATTTGGGGTAGATCAAACTGAGGCTAACACTAAAAGAGTTGTTGGAACATAGTAAGTGAGCTTGTTTTTATTTTCTTTATATAATCAGTGAACTCACCAATTGTTTTGCACCAACTTTTTCAGTGGCTACATGTCTCCTGAGTATGCAATAGATGGACTATTTTCAGTAAAATCCGATGTCTTTAGCTTTGGTGTTTTGGTCCTAGAGATAATTTGTGGAAAGAAAAATAGAGGATTTAACCATGCTGATCATGATCACAACCTTCTTGGACATGTAAGTCTTTAAACTGAGTAACAAAGAATTAGGTCAAAACTAATCATATAATTATAGAATCTCTACAAAGAGTGAGATGTTTAATTATGGCATCTTTTCTTTTTCAATCTGTTTCAGGCTTGGCGACTGTGGATAGAAGAAAGACCTTTGGAACTAATAGATCAATCACTAGATAACTCTTGCTCTTTCTCTGAAGCATTACGATGCATTCAGGTTGGTCTGTTATGTGTACAACAACGACCAGAAGACAGGCCAAACATGTCATCTGTGGTTCTGATGTTGAGTGGCGAAAGGTCACTGCCTCAACCTCAGCAGCCTGGATTTTTCACAGGAAGAAATCTACCTGAATCAGAGTCCTCATCAAGCAGGCAGTACTCAGCTTCGACCAATGAAATCACCTTATCAGTGTTAGAGGCTCGTTAAGAAAGCAGCCAGTTTACTTAAATCAAAGGGGTTTCCTGTACATTCCAGTCTATAAGCAATTGGTTTACAAATTACAAGTGCACAAAAAGCTATTGAAGCTGTCCCTTTTAAATAATCATCAAGCAGAAAGGTGATCATTGATTGCCCAACCTCCTCTAGGAAGGTTAACAATGTTCTAAAGGTCTTGTTTACTTCCAATATATAAGATCTCCAGTGTTAATCATCATTATCTAATTGACTAATTCTACTATCGATGTGGTCTTCTCTCTTATTTCGTGTACAATCATGTTGTCCAGTTCTTATGTTTATTTGTTGGTTTCAACTACATATGTTCTCAATATATAGCGTTAGATACTGAATAACACAACTCCGTGTCCCCATCTGTCAATGCAAGTAACTTAAATTTTTGAGAGGATTTCATTTTCATTGTGTGCTGCTGCCCCACACTAAGGCAGTTAGGCATTGTCACATATGCTAACTTCATAAACAACCTAAAAGGAGGCCCGGGGGTGTGGAAGAAATTGGAACTTGGCATTACACCTCTAGTACTGTCTTTTATTTAATGACAGAAAAATTGGGTCCACTGAGTTGATCCAGTCCTCTCCTTAATAAAGACTCATCAGTTTATTTGCCAAGCCAGCTCATTGATTGATTATGACTAGTTTTTATTATCAATTCCGAAATGGTTCCAGTTGTTGATATTAAATAATGACAACTGCTAAAGGATGATTATTCAAAATTTGGATTTCTTCTTTTGAATGCACTTTTTCGTTTTGTGGTATTTGCAAAAGCAAGATATCTGGATCACCATTATTTGATTCATTATTGAAGAAATCCATTTTCTTTAAAACGAAATTCCTTTTGAGCGTAAATGTAAAAATTAAAATACAGATAGTTTTGAATACACACTTGGTAGTTGCAGCACAAGCTTTGTGAATCACCATTATCTGATTCATTATTGAAGAAACCATTTTGTTTAAAACAAAATTCCTTTGAGGGTAAATGTAAAATACAGATAGTTTTGTATACACACTTGGTAGTTGAAACACAAGCTCTCTGAATCACCTTTGTTGGCGTTTGCTTTAAATCAAAATTCCTTCGAGGGTAAATGTAATACTGCAGATGAATTGTGATAATTCAAATAAAACTATCAACTTATGTGTTCAAATGATTATCAGATCAGCTTTTAGGAACCAATAAATATGTAAATTGTTCAGAAGATAGCTTAACTGCAGATATTATACATAATTGAAAATTTTGAAGAATTCATTTCAGTTACCACCAAAAGTGAATGTGCTCTGATGAATTTTGCTCTAGTCACCTATTTAGACAATTCAAAGTCCGTAGAGTACCTTTCCGAAAAAAAAAAGGTCCCATAGTACACAACTACTTTAGTCGACAGTATTGATTAAACTTTCAACGCTCCAACTAACAAGTACTGTGTTAATGCCTTTGGACCTTATTCCCTTTGGTAGGAGAATTTTATTGGTGCTATCCTTCAATGCATATCATGCATCACTGCTTTTTATATATAAAAGCTAGCAGATCGATTGAAGATATAAAAGCATGAGAATATCAATTAAAAGTTGTAAAATGTTGGGTGCTTACTCTTGTTTGTTGTTTATCTTAGGAGCTTCTGCTGCAAATGATAATATTACACCGAGTCAATCCATCAGAGATGGTGAGACTCTAGTTTCAGTTAATGGAACCTTTGAATTGGGATTTTTCAGCCCAGGTACTTCAGCAAAACGTTACTTAGGAATTTGGTACAAGAGAGTTTCTCCTAGGACAGTCGCATGGGTAGCCAACCGAGAAACTCCGCTCACCGATCAGTCAGGATTGTTAAATGTAACCAGTAAAGGGATTGTACTACTGGATGGCCGAGATAGAATTTTCTGGTCGTCCAACACATCGATAACAATGAAAAACCCAGTTGTGCAGCTCATGGATTCGGGAAACCTTGTCCTCACAGATGGAAACTATAACAGCCTTTTGTGGCAGAGTTTTGATCATCCTTGTGACACCTTGCTACCTGGAATGAAGCTTGGAAGGAACTTTGAAACAGGAATGGATAGGCACCTATCATCTTGGAAAAGCATAAATGATCCTGCTCCTGGCGAATTTTCATTGTGGATTGATACTCATGGATTTCCCCAACTAGTTCTTAGGAAGGGATCTGTGTTGCAGTATAGAGCTGGGTCGTGGAATGGCCTTGGTTTTACTGGGACTCCTCCGCTGAAAGAAAATGTTCCACTGTGTGATTATAAATTTGTAATAAATGAGAATGAAGTCTACTATGAGTGTGATGCCAAGGGTCCTGCAGTTTCAAGGTTATGGGTGAACCAATCTGGTCTTGTTCTGCGTTCCATTTGGAGTTCTCAACAAGATGTATGGTTCCTTGCTTATTATGCACCTTTAGATCGGTGTGATCTTTATTCAGTCTGTGGTGCAAATGCTCGTTGTACGACCAACAGCAGTCGTCGATGTGATTGCCTGGAGGGTTTCGTGCCAAAATCACCAAATAATTGGTCTGAAGGTTGTGTCAGAGAGAGAGAATTGAAGTGTAGAAATGGAGATGAATTTCCAAAGTATGTAAAGCTGAAGTTGCCAGACACTTCTAGTTCTTGGTTTAACGCGAGTATAAATCTCAAGGAATGTTCAGAATTGTGTTCGAAAAACTGCTCTTGCACAGCCTATGCAAACTCAGATGTCGAGAGAGGAGGAAGTGGCTGCTTGCTCTGGTTTGGTGACCTCATGGATATGAAAGAATACAATGACGGTGGGCAAGATCTTTATATCAGGATCGCATCAGAACCAGGTACATTCTGATTTATTTTCTGTAAGATTAGATTTTCATTTGAAAATTTCACTCAGCAATACTTTTAGTAGCAGATAATTGCAAGACCGGAAAAAGAAATGCTCGAAACCCATTATGCTCAAAACCCATTAGTACAACCTATTAACTTTTGCTTTAAGTATTTCAGGTCGTTCTGTGACGAAGAAGCAAGTAGGAATCATAATTGCTTCTGTATTATTGATGGCAATGTTCATAGTGGCATCGCTCTTTTGTATCTGGCGAAAGAAACTCAAGAAGCAAGGTAAAGGCATTAGGGGTCTACTTTTGTACAATCTAAAGTGTAAACTATGCCAGTATCATTCATTTGGATTAGTTGAAAATAGGATTTATTGTTTCTAGTTAGTAACTAATAAGTTCACTGTCCATGATGGAATTCTCCTACAATTTCAGAATTAATAAAGATGAGTCATATGAAAGAAGATATGGAATTATGGGAATTTGATTTTGCCAGTATAGCAAAGGCCACAGATAACTTCGCAAGTTACAATAAACTGGGAGAAGGTGGATTTGGGCCAGTATACAAGGTAATATTCTGGCATTCTGCAGAGTTTAAGTCAGGTTTTCTTTTTATACAAACTAATTCTAAGAGATCTATTACAGGGTACATTAGTAGAGGGGCAAGAAATTGCATTTAAAAGGCTGTCAAAAGGTTCTGGACAAGGAATGGAATAGTTCAAAAATGAAGTTACATTGATTGCAAGGCTTCAACACCGCAATCTTGTGAAGCTTCTTGGTTGCTGCATACAGGCAGATGAAAGCATGTTAATCTATGAGTACATGCCAAACAAAAGCTTGGACTTTTTTATTTTTGGTATGACCTCTCGTAAAGTCAAATCTTAGCACTTTCAAAATTTATTTGTGTCACCTTTAAGTTTGAACTCATTGGGGGATAGTTTAATTAGATATAGACTGAAATGGATTAATGTTGACCAGATCAAGCAAGAGCCACATTTCTTGATTGGTAGAAGCGCATTCATATTGTTGGTGTAATCGCCAGAGGAATTTTGTATCTTCATCAAGACTCTAGAATGAGGATTATACATAGGGATCTCAAAGCCAGCAACGTCTTACTGGACAACGATATGAACCCAAAAATTTCAGATTTTGGGATGGCCAGAATATTTGGAGGAGATGAGATTCAGACCAATACACACAAAGTGGTTGGAACATAGTAAGGACACTTAAATTCCTGATGATTTTTACCCTCCGTTGCTTGTAGATTGAACTTATATATCAATGTTATTTTGCAGTGGCTATATGTCCCCTGAATATGCGGCTGAAGGACTTTTCTCAGTGAAATCTGATGTATTCAGCTTCGGGGTTTTAGTATTAGAGATAGTCAGTGGGAAGAAAAACTGGAGGTTTTCCCACCCAGATCATGACCATAATCTTCTTGGACATGTAAGAGTAGAAAATAACACTTAAATTATTTTGAAACAAACATTTCATTTCTTGTTTTATTATTCAGGCATGGATACTCTGGAAAGAAAAGAGAGCAATGGAACTAGCTGGCGACACATTAGCCGATTCCCATCCACCGACTGAGGTGTTAAGATGTATTCATGTGGGACTGTTGTGCGTGCAGCATCGACCAGAAGATAGGCCAAATATGTCATCTGTGGTTCTAATGTTGAGCAGTGACAGTTTGTTGCCTGAACCAAATCGGCCTGGTTTTTTTACGGAAAGGAGTCTTCCTGAAGCTGAATTTTCACCAAGCTACCCTCAATCATCTACAACAAATGAAATCACCATCACAGAGTTACAGGGAAGGTAGAACGTTAACTTTGCCCAGAAACAATGAGAATAAACTTTGGGATCTCTCTGGCCTATCTGTTACCCTGCTGAAGTAGCAGAGTGATCACTTCCAAATGCATAATGTCTCAGCCCAAGTAATGTGTTCAATGATGTTTGTGCTACCTTTTTTTTTTTTTGCTTATCAAAATTAAAAAAAAAAAAGTATATTCTATACATGTTAAATATTCTCACAAATAATTTTATATTGATTCTATTCTGCCCTACACTCCCGGGAAAGCATATGTTACATTTGCTGGAAGTAACAGGAACGACATGATCAATTGGCTCACGTAAGAGGAGAACGTGGCGCCCTGCCTCATATGATAACTATATTTTGATCTTCCCAAATAATGCTCAAAATTTTTAGAAAATAAGAATAACTAATTACCTAACAGTATCAGTAGTAGCATTGCAAAAATGTTCTGTAGAAAAACTGAATTACACTGCGGCAAAAATTTAATTGAAATATTAAATTTAAAGTTGAAACACGACTTTATAATAATTCTGTTTGTAGACAGTGCATTAACAGTTTGAAGCATAATCTGAAAGAACATGAATAAATATTCTGTAATCATCAAAGAAATATCTCCTTGCCGTATCCTTGGGGTCAAATATTGAAGGCTCCCAAAAACTTATTCTAGTCAGCAACATTTGCGTCTTGTCCCTAAATTTCGTTTGATAAAAAACTAAATGGTTATCAAATAAATTCAACTTTCATCCAAGAAAATTCTTCTAGACTCCACATCCGTTGTTGATTTGGTCAAATACCCCTTACCCCAGTGTCACTCTCCTAAGACCCCCCTTGCGTTTTAATTATTCTGCTACCTGTCATGTTTTTTCAACAATTTAATAGTTTGATTTGGTCAAATACCCCTTACCCCAGTGTCACTCTCTCCTAAGACCCCCTTGCGTTTTAATTATTCTGTTACCTGTCATGTTTTTTCAACAATTTAATAGTTTGAGCCTCAATGAATTTGTATTCAGGTCACACTGTGAGTCATAAAAAACAAAATAGCAACCTTTTCCTTTTAATCTGCTAAGTTTTAAATACATACACTGTAACACCCGTATTTTGTTTCATTATTATTATTATTTTGTGTTTTCTTTTTTGTATTTTATAGAGTGTATAGTATTTTAGGTTAATGATAAGTGTTTTAAATTTTAAAATCACTTAATTTTTTTAACCAATTTATTGAATACCTTAATGGGTAACGGTATTAAAATGCTTCACTTATAAAAAAGTCCTCTTACGTTATTTTGTTTTTCAAAACCTTAAAGGCAAGTAAATAAAAGAATACAGCAGCAAACATTAGAATAAACTCACGTGTTTTCAATGAGAAGAAGGGAAGATTTTGATAGTGTTTTTGTTTTTCATTAAAGAAGTTCTTGAGTTTTGATTTTATTTTGAAGATAGGTAAAATTTGTAATCCTTTAAACTTCTGTTTTATTTGTGATTTTATATGATTGATTTAATGATTTTGTGCATATTACATTGATAAAATTGTGAAAGCATGATCATGTATTGATTTATATTGTTATTAAGTGAAAGTAGTGCTATTATGTTATCCTGAAAACTGTGAACAATTTATATTAAATGTCATACAATTGATGTTTTCATTGAGTTCCATGCATAAAACTTTACAGATTATTAAAATAGACATCTTTATCTTTCTATCCAAATTTGTTTATTGTTCAAAAAATCATTGTTTATTAATTGTAATGATTTTTCAAAGTTGGTACACTAGTGCTGAAAATTTCTAATTTCCAGCAGTAATTCTCAATTCTATAATTTATTTCATAACCCAAACAACTTCTAAAATTCTAGGAATTTCTACTATTATATATGATTTTGTAATTTTTGGCTTTATATAAAAATCACTAAAATACGTAGAGTTCGACTGTCGCAATCCTGGAAACTAATTTCCAAAATTGCGAGGGCTAATATTGAAGCAAGTTTGGGTTACCTTTTCATCACTAAACACCTTATACATTTTAATTCTAATTCCATATTGTTTCCCCTAATCATCAAACCTTGAATCAATATTTTTTAGTCCCTCTGGGGACTTTTTGCATTCATCTCCCATTAAAAAATTAGGTTTTGTAGGTAGAACAAATATTTTTCTAATATCTGTGAGGGTGAAAATTTAAATCGTACTATAATAAAACTTTATCTAAGTAGTCCGATGTAGATGTTTCATATAAATACGCATATATTTGTGACAGCATAATACAACAAAGTGATTTAAAAAAAAAATGAAAGCAACTTGCAGCAATTAAACAATAAATGCCACGTGGTTTGACTATAAGTTTGCAGAGTCTAATTGAAGGAACTATAAACCCCACAATGTTGACCAAAGTATTTTGAGAGTTTGGCATAAACGACAAAATGGAAATGCATTTGAAACATCGGAAAAGAAATAATTTTGCAGTTTCCAGAATTCGTAGAGAAGATAATTCTCTACCGTATTGCTGCGTATACGTTTAGGCATCTATTGGGTCGATTGATTGGCAAATTCCTCTCATTGAGAAGATGATATTTAATTTATCACATAGTTGGTGCCACATGAGATCAGTGGATTACAGCTTCGGTTTTGAATGCCTAGGCAGGTATCTTGGAGTCAAATTGATTGGCAAATTCCTCTCAGTGGATTTCAGCCATAATATCTGCTGCCACACTTGAAACAGGAACAAAAGGTCTTCTCAGACCAGGCAGGTATCTTGGGTCATCCTGATAGTTTGGCACAATGAAATGTTTAAAAATTGTTGATTTATCAGTTTGTCTTTGTGTACAAGTTGGTTGATCTATTATATGGAATAGAATTGCAAATTCAACAAACTTTGCATTAGGATACTAAGACCAACTAATTGCTTACATAATTTACAGTTCCAAAACTTGAATATTTTGACATCCTAATCATACAATGGTTGTGAATAATGATCACCAATCCATTTATGGAAACAATTAATTACTTCTTAAAGTTTTTCAATGAAAAGCAAGACCTTAAATTTTATGAAATGATAAAAATTTCTACAGTTCCCAAACATGAATATTTTGACATCCTAGCAATGGTTATGAATCTGATCACAAGTTCATTTATGGAAACAATTAATTACTTCTTATGGCTTTTCAATGAAAAGGAAGACCTTAAATTTTATGAAGTGATAAAAATTTACACGTATTAGCATGTCTGAAAGCAAGACTGCAATTTAACCAGGCTGTAGAGTGCTATCTGCCTTCCTGAATGGTTATACTTAATGCATTTTCTGAGTGACATTTTTCATGACTTGATAATGCACCTCCAGTGAAACCTCTTTCCGTGAAGAAACCTGGTTGTCTAGGCTGAGGCAACGCGACCCCATCGTTCGCCAACAGGAAAACTACAGATGACATATCAGGCCTGTCTTCAGGTAACTTTTGGACACACAATAAACCCACTTGAATACATCTCAGAACTTGAGATTCAACGAAAGAATCTTCTAAACATGTGTCCATTAGTTCTAGGGCTCTTCCATCATTCCACAGCAACCATGCCTGAAAATATTGCAGCAATCATGCTTTATATACTTAAAAGAGTGAGTTCTGTTTGAAGGAGGAAGCAGCACTCATTCTTTCTACTTACGTGTCCAATAAGATTGTGACGGTGACCAGGGTGGCGAAAGCCTCTATTCATTTTACCACTTACAATCTCAACCAGGAGCACTCCCAGGCTAAAGACATCAGATTTCATTGAAATTGTGCCATCGTTGGCATACTCAGGGGACATATAGCCACTGCATCAAAGTATGAACTATATAATTTATTTCGAATGCTAAATAATTAATATTACAGAAACAAAACTTACTGTGTTCCTGCAACTCTCTCTGTCTGTGCTTCTTCGTCATCTCCTCCGAAAATTCTTGCCAAACCAAAGTCTGAAATTTTAGGATTCAGGTTTATATCAAGCAAAATGTTGCTAGCTTTTAGATCCCTATGTATTACTTGAAGCTTTGAATCTTGGTGGAGGTAGAGAAGTCCTCTGGCAATCCCAGTGATTATGGAAAAGCGCTTTTTCCATGGCATTAGCTTGCTTCTCTCACGATCTGCAGGTTATAGTGAACTTTAGTAACTCTTGAATTCGACGTTGTGTATAATTTACAATTTTTACCTTGACATAAAAAAAAAAAATCATATTGGATAATTAATAGCATATGTGCAACTACTAAGTGACTGATGTTAGGATAAGAAATGCTACCAAAAATAAAGTAATCCAAGCTTTTGTGGGGCATATACTCATAGATCAGTATTCTTTCATCCTCTTCAATGCAGCTGCCGAGAAGTCCAACAAGATTTCTGTGTTGAAGCTTTCCAATTAAAACCACTTCATTCATGAATTCTTCGAGGCCTTGTCCTGAATTTTTTGAAAGCCTCTTCACTGCAATCTCCTGTCCCATGGAAAGCTTTCCCTGTGTATTTTCATACAGATAGTGCGTGTTTTGCTATTAACTTCAGGGTTCAAATGTGCTTCTGCTGAGGGTTTCAGATATAATTAACATTCTTTACCATGTAAACAGGACCAAATCCTCCCTTTCCAATCATGTTGGCTTCTGAGAAATGGTTAGTGGCGGTAGTAATTGTTGCCAGATCATATAAAGGTACTTCTATGTCCACCTTCCAGTTCTCCAGGCCTACAGAAACAATACTTTTAAAGTTGTATTTCAAGAAAATTCCATTGTGACACTCATTCGTCAGTGTCTAACCTGTATTTCAATTCGACTCTTTTTGAGAGGATAAATTTAGGAGGCTCTTATTAGGTTTGGCTAAATTATAGACAATTCAGGACACGGATTTCTTCATCCATGACCTTCTTTACAGAGAGTTTAAGAAAATTTCTCTGAGTTTGTTGATGTATATTGACAAAGTTTTCTACTGAACTACGGAATTTAAGAGTTTCGAAGAATTTTCAAATCACTTAGTTTTGGGTTTGTTCTCAAAAAAAAAAAATTAATAATAATAATAATATTAAATTTATCATAGAAAATCAACAAGGTCAGAAGAGTCTGTTACCTTTGTTCTTTGCTTTCTTCCATGCTATGCAGAGTAGAAGGCCTAAGATAAACGTGCTGGAAATGATTGACACTGCCACTATGATCTTTAACCTTTTCTTCGTATTCAAATGCTTAACTGATACTAGAACATAAAAAATCAAGGAAAGAGATCAATTTGCTGTTAGTCAATTCTTGTGCACACTATTCTTCTTCTTTTCTCTCTTTTAATAATTTGGTTTTTTGCCAAACAAGCCCACTGCCAGTTGCTTTTGCAACGCAAACTAGCAAGTATGGGGTATCCGCTAATATTAATCTTGTTTTACATGCTGGCTAAAGGCGTTGTGGGTGAACTCTAAAACAGCATTAAACGTGAAATAAGCTGAAAAACATTAATCAAAACACTTACCTAGTTCTGAAGCTGGAACTCTTATAAAAAAATCCTGTCCCCAGATGTATCCTTCCGAGCATTCTCTGAGATCAACCAGGTCCCCAAACCACATCAAACAGCCACTACCTCCTCCAGTAACATCTGAATTTGCATAAGCTCTGCATGAACAGTTCTTGGTGCACTCTGCCTCACATTCCTTGAGATTCATACTTTTATTCGACCAATAATTTTCAGGTAATTTCATTCTTGGAAGCTTTAGAAACCCTTCTCCACTCGGACAATCTGATGGTTTCCTGACACATCTCCTAGTCTCAGGTGAATCCCAGTCATCCTGTGATTTGGATATAAACCCTGTCAAACACTCACAAATAGGTGTCTTACTGATTCTGCAGTTATCATTAGCACCACACTGTGCATAACTGTCACATGTGTCAAATGGCCAAGAGTACAACATGCGCCATTCAGTGCTCGTCTCATTCCATACAAGACGCTGCAATGTTCCTGATTCATACACTAGTAATCTTGTAATGACTTTATCGTTGAAAGGCCTAAATGTGAAGTATAACTCATCTTCTGTATGCTCCAATTTTGGTATGAAGATTGAGTTTTTGACCCTGGGAATGCCTCCGAACTGTTGACCATTCCATGGTCCGCTTCGCGCCTCTTTTCTTGATCCTGAAATGATTACCAATTCAGTCAATGCACTAATGTCAAGTCGGAGACTAAACTCTCCTGGAGTTGGATCATCAGCACTTCTCCATGGTGTCAGATATCTCTCAAAACCAGTTTTTAAATTCCATCCGAGCTTCATGCCCGGTAACAACGTGTCTGATGGATAATCAAAGCTCTGCCACATGTACTCTTCAGAACTTCTGCTGATATTGTCTCTCAGAACAAGGTTTCCAGAATCTAAGAGATGCGCCACTGGATTTTCTAGCGTTCTTGATGAATTTGAAGACCAGATAGCACTCTTTTCTTGGTTGAGAAGTAAAAGGCTTCCATTGTTGCTGAATGTTAAAACTCCATTCTTGTCAGTAATGGGATTATTTCTGTTTGCAACCCATACAACTGTCCTTGGACTACTCTTGTACCATATTCCAAGATACCTGTTTGTTGAATTGCCTGGAGAAAAGAAGCCTAGCTCAAAACTTTGGAAAGAGGAGACTAATGTCTCACCATCGGTGATGAATTTTCCTGATGAAAGGGAATCAGCAGCAAATGAAAACTCAATGATAAATATTAAGATCAAAAGGTAAAAGAAGATGAAGACTGCAAGGCACTTCATTTCAATTTCTGAGATTAAACTGACAATTTTAAGCTTGCAATGCCATAAGATTCTTTTAAATCATAATTAAACACTGGAAGCAACTTCCTGTGGCTTTCTAAAGGATCTATCCACACTCTTTCTTTATCATTTCTGATTAAATAACTACTTAAAAGTTATAGTTGTAGCCAAAGTTTTGATTAAAAAATTAAAATGTCATTGTTGACCATGTGGAGTAGATCTTTGTTAGTTTGCATATTGAAAGTCTTGTAGACTGTTCAAAGCTCAAAAAAAGCAAGAAAATGGGAATTAAAAAATTAAAATGTCATGGTTGACCTTGTGGCATTGAACTTCAAAGCTCAAAAACAGCTAAGAAATGGGTACGCACATCTTTGTCAAAAGATTGGAATCATATCTTGAACATTACTCAAAGTATTACCTCGCTTATAACTAAAGAATTGATATGGCTCAAATGAGGCGTTAGTGGTTCAGGTTTCACTCCCATCCTTTGAAAAGAACCAACGAATAAGCTGGAAAATCCTTATGTATGACTGGTAATATTTTTGAGACCATCAGCATCAGATCTGTCACAACTAATTGAATTTTCTAAACCATGTAAAGTCTTGCCACTACCCGGGAAAGCATGGGGTTTGTGGTCCCGAGCTAACCATTTTGTCAAGGTTATTCCCAACTCAACTTGACATTCTTTAGCGATATTATAAACTTGCATGAGTCAAAGTATTGTTTGGTGAACACAGCACCATTGTCATGGTTCTATAATAAATTAACTTACTGAAGCTAAATTTATGGCACTGGCAACATGTTTCTCTTGGAACTGAGTTAAATCACTAGCAGTCATAATCAACGTTAACAGTGTTGGAGACTGGACTATATGGCTTAAAAGTTAATTAGATACTAGTAACGGCTAATTAGAATCATCAACATATAGTTCAAACTAATGAACATGACTGATGCCCCAGATGTCTATCGAGGACTGATTAAAGAAAGTGTTACACCATTGACTGAACAAGCTTCAGACACCCTACTTGAGGGTAGAAACGAAATTTTCTCCCCTCTTCTCGCATACGAAAAAGCAGATTGCTTGGGGTACGGTAAAGTAGCATGCTCATTGGTAATCATTGAGACAACTTTCGACATAGTTGGTCTATCTGCTGCTTTCTCTTGAACGCAGAGAAGAGCCACAGTAATGTATCTGTTCAGCATTTGATATGATGCTTCATGCTGCAAAGCTGGACTCAAAAGTTCGTAAGCTCTATTGTCTTTCCAAAGATTCCAAGCCTGAAGAAGAACGGAAGACCAAAAATGGTAAATGAGAAACACAAAAGTAACTTCTCATATTAGTTCTACCGGGAGAGGAAATTCACAGCTTTTTCACTCAACAATTAAGCTTTGTTCATATTAGTTTACAAGTTGATTCATCTTAATCTGTTCAAAGATCAAACAAAAGTGGGAAAAAAAAATTGTCACTTACATGTCCAAGAAGGTTAAATGATTCGATATCATACACGCCTGTGTTCCTCTTGCTAGTCAGCGACTCTAAAAGTAACACTCCAAAACTAAAAACATCGGATTTGACAGAGAAAAGGCCATCCAAAGCATACTCAGGTGACATATAACCACTGCATTCCATTATTTGAGCACTTATTAAAGGATACACACAAAAATAGGACAAATAAATAACATTTGGACAGTTTCAGGAATTGAAATTTACTTACTAAGTTCCAACAACCCGTTTCGTATTTCCCTGCAACTCATCACCACAAAACATTCTTGCCATGCCAAAATCTGATATTTTGGGCTCATATCACTATCTAGGAGAATATTACTTGCCTTCAGATCTCTGTGAATAATTCTCAATCTAGAATACTGATGAAGATATAGAAGCCCTTGAGCAATTCCTTCAATGATTTTAACACGTGTTTGCCAACCTAACAGATGCGTTCTGGATGGATCTGCAACAAAACCAAAATATTGTATGAGGAATGTCGATTAACCTAGATGATAGATGAAGAAAAATACTGATGAGACAGTATATCATAGTACTGCAAGGTAGTCAAAATGATAATTTGCTAATGATAAATCACATACCGAAGAGGAAAAAATTTAAGCTTTTGTTGGGCATGTACTCATAGATCAAAATCTTTTCGCCTTGTTCTATACAGCAACCCATGAGTCTGACAAGGTTTCTGTGTTGAAGTTTTGCTATAAGCATCATTTCAGTTTTAAACTCTTTTAGTCCTTGCCCTGACTGACTTGACAGCCTTTTGACAGCAACTTCTTGTCCATTAAGTAGTTTTCCCTTCATTTGTAATTTCGTCAATGTTTTTTACCAAACAGTATTTTTCATAATAAAGTGTAGGTAACAAGAATTCTACCTTGTAAACAGGTCCAAAGCCACCTTCTCCGAGCTTGCATTGCATAGAAAAGTTTTCTGTAGCTGCAGATACACTGGCCAAGCTGAAACAAGGCAAAACAGAGTCCCTCCTCGTACCCTTGGCATCCCCATCCCCTTCAGAGGGTTCATTTGTTCGTGTTGCAACGCTCATATATATGTCAAATTTTAACAGATCTTGGCTACTTTCCATAGTCGGTTCTGTAAGACAGAAACTTCCTAATTGTGAGTATATATGTTCTGTAAAGCACTATTACACAAACATAAGAGAGTGATTTGGGGAAAAAATTAAGAAAAAAATGTCACCTTTCTCTTTGTGTTTTCTCCTCCATCTACAAAATATGAAAAAACCAGGTAGGAGCGCCGCAGGAAGAACAAGTATTACAAATATCCAAAGTAGCTTCTTGTCTCCTAGATCCAAAAACACATACGTTATCAATGAAAGTCACCGGAAAGAAAATAAATTCATAGCTTGATTCTGCGAAAAATTGACAGAGCCAAATAAATGGAATCACTCCTACCATGTGTTAGTCCCTTTGGTTATTAGTTTGGTTCTTCCCTGTTTTGACCATTCAATTTCTGAGAAAAATAGGTCTAAATGCATTTTCCTTCAACAAGAAATTAAGCTCGCATTTTTTGAAATGAAGCCTAACTATAACAAACGAATGAAATCTGCACTGTCAACTTGAATAATGCCATTGTTGTACCTGGTTCTGAATCTGGCACTCTAATGTAGATAGGCTGTCTGTTGTTGTATCCAGTGATCTTTCTGATATCAATCAGGTCCCCAAACCACATCAAACAGCCACTGCCACCCCCTGTTACTTTGGAATTAGCATAAGCTCTACAAGTACAGTTCTTCAAGCACTCTGCCTCACATTCCTTAAGATTCATACTCCCGTTTAGCGAAACATCTACCAAGTAGGGTAATTTAATATCATCAAACTTTATAAACCTCTCTCTAGTTATGCAATCTGATGAATGACTTCCAACACATTCTCTGGGCCAAGTTTGGTTGTTCTGTAATTTGAGCTTGAATCCTTTCAAACACTCACAATTAGCGGTATCGTCCACACTGCAAACACTATTAGCACCACAATACCCATAAAGCTGGCAAAAATTGTTTGGCGCTGTGAAAAACACTTGCCATCCAGTACTCATCTCATGCCATATCAGACGCTGGACATCACCAGATGGGTTGATTTTTAACATCATTAAGATTCGGCTGCTGTAAGATTCATACCTGTAAATGATCTCATCCTCTTTCTGCTCAACAATTGGTCGGAAAAGATAGGATGTATTTGTAGGATCAGCTCCGAAGGCAAGCCCATTCCATGGTCCAGTACAGCTTAATTTTACCGATCCTTTGTAAATACATAAATGAGGTAGCACTCGAATTTCAAGCCTGAAAGTAAAGTTTCCCGGGGATGGATCATCAGCAGTTCTCCACGAAGTTAAATATCGTTCCCGTCCGGTCTTTAAATCCCAACCCATCTTCATGCCTGTTAACAGAGTGTCCGATGGGCAGTCAAAGCTCTGCCACAAATAGCTTCCTTCAGAAGTATTACTGCTAAAATTTTCCCTAAGAACAAGGTTTCCAGTATCTAACAGCTGCGCCACTGGATTCTTTACTTCTCCAGACAAGTTTGAAGACCAGATAATGCCATCTGTTTGGTTGAGAAGAACAAGGTTTCCATTGTTGCCGATAGTTAATACAGCGTTTGAATCGACGATAGGACTGTTTCTGTTTGCAACCCACACAACTGTATCAGGGACTTGCTTGTACCATATTCCCAGGTACTTGTACTTCGATTTCCCGGGAGAGAAGAATCCTAGCTCAAATATTTGGGACGACGAAACTAACTTCTCACCATCACCGATGAGCGTGGCTGGTGTTATTGTATCAGTTGCTAATGACAACAAACTTCCCAAGAGAAAGACAAAACAACTAAAAGTAAAGAAAAAAGGAGGATTCCCCATTCATGTATCTGTAAAAAACATGTCTAAACTCTTGGAGATTGGCTTAATACATACCATTGATATTATTTCTTGAACTTGTTCCATGGATTTTTTAGTGTGAACTTTGAAGTCTTGTAGTCAAAACTCAGAAGTACCAGGGAGAACAAAAATATTAATTCCTTCTCTTTGATTATTGGAGGACCTTTTTGCGCCAGACATGTCACGATCCACAGAATTTAACAAAAAATTCTAAGCCTTACAATTCCTTTAAACTAATGGTCTGTGGTTCCAAAAATCTTATGTCATTTTCAGTCAAAGTTCTTTTACCTTGTCAGTAGAGCATTGTTTGGTGACAACATTAAAACTATGGATGGCAATTTGTAAGTTTGGGCCGGGTTTTTCAAAGTCCAGGCCCAAGCTCACATCATTCAAATAAAATTTAGATTTTATAAAAGTTCGTCTAAATTTAGATGGGCCGGACTCGGGCCGGACTTTGGCTTGTTAGATTAATTATAAAATATTTTTTAAATTAAAAAAATATATTTAAATTAAAGATAATCATCTAATATATAAATAGAATAATAATCAAATACATAAAATATTAATAATACAACTTAATAAAATAAGAAATACTAATATAAAAAATTAAACTAATTTAATATTTTAAGTTTTTTTTATTTAAATTAAATTTATTTTTTATTCATAAATTAAAAAGTCACCAAACTTTTTGCCACCCTTAATTAAAACAATGTCACGATTCTTTTTTTGGCCGCAAAATATCAAATAAATTCGATAGTTTGTGATAAATATAACTTCTTAAGATAGTATTGGTAAAAATAAATAAAAATATTATAGATCCTTTATTATATAAATATGCGATAAAATCAAGTTAATTTTTAAATTATAACAATAAGTGTTTACTAAAAATTTTTACTTTAGTAATTTTCAAATATAATATCAAATAGGGTCCACCAAGAAGTATAAATAAGTGTGGTATAAAATCAATTCAATTTTTGAATTATAATAATAATTTTTTATCAAAAAAATTAAAAACGCAATATTCTAAGGATGGCATAGAAAGTCAAGTGCTTTAAGGGATTAAAAGACTAAAAAATCAACAGGCAATGATTAGAATTTAGGAAGAGTAATTATTACTTACTGAAAAAAAAAATTGCAGGATTGGAAGCCGTAGCCAAAGTTCAAAACGGAAGACCAATTGTGCTATTCATCCGTTTTTCTACAGAGTCGAAGGAATGATGATGACATAACACTGTAATAGAAATTAACACCAAGCCGCAACTGTTGAAATGTGACTTCAAAACTGATCGACCGACATTGTCGTTATTTGTTTCGGTTTCAAATGGAAATGTCGTTTATAATACAGAAGAGAACACCTTACACAGTTAATACCTATGAGTAGCGGTAGGCATTCGGATCTAGTTTTGGATTTGGCTCGGTTTGAATTGAAGCTTTAAACCAATTTAGATTTAAAACTCAAAATTAATTGATTATATATTAATACCTTATTGGGTTAATTAAATAAATTGAAAAAAACTGTCAAAAAAATTTAAAAAACCCATATCAATCTAATTCTAACACTCTCAATATTATGAACATACGCTAATCACTTGCATACTCTTCTTCTTCTTCTTTTCTTTCCGCCACTGGCCTTTTTCACTTCTTCCCAAATTTTTTCCAATCTTTTTTTATATTAATTGTTAAATATAAAAAAATTAGATTTTAATTAATTAATTTTTAGATGAGATCTAAGAAAGAATAAATCCATAGAATTATGATTTATAAGTAATTAAATTTGAATTTGTAATCCAAACCAATCCAATTTTATTTTTGTTTGGTTTATCTCAATTCGAGTTTATAATTTGAGCCTAATTAAGTTAAATTCTCTAAACCAGGCTCATTATATCCCAAATCAAAGTTGGAAAAATCCGAACCAAAACTGAATTTACCCACCCCAGACCCAGAGCATAGCAGCCAACCGACAACCAGAAGCGATCGTCTGGAGTCGTTCGACTGAGCTCACGTGTGCGGCGCGTGGAGTAATGCCTCACCTAACCCATACCCTAAACGATAGGGATTCATGTCGTTTTCAAAGGACTTAAGTTAGCACACGTCTCGCGCGTGAAAGGCTTGGTCAAAAGTTGGTAAAAGTCGTGTAGTTAGTTGGACAGAGCGGGAAACATCTGGGCGCATGGAGTAATCCATTGTTCTTGTTTTCCAGTGGATCCAGCGCCATTTATGCTGAACCACTTAAAAAAGTGTCAATACGTGCCAAGTTTTGTTCTGGGTTGAAATAATAAAATAAAATAATAAAAAAGGTCATGGGACAATTTTGATCTGATATACCGTTTCCATTAGCATAACACCCAACTTAAAACAATCAAGGTGACCGATAAACTTCATTACTAAAAATACACAACAATTTTGCATTGTATTTAGTTAACTGACATATTGTCTTTGGAAGGCACAACTAGAGACAGATAGAATTTAAAATTAAAGCACATATACCTGAGTCTCAGATAGCTATCGAGCATCCATCACTGAAAGCGTTAAGCAACTTACCGAACAAGCTCCAGTCTCCCCATTTGCAGGCAGAATTGTATTTTTAAGACCTCTTATACTTGAAAAAGCAGGTTGTTGGGGATGAGGTAAATTAACAGTCTCATTGGTAAGCATTGAGACAACTTCAAACATTGTTGGTCTATCTACTGCGTCCTCTTGAACACAAAGAAGGGCCACGTTAATGTATCTACTCAATATCAGATATGATGCTTCATTTTGCAGTATCGGATCTATCAGTTCCCAAGCTCTATCATCTTTCCACAAATCCCAAGCCTTAAGAAAAACAGAACATTTAAATGCTCAATGAGTATTTGAGTCATATTGGCTCGACTGGTATAGGGAATTCTTATATCATCAATTTCAAAGAATATAACTCCATTCAATTATGATTAATGTTAGATTCATCTTAATACATTCAAAGAATTCTGAAAAAAAAGAAACAGTGAAATCTTGTCACTTACACGGCCAAGAAGAGTAAGGGAATCAGTATTGGAGAAGTCCGTATTCCTCTTGCTACTTAGTGTTTCCAAAAGCAATACTCCAAAACTAAACACATCAGACTTGATGGAGAAGAGGCCTTGTTGAGCATACTCAGGCGACATATAACCACTGAAATTTGTTGTTTCATAAAAAATTTAACCATCTTAAAAGGATTTACGAACACAGGAAAGCAAATGACATTAATAATCTCGATAGTTGAAATTTACTTACTAAGTTCCAACAATCCTTTTCGTCTTTGACTGCAACTCATCACCACCAAACATTTTGGCCATGCCAAAATCTGATATTTTGGGGTTCATGTCCTTATCTAAAAGAATATTACTTGCCTTGAGATCTCTGTGAATAACTCTCAATCTAGAATATTGATGAAGATATAAAAGCCCTTGAGCAATTCCTTCAATGACTCTAACACGTGTTTCCCATCCTAATGGACTCTCTTTGGGGGTATCTGTAACAACATCAAACCATTATGGTATGAGGAATCTTGTCCATCTTAAATGATACAGGTTGAAATATGGTGAATATATTCGTTTTATGAATTACGCAAATCACATACCGAAAAGGAAAATATCCAAGCTTTTGTTAGGCATGTACTCGTAGATCAAAATCTTTTCTTCTAGTTCTATACAGCAACCCAATAGTCTAACAAGGTTCCTGTGTTGGAGTTTTGCTATAAGTTTTATCTCATTTTTAAACTCTTCCAGTCCTTGCCCTGATTGACTAGAGAGCCTCTTAACTGCAACTTCTTGTCCATTATGCAATCGCCCCTGCATTTGTAATTTCATCACTGATTTCTACAAAAGTTTAAGTTCAATTAATACAGCTGAGATGAAATTAAATCTACCTTGTAAACAGGACCAAAGCCACCTTCTCCTAGCTTATTCTCTGTAGAGAAGTTTGCCGTAGCTGCAGATACGCTGGCCAAGCTAAACATGGGAAACCAAGAATCCCTAGTCTTAGAATTCGCAGCTTTATTTCCCTTGCAGAATTCATTTGCTCTTGTCGCAATGCTCATATTTATGTCAAATTGTAACATATCTTGGCTTTTCTTTGTTTCTGTAAAACAACTTACAAAAATGTTAAGAGTAAATGTTCTGTCATGTGGAGTTATTTAGATATAGGTTCAGAAACTTAAGAAACTGATTTCGAAAAGAGTCACCTTTTTCTTTGAGTTTTCTCCTCTGACAAATTATGCAAGAAGCAGGAAAAAGTATTGCTGGAAGAGCAAGTATTAATAATATCCATAGAAGCTTTTTTTTCCCTACATCGAAAACATACATGCCATCGCAAAAGTCACTGGAAGGAAAGTAAAGTCCAAACACCAGTTTGGATACATTCATTTCTTCAGACGAGTAAGCTTAAATGCATTGTGATTCAACAGCAAGGCTTAGCTTTTAGATGGAGTACTATAACAAAGAAGGGAAAAGCTTTGCACTATCAATTTTAATGATTAAATGATTGTACCTACTTCAGAAGCCGGTACTCGTATGTAGACGGACTGTCCGTTGTTGTGGCCAATGGCCTTTCTGATATCAACCAGGTCCCCAAACCACATCAAACAGCCACTGCCTCCACCTGTAACTTTGGAATTAGCGTAAGCTCTACAAGTGCAGTTCTTCAAGCACTCCGCCTCACATTCCTTAAGATTCATACTCTCATTTAGCAAAACCTCTTCCAAATCAGGTAGTTTAATATCATCAATCATTACAAACCTGTCTCTATTTGTGCAATCCACTAAATGACTTCTCACACATGATCTAGGCCTAGTCTGGTTGAGCTGTGATTCGAGCTTAAATCCCATCAAACACTCGCAATTAGGTGTCTTGTCGATGCTACAAACACTATTAGCACCACAACTCCCAAAAATTTGGCAAAAATAATCTGGCCCTGAGAAAAACACTTCCCACCCATTGTTTCTCTCATTCCATATGAGACGCTGGATCTTACCTGATGGGTTGAGTTTTAACATCATTATGATGGGACTGTTGTAGGAGTCATACCTGTAATAAATCTCATCTTCATTATCCACCACAGTTGGTTCATAAAGATAGCTATAAGAAGGAGCAGCTTGAAAGGCAACCCCATTCCATGGTCCGGAACAGAGTAATTTTACCGATCCATTGTAAGTACACAACTTAGGTAACACATGAATGTCAAGTCTGTGAGTATAATTTCCAGGGGATGGATCGTCAGCACTTCTCCATGAAGTTTGATAACGTTCCAGACCAGTCTTTAAGTCCCAGCCCAACTTCATTCCTGGTAACAATGTGTCTGATGGGTGGTCAAAGCTCTGCCACAGATGGCCTTCAGAACTATTACTGCTAAAATTATCCCTAAGAACAAGGTTTCCAGTATCTAACAGTTGTGCCACTGGACTTCCTGCTTTTCTAGTCATGTTTGAAGACCAGATAGTGCCATTTTTTAAGTTGAGAATAACAAGGTTTCCACTGCTGCCAATGGTTAATGTTGCATTTGAATCAAAGATTGGACGATTTCTGTTTGCAACCCACACAACCGTATCAGAGATCTGCTTGTACCATATTCCCAGATACCTATACTTTGATTTCCCAGGAGAGAAGAAGCCTAGCTCAAACCTTTGGGATGATGAAACTAACTTTTCTCCATCACGAATGAATCTTGAGGGTGTTATGGTATCAGCTGCTATTGACAACTTAATGCTCAAGAGAAAGACACAAGAAATAAAACTGTACGAAAAAGGAAGGTTCCCCATTAAAAAAGCTGCAAGCAAAATGTCCAATGTTTGGAGATTGGATTCATAACTTTTATGAAAGGGAAAATATCTTGCAAAGTGTAGCACATTTTCTTTTCTTTATTTTTGACCTGTGGTGTGGAATTTTGTTTGTTTGAATTTTTGAAGTATTTGAAAGTTTCAATGACACGTGACATCATCCATTGAATTTTCGAAAAAAAAATTTAAGCCTTTCCGTTCCCATTGACTAATGGTGTTGTGGTGCCATAATCTTATATCAATTTTGTCAATATTCTTTACGTGTTCAGCGGGATGTGGTTTAGGGCTCAAAACTTTTGCATAACTAAATTTGTTTCGGTGAATTCTTTATGGTTGTCGTTTACATCATGTAGTATGGTAAAATTTCTCTATAGTCATAATTTTAGGAAGATATTAATTTTAATACTATAAAAATATAATAACTTAATAAATTGTAATAACAAAAATAATTATTTTGACTTAGATTAGCTTTAGTGTAAGTGATACAGAAGTAAAGTATGCACTATATTAATATTTAAATAATTAATAAATAGAAATATTTTACCTTCAACAAAAAGGTGTCAATACTGATAAGTGATTATGTAACTATAAGTTTAAATATGTAATAAAACTTTTAATATTACATAAGATATATTTTTTATAACATACGGATAATCATTACCATGTGGAGTTGAGTTTTTTAAGACAAAATTTAGAAAAATTATAATTAATTATTACAATGAGGAGTTTATCCTTTTTTATAATCGGCCTAACTTAGGATTAGAATTTTTTTTATGACTGCATGAAAGTTATTCTTATATAAAATTTCACTGTACAATAATTTTACTATAAGTTGATCTACATTTGTATTAATAAGTGAATGATAGGCCATTCCAATAAATATACGCAATTGGGTACTCGAACTTATTGAAAAGAACAGACTTGGAGGCATTTGTTGTTTTAACTCAATAACTTGATTGACTTAATTTTAATAAGTTAAGTCATTGTATTTATTTGTTTTTTCAACTTAATGAAAATTTTTAGTCATTAAGTATTAAGTTAATTTTTAAACTTTTTTTTTGGTATGAAAAGTCTAGATGACATCATTTAAAGGAATTCTCTAAAATATTTACATCTAATCAATTTATTTTCATCCTTACATAAATAAAAATTACGAGTTAGGATTATTATTTATCTCCTTAACTTGTGATAACACAATAGTAGATCATTATTGTTATTTTTATCCTTTCATATTGTTCAAATTAGCATTATTTATATTTAAATTGTTTTATGAAATATGAACATTTTCATAATATACATTATAAGATACAATAAATTTGATTAAAATGTTCTATTTTGGAATATTAAAAAGATTGTATTTACTTGAAATAATTATGTTATGATAAATTACTATCTTATTTATATTCCTTAAAATATTTATTATTTATTTAATATTTAAATTTTGTAAGGGTATAAATGTAAAAGTATTAGTTTTTCAAACTTTTTAATTTGAAGAAAACAGACAAGTTAATACTTATTAGTAGAGATTAAAAAAAAAAAGCAAGTCATTTAGATTCAAACATTTATCTCTATTCAGAATTTAAACTATTTAAATTCAAATCTATTTAGATTTCACATAAAAAACCAAACACCACTCTCCTGTTAAGCTTAAAATTTTAAGTTTTAAAATATACTCTAATGCACAAGAATCTAGTAAAGTTTATATTTGTGAAGAATGGGGTTGAAACTACAAGGATTGGCAATTACGAATTGGAAAAACTAAACCAAACATATATCAACTTAATTTTAATATAGTTAGCAAAGATTGTTTTAAGGATGGAAATAATATTCAACTTAGATAGTGTTTGTCTTTTTTTTTTTTTTGTTTGAAATCTAAATGGGGTTAGGTTTGGCTAAAGCCTAAATATATCTGAATACCTATATTTAAATGACATATTTGTTTTTTTCAATATCTAAACATAAGTGTTCAGTTGTTTGTTTTTTAAAAAGAAAATATTTAAAATATGATATTTTCACATATATAATCTCACAAATATTAACAATATTTATATTTATTGGTTAAACACATTATTAATAAATTACTTGATTGATAAAAAAAATTGATAATGATTACCTTAATCAAGCATTAAAAATGGAATATATTTTTTTACATCAATATATGATGCTTAATATTATTTTTAGTATATTATATTGACTTTTTTTCTTGTTAATTACATAAACTAATCAAGAATTGTTAATCATTTGAATTCAAATTAATGTATGAAATAAAATTCAAAATCTATTATAAAAAAAGTAAATATTAATACGAAGAGATGAATCTATTATAAAACACACTTAAATTTATATTATGTTTTAAAAAAATAGTTGAATACACGTATATGACAAAAAAGGGGGATAAATAAAAAAATAAAAGGATAATTTATATAATAGGAAATAAATTTATTTAATAAGAGTGTTGATGAGAGAGAATATTAAAGTTTCATTTAGAAAGTTTCATTCAGATAAAAGTCAGAATATCTAATTTTTTTTCATTCAAACCTAAACATTTTATAATCAGACACAAGTGATAGAAAAATAAACAAAACAAAACCTCTAAATATTTAAAAATAATTAAAATTTAGACTTCATACAGAAAACAAACAACCTTTAGTAAGAAAATAAATGAAAGTGAGGTAAAAATTCAAGAGTGATAAAATACTGAGCCTTTGAAAGCCATTAATATTAATTTTATAGATCCAATTATTTATTCATTAAATCTCCCAAATTAGAATAACTAAGGTTAGGGATTGGGTTTGGTTTTTTTTTTTTTTTTTTTTCCGAACCAAACCAAATTAAACTGAAATTATTTGATTCAATTCAATTTGGTTTTATATGAAAATACCGAACGGTTTGGATTTGTATAGACCGATCAGTTTGTATTTAGTTCGGCTCCAAACCTAAACTGAATGCACAAACCAGTCGGTTCATGCAATTAAAAAAGGAAAAGAAGAAAACCGGCCCTAAGCTAAAACTGTAAGGCTATGTTTGAGAGATAAGATCATGTGTAAGATTGGATTAATTTTGAGCCTAATTATTTATCTTATATTTGGCAAGCTCCACTTTGAATTAAATTATGGGACTAAATTTGAATTTAGCCCTAAGATCATGGGATTAACAATCCCAATTGAAATATGTCTTTAAAAACAATTATCTATTTAATTAATTATTACTTAAATATCTAATGTAATATTTAATTTAATAATCACTATATTAAAATTAATCATGAAAATTAATAATACTAGTAATTACTTATATTTATATTACTTGTTAACTTTTTGATAAAATAAAAAATAATATTTATTAAAATTAAATTAAATATTTAATAATTTTTAATTTAATTTAATTTAATTTTATTTAACCTATCTAATTTATATTTGTTTGTTATAATTATCATTACTTAATAACTAATTTTCTATATTTAATTCTAATTAATTGTCTTTTAAATTAATATTAATAATTATTTTATAATTAAATATTCACAAATAATTTATATTTATATTTAAATATAAACTTAAATATTATTTAAATATAATTTAATATTAAATTTAATTCAGTGCAATTTTAATAATTCGTCTCCTCGAATCCTACAGACGTTGTCTAATTCCCTAAAATTCTAAAACTAAATCCCTAACTCTCTGAGCACTAAAGTGTAAGTAGCGGCAGGCCCTCTCGCAGCAGTCAGCAGCACGCACGCCGGCAGCAGCAGCAGCAGCCCAGGACGGCAGTCGCAAGCCACCAGCAGCCCCCTTCCTCTCTCACTCGCGCACTCCCTCTCTTCGTCTTTGGTCACCATCTCACCCTCCGGTATCAGCTGTTGCCGTCGCAGCCTCGTTCAGACGTTACCATTGCGCCGACCACCGGAGACAGTGAGTTCAGACTTCGTTTTTTTTTTTATTAATTTTGGGCCTGAATTAAATTAGTCAAATTAATTTAGTTGTGATTAATACTGCAATAATTTAATTTATAAATTTTGCAGCAAATGTTTTATTATATTTTTTCTTCCATTCGGCATTCATACTATATCATAGTATGGACTTGATATTTGCTAAAGGATATCCCTAATGGTATGGATTTGAGATTTTGCTGTAATTTGTTGAATTATCTTAAGTGATGTCTTTAAATTGCTGACCTCTGGATAGTTTGCAAAAGAGTTGGTTATTGTTAGTAAAATTGATGAATTAGTGCAGCTTCATAGTGTTAAGTTTTTAGGTTTTAGTGTACAATTGGATTAAAAAAAAGAAAAAAGAAGTGATTGGAGTTATTAATAGAACTGAAATAAAGACCTCAAGCAATTGATTCCACTATTTTCTTTCAATCCTTAACTCAACCGGAGGATGTTGTTTCTTGTTAGTGAATGTTAAAAGCTCGTGTTGGATTGTGTGTATCTTGTTGTGAAACTTCATGCATAGCCTTTGACACTTGACAATTGTTAGTCTGATGTCCCATTTTCTTCTCTCTTGTGGTTGTTTTTCTTAGGCAGTAGCATAACTGCTGGATGTACTGTAATCAATCATTTTGAGTTTTAGCATATTTTGACTTGATGTTAGTGAAGAATAGTTGAGTTTAATAGCTGTTTCTTTTATATATATTTTTTATCCCATATAAAAGCTGAAACAAAGCAGGCTTTGGATATAGCTATTGTTTGAACAGCAAATGATTAAATGACCGGACCCAAACCGAACCGGACCGAACCAAAATTTAGAACTGTTTACATTTTCTGGAACTGTTCGGTTTGGTTCTGGTCCACCCCTCAGAGTAACAATCTGGTAATCAATCCGTTGTTTGCTTAAGATTTTATGTGAAATTTCTAAATAATCGCTTCAAAAGTATTAACATTAACCATTTTATTTATGTATCCGATTTTGAAAAATATAAAATGTGCTAATGATTTAAAATTACCAAACTAAGCATAGATTTACTAAACCTATTCCTAGCTGCAAGAATATACGATACTGATGATGAAAAGAGTTTCATTTGCTATAAATCATGTGAAACCAGAATTATAAACATTAAAAGCATAAATTATGTATTAATAAGGAAAAATTGGAATTTGTTTTATTAAAAGGAATTCATCCTAACCTTTGTAAAAGAAAATTAGTTCATAATTAAATAAATAAAAACAATCAGAGAACTTACATAATTTACCCATTGTTAATTATTTCTCTCTAATTTCTCACTCTAAATTCTGTACCTCTTAAATGAACAAGACACCTCTATTTATTGAGGATGGAGGATGAAAAGTACGGAAATATAATAATTGGACTCTAGCTTATAATAACTTGATCATGTTGTAAAATAGTTGTCAATTTTGAGTGATTTCCATGAAATTGTGACAAAGTTGGCTTGATTTGGATGAAGATGAGATGAATAGGTTAAATTTTGGTAAGAATCGGTTGGATGTAATTAACTAACATATGCTCACTGGAAGTTCACATCTAGAGACAGACAGAGTTTAAAGTAAGCCACATAAACTGAGGCTCAGACAGCTATCGAGCATCCATTACTGAAAGTGTTAAGCAATTTCCTGAACAAACTCTATCCTTCCTGCTTGCGGGCAAAATTGTATTTTTGAGACCTCTTATATTTGAAAAAGCGGGCTGTCGGGGATGAGGTGAATTAATAGTCTCATTGATAAGCATTGAGACGACTTCAAACATTGTTGGTCTATCTACCGCATCCTCTTGAACACATAGAAGGGCCACATTGATGTATCTGTTTAGTGTCAGATATGATGCTTCATTTTGCAATGTTGGATCTATCAGTTCCCAAGCTCTGTCATCTTTCCACAAATCCCAAGCCTGAAGAAAAATAGAACATTTAAGTCCATTTTTGGTTGGAAGATATTAGAGGAGATAAGAGGAACGGAAAGGAGAAAGGAAGAGAGAAAATAAGGGGAAAAGAGGGTCAATCTCAATTTTATTGTTTGGTTTGACATGGAAATCATCTCTTTCCCCTTATTTCTTTTCCCTTCCTCTTTTTGCATCCTCTTTTTCCATCCTCTCTTGTCCCCTTATTTCTTAAAACCAAACATGCCATTATTGAATGAGTGTTTAGGTCATATTGGTTCGATTGATGTAGGGAATTCTTAAATTTTCCATTTCAAAGAATATTGTACCATTCATTTAGGATTAATACTAGATTCATCTTAATACATGGAAAGAATTCGGAAAAAAAAAGTGAAATCTTGTCACTTACATGGCCAATAAGAGTAAGGGAATCAGAATTGGAGAAGTCTATATTCCTCTTGCTACTTAGTGTTTCCAAAAGCAATACTCCAAAGCTAAACACATCAGATTTGATAGAGAAGAGGCCTTGTTGAGCATACTCAGGTGACATATAACCACTGAAATCCATTGTTTCATAAAAAATTTAGCCATCTTAAAAGGATTTACGAATACAGAAAAGCAAATGACATTAATAATCTCGATAGTTAAAGTTTACTTACTAAGTTCCAACAATCCTTTTTGTCTTTGACTGCAACTCATCACCTCCAAACATTCTAGCCATGCCAAAATCTGATATTTTGGGGTTCATGTCCTTATCTAAAAGAATATTACTTGCCTTGAGATCTCTATGAATAACTCTCAATCTGGAATACTGATGAAGATATAAAATTCCTTGAGCAATTCCTTCAATGATTCTAACACGTGTTCCCCATCTCAATAGACTCTCTTCAGTGGAATCTGTAACAACATCAAACCATTATGGTATGAGGAACATTATCCATTCGAAATGATACAGGTTAAAAGGTGGTAAAAATATTGATTTTATGAATTATACAAATCACATACCAAAAAGGAAAAAATCCAAGCTTTTGTTAGGCATGTACTCATAGATCAAAATCTTTTCTTCTAGTTCTATACAGTAACCCAAGAGTCTAACAAGGTTCCTGTGTTGGAGTTTTGCTATAAGTTTTATCTCATTTTTAAACTCTTCCAGTCCTTGCCTTGATTGTCTAGAGAGCCTCTTAACTGCTACTTCTTGTCCATTAAGCAGTCGCCCCTGGATTTGTAATTTCATAACTGATTTATTCAAAAATTTAAGTTCAATTAATACAGCTGAGATGAAAAGAATTCTACCCTGTAAACAGGACCAAAGCCACCTTCTCCTAGCTTATTCTCTGTAGAGAAGTTAGCTGTAGCTGCAGATACGCTGGCCAAGCTAAACATGGGAAACCAAGAATCCCTAGTCCTACTATTTGCAGCTTTATTTCCCTTGCATAATTCATTTGCTTTTGTTGCAGTGCTCATATTTATGTCAAATTGTAACAGATCTTGGCTTTTCTTTGTTTCTGTAAAACAACTTACAAAAATATTAGTGTACATGATCTATCGTGTGAAGTTATTTACATATAGGTTCATAAACATAAGAAAATGGCTTCGAGAAGAGTCACCTATTTCCTTGAGTTTTCTCTGACAAATTATGTAAGAAGCAGGAAAAAGTATTGCCGGAAGAACAAGTATTACT
The DNA here is from genome assembly GCA_030449895.1 of Citrus mangshanensis. Classification (NCBI taxonomy): domain Eukaryota; kingdom Viridiplantae; phylum Streptophyta; class Magnoliopsida; order Sapindales; family Rutaceae; genus Citrus; species Citrus mangshanensis. The sequence goes on along the minus strand of JASUUJ010000178.1, from coordinate 124,165 downwards.
AATATCCATAGAAGCTTTTTTTCCCCTACATCCAAAAAAAAAAAAACGTCATCACAGAAGCTATTGGGAGGGAAGCAAAGTCCAAATACTGAGCCCCACCCCCACCCCAAAACCAGAACCAGGAAAAAAAAAAAAATGGAGAGAGGCATGTATATTAGTTTGGATACATTTATTTCATGAAACGGGGAAGCTTAAATGCATTTTGATTCGACAACAAGGCTCGGCTTTTAAGATGAAGTACTTTAGCAAGGGAAAAATTTTGCACTATCAATTTTAATGATGAAATTATTGTACCTAGCTCAGAAGCCGGTACTCTTATGTAGATGGACTGTCCGTTGTTGCGGTCATCTGACTTTCTGGTATCAACCAGGTCCCCAAACCACATCAAACAGCCGCTGCCTCCACCTTTTACTTCGGTATTAGCAAAAGCTTTACAAGTACAGTTCTTTAAGCACTCTGCCTCACATTCCCTAACATTCATACTCTCAATTAGTGAAACCTCAACCAATTCGGGTAGCTTAATATCATCAAGCATTATAAACCTGTCTCCACTTTTGCAATCTGATGATTGACTTCTAACACATGTTCCAGGTGTTGCTTTGTTATGCTCTGATTTGAGCTCGAATCCCTTCAAACACTCACAATGAGGTTTCTTGTCGAAGCTGCAAATACTATTTGCTCCACAATGCCCATAAAACTGGCAAAAATGATCTGGCCCTGAGAAAAACTCTACCCACTCCTCGTTTCTCTCATTCCACATGAGATGCTGGATCTTACCTGATGGGTTGAGTTTTAACATCATTATGATGGGACTGTTGTAGGAGTCATACCTGTAGTAGATCTCATCTTCATCATCCACCACGGTTCGTTTATAAAGATAGTTATAAGAAGGAATAGATGCAAAGATAGCTCCATTCCATGGTCCAGAACAAAGTAATTTTACAGATCCATTGTATGTACATAATTTAGGTAACACGTTAATGTCAAGTCTGTGAGTATAATTTCCAGGGGATGGATCATCATCACTTTTCCATGAAGTTTGATAACGTTCCAAACCAGTCTTTAAGTCCCAACCCAACTTCATTCCCGCTAACAATGTATCTGATGGGTGGTCAAAGCTCTGCCACAGATAGTCTTCAGAACTATTACTGATAAAGTTATCCCTAACAACAAGGTTTCCAGTATCTAACAGCTGTGCCACTGGATTTTTCACTTCTCTAGACAAGTTTGAAGACCAGATAGTGCCATTTGTTTGGTTGAGAAGAACAAGTTTTCCACCGTTGCTGATGGTCAGTGCAGCGTTTGAGTCGAAGATTGGACTGTTTCTGTTTGCAACCCACACAATTGTATCAGGGATCTGCTTGTACCATATTCCCAGATACCTGTACTTCGATTTTCCAGGAGAGAAAAATCCTAGCTCAAACCTCTGGGATAATGAAACTAACTTTTCTCCATCACGAATGAATCTTGAGGGGGTTATGTTATCAGCTGCTATTGACAACTTAATGCTTAAGATAAAGACACAAGAAATAAAATTGTACAACAAATGAAGGTTCTCCATTCAAAAAGCTGTCCTGTGGTTGCAGATTGGATTCATGAATTTTATGAGATTGGATTCATGAATTTTATGAAAAGGAAAAAAAAAAAAAAACGTGCAACGTGTAGCATAATTTCTTGTTTTTGACCGCGTGGTGTAGAATTGTATTAGTTTGAATTTTTGAAGTATTTGAAAGTTTAAATGAGACCTGTCGCAATCATTGAATTTTCCAAAAAACAAAAATTTTAGCCGGTCAGTTCCTACTCAATAATGGAGTATGGTGCCATAATTTTATATCAAATTTTGTCAAGATTCCTTGTCTGTTCAACGGGATATGATTTACAGATTTAGGGCTACCGAAACCTTTGCGTGATTAAATTTGTTTGGTGAATTCTTTATGTGAATGATGGGCATTTTTTAATGTACACAACAGGGAACCCAAAAGAACAGACTCGGCAACCTGGGAACCCAGAGCGATCAGATGCCACTAGTTCAGTTCAACACGAAGCATCATTTCCAATAGCCAGAGGATTTAAAATCATAAAAAATATATCACATAAATCGTATTGCCATAAGTGCAATATTGTTTGGATTTTCCTGCAGATTTCAGTGTTCTCTTATGGAAGATAACAACTTCAGAGAGATAGAGAATTGAACTGCAACACGTGAACCGAGGCCCAGAAAGCTATATTGCTTCCAACAATGTAACTGTTGCATTATTCATAGAACAAGTTCCTGGCTTGCAGGTAGGTGGTTTCAATTAGATTCAACGAAGCCAAGCTTTTGAAATCCAATAATGGTGATTCCCAAAACATGTGTTTGAGGTAACTGTTACCTCATTATTGAAGAATTTTTATTTGCTTTGGTATGAAATTCCTTTGAGGGTAATATTACAACTACGTTTTGTGAGCATGCGTGAATTCATCTGATGGTCACCGACGTATTTGTGAAGTAAATGAACAGAGGCCAAGCAGATTGTTATCGAGCTTCAATCAATGAAGCTGTGACAACATTCACTGAACAAGCTTCTGGCTTGCTTGTAGGCTCATTTGAATTTTTCAAATTTCTCACATACGAGAAAGCTGGTTGTTTCGGCGAAGGTAAAACAAGATGCTCATTGGTAAGCATTGAGACTACCTCTGACATGGTTGGCCTATCAGTTGCGTTCTCGTGAACGCAGAGAAGTGCCACATTAACGTATCTTGCCAACATGGGATATGAAGCTTCATTTTCCAATATTGGATCCATCAGGTCTAGAGCTCTGTTGTCTTTCCACAGGTCCCATGCCTGAAGTACAGTACATGTGAAGTTAAAACGAAGGTCCATAGATGCATATGATTTCTCGTGATATATGAAATGTTAACTTTCCCGATCCATTTATCAAAAAAATTATGCAAATGAAAAAAATGAATGGTTCTCATTGCATCATACTGTTCAAAGAAACAAAAATAAAAATGAAAAATTTTGTGACATACGTGTCCAAGAAGGTTAAGGGAGCCAGTATGGTAGAAGCCAGTGTTCTTTTTGCCACTCAAGATCTCCAGCAGCAATACCCCAAAGCTAAACACATCTGATTTGATTGAGAATAGGCCTTCCAGGGCATACTCAGGTGACATATAACCACTGGAATTCATCATTTCATAAAATAAAAAAAAAAAATCCATTCTTCAGTTGAAAGTTGCAGGAACAACAAGCAAAAGATGTTTGTGAACAAATTTAAAATAGTTTTCAATAATATGTGTACTTACTAAGTTCCCACAATTCGGTTAGTATTTGCTTGTAACTCATCCCCACCAAATATTCTTGCCATTCCAAAATCAGATATTTTGGGTTTCATGTCGGTATCTAAGAGAATATTACTAGCCTTCAAATCTCTATGGATAATTCGTAATCTAGAATACTGATGAAGATAAAGAAGCCCTTGAGCAATCCCTTCAATGATTTTAACACGTGTTTCCCAATACAATAGACGTTTTTTAGCTCGATCTGTAAGAATGAATAGAGGAAGACCATAAAAATTATACAAATTAGAGCAAATTCCAGTGATAGTATTTGATGTGGTGAGAAGGATAGTGGACATATTTAATCTTACTGACTGCTAAATCACATACCGAAAAGGAATGAGTCCAAGCTTTTATTAGGCAGGTACTCATAGATCAAAATCTTTTCATCTTGATCTAAACAGCAACCCAAGAGTCTAACAAGGTTCCTGTGTTGCAGCTTAGCTATGAGCATTGTCTCATTTTTCAACTCTTCTAATCCCTGCCCCGACTTCTTTGAAAGCCTTTTCACTGCAACTTCTTGTCCATTTAGTAGTTCCCCCTGCAGTTGAACTTTTTAATGATTTCATGAATGTTTTACGTTGCACGTAACCAATGAAATGCACAAATCTTATCTTTTGAATTTAAATAAACTCTTCAAATTGGATGAGAAATATAAGATTGTTACCTTATAGACAGGTCCAAAGCCACCTTCTCCAAGCTTATTCTCCGCAGAAAAGTTATTTGTAGATGCAGATACACTGGCAAAGCTGAACAATGGCAACCAAGCATCCGTACTCTTACTTTTTCCAGCTCTCCCATCAGACAACTCATTCTTACTTGTCTCAGTGCTACTATTTATGTCAAATAGCAACATATCCTGGCTTGGTTCCCTCTCCTCTGCTTTTATAGGATATGACTTAAAATGAAAATGTACATTTTCATATACTAAATTCACACTGTAATGCATGAGGGAGTGATGGGAAACAAAGGCATACCTCTATATTTGAGTTTTCTCCTCCATCGAAGAAAGATGTAAGATGCAGTAAGAAGCAGAGGAACAACAATTACAGTTATCCACAGCAGTTCTTTATTTCCTAGATCAGAAATATACAAGTCATCAAAAGATCAAGTCACTGAAGAATCTAAGTGCTTGAATATATATATATATATGTGTATAGAGAGAGAGAGAGAGAGAGAGAGAGAGAGAGAGTTTATACGTTACCTCCTGGTTTTGCAAGCTCTGATGCATCAAGTTTGATAAATATAGTTTCTCCCTCATTTTTTGAAAGTTGCTCAAGATCGTATAGCTTTCCATCCCACGAGGAACACACACCGCTGCTATTATAAGCATACGCAGTGCAAGCACAATTATTCAAGCAAGCCGATTTGCATTCCTCTATACCTGGAAGTTTCAATACTTTATCTTGCGAAGGAAGCTTCACATCATGCATCCTTAAGAACCTGTCTTCACGATCAGCAGAGTTATCCCCACACTGCAAGGCTGTTCTTCTCACACACTCATCAGACAGATTTTTATCTGAGCCTATAAATCCCTGCAGACACTGACAGGATCCAGTAGCAGTGTTGCAGATGCTGAATGGACCGCAACCGACACAGCTTGTTCTTGGTTGAGCCCAGAAAAGAAACCAAGCTTGACTAGCTCCTAACCATGACATCTGTTCTACTCGTCCATCAACATCTAAAATACATCTGCTGATAGTTGAATCTTTTATAGAGTAGATGAAGTATGTCTCATTTTCATCAGTGTAAAGACTATAATTGAAGATATAGTTTAATGTCATTTCAGGCACCAAACTGAATATATAACCATCCCAAACCCCGCTTGTCCAAACAATTTGTGATCTTTTCATAAGGGAAAATGCATTTGATTTCCCTGGCTCCATTTTCAGCTCAGCATCCCCAACGCTAGGATCGTCTATACTTTTCCATGATGTCAATGACCAAACTTTCCCAGTCTTTCTGCTATAACCGAGCTTCATTCCAGGCAGAAACGTATGTGAAGGGTAATCAAAGCTCTGCCACAATAAGCCAAGCTTCTCATTTCTTAAAACAAAATTTCCTGAATCTAAGAGAGTGGCAGTTGTGTTCTGGCTGCTTGATACATTTTCACTGACCCTATATGTAATTCTACCATCCTCAATCACAAGATTTCCTTCACTGCTAATAGTAAGTACAGGTGACGAACTAGTTAATGGTTGATCTCGATTGGCAACCCATACTACAGTCCTTTCTGGAATATTCTTGTACCATATTCCTACATAATAATTTCTCGACTGCCCTGGCCGAAAAAGGCCTAACTCAAAGAACTTACCTGAAGATACCAAAGTCTCTGAGCGTGTGATCACTTGTCCGACTGAAAGGCTATCAGTATCACTAACAGCATCAACCACCAGGGAGAACTGCATACTGAAAGCAGAGATAATCAGCAAGCAAATTGAAAAAGAAGCCATTGACAAGTTGTGTAGACACCTCACGGCACGTTTGGCAACCTAAACTAGATGGGTCTTCACTAGTATTTAATCCATGTTTGGAGCTGACAGTAGTCAAAACCATCCTTGGAAAAAATATTACTTTCCACAGAGAATTTTCTTTAGACTTTTCAGAATGTGAGCAAAGCAGTTGCTTGGAACCCATATTCTAAGAAGGCTCCATTTTCAAGTAAATATTCGTCCGTCGTCCCAAATACCCCTTGAGCCGGCCCTGATAATGTTCATAACTCTCTATTTCTAACTAAAGTAATAAACAAATATTGACCATACAATTTACTGTCAAGTATAAGAAACTGACAATTTGCTAGATAAACATTTTTATAATCCATTGATAAATATTTTTTTTTTGGTTAAACCACGAGATATCCCAGAGTGGAGCGTTTCAAGCCGCTCGTAGCTCGCCGCATGGCTCCCAACAAGTGCGGCGACGAACCTAACAAATTTGAACACTTTGTTGGTATTGATAAACATTTTTAATCCTATAGTTTTACGTGTTAGCATTAACAAGAAGCATTCCTTGTGGGATCCACGACAAGTGTTTTCCATTTCAAATATTTTTAATCTATAGCTTTTCGAGTTAGCATTAACGAGAAATATTCCTTGTGGGATCCACGACAAGTGCGTTTTCTATTTTAAATCTTTTCGTTTTAGTCAAAATTTGAATTTTCCTTCACCGGTTTTTGATATCCAGATTTCAATTTGATTTTCCATAATTGAAGTTTCATGCATTTTTGTAACACCCCAAAATTCACGCAAGAAAAACTCATGAGAATTTTGGAATTAAGTCTTATAACATTTATCTTATAACTAATCCCAAATAAAGTCAATGTTCACAAACAAAACATATTCTTTAAAATAATAAATAAATCAATAATCCTCCAGAATAAAATCCAACTCTAAACAATAGTCAAAGTAGCTACAATTAATCCGTCTAGAAAATGTCAAAATTTACAACTAACAAATCCTTTTTGCTAGACCAAAAGCCCACATCTCTAATATCAATCTGCAAAATGTTAGAGACAAGGGGTGAGCCGTCAACTCGGTAAGCAAACTCATGCACAAAGTTTGTAATACGAAAACGTATATAATCATTATTATGAAGTACTATAAGTCAAGAAAACAGTAATCGTTTTATAATCACGCATAACTCATAATCAGTTAATTCATAACGTAAAAATCATTTTCAATAAATAATCGCGAAAGAAATCTTTTATCAATAAAACTTTTCTTTCATTCAATTTGCTTATATCACATAGTATTACCAAAATCTTCGGTGACCTGGTCAATAGTTCAATATATCACTTGTCCTCCCGGTGACCCGGCCAATAGTTCAATTAGGGTACTTTACCCCGCAATAATCATCAATAGGTGCGCACAATACAGCTAGCTATTCAATAATATCAATAACGGTAACTACGGACAATGAGCCAAAACATTTAAAATAATTTTCAGCTTTTCAATATCAATTATTCAGTAATATTTCGATAAAACACTTATAACACATTAAACTGGCAAAGCTTTACAAATAGTTTAAAGGAAAACATTTTATAGAAAAACAAGTATTTATTTAAAACTAATTTAAGAAAAACATTTTAAAATAGCATCAAATCCTTAACTTGCCAATCTATTTGAAGAACTTTATTCTATTAATAAATATTTACATATATACTTATAATAAACATTATGCATGAATTCACTTATCTCGATCTAATGCAATCAACAATAACCCTAATCACATGAGCTCACTCTTGACCTTCAAGAAAAAATTCTTATCAATATCTTATTGAATTCTAACCTAGATAGGAAAACTAAAAATCCTTAAACCACGTACTCTTACTTAAGCACATCAGTTCACTAACTATACTAGACCATCATACAGGAGCTGATGTCTATCAAGCTATAAACATGTCGGAAAATTATAAATATCACAAAAAGCTACTGTAAACATGTTGGAATCCAATACAAAATTTAACAATATTAATTAAAGTTAATAATCATCTCTTAAAACTGATTTTCCACCAAAAACATCAAAACTGTCCAGTGACGATATATACAGAGGACTGCTGACTCAAAAATTCATAACTTCAGTTATACTTATTCAAAAATAGTGATTCCAGTTTTAAAAATTATAGGAAACAAAAAGGAATCAGAATCAAAATTTACAAAATATTTACTGATGAAAAACTAGCCCAACCGACCTAAATATCAGCCGTTGCAATTCTGAAATACAGTTTCCAGGATTGCGGCAGCCCAACTCTATGACTGTTAGTGATTTTTATATGAAGCCCAAAATTACAAAATTAAAAATAAAGAAACTAGACATATATATGTGCAGTGGTAAAGATTCCTAGAATTTTCAGAAGTCTTTTGGGTTATGAAATAAATTATAGACTGTGAATTACTGTTGAAAATCAAAATTTTTCAGCATCAATGTTCCAAATTCAAAAAATCAAAACAATTTATATAAACGAGTTTGTGAACAATAAATATATGCATAGAAAGAAAAAGATGTCTAGTTTAATAATATGTAAAGTTTTATGCATGAAACTCGATTAAAATAGCAGTCATATGAAGTTAAATCTATACTGTTCACAATTTCTAGGATATCATAACAGCACTACTTCCACTCAAACACATAAATTAATACATGATCATACGTTTCAGAATTTTATTAATACAACACATGCAGAATCATTCAATCAATCACATAAAAATCACAATCAAAATTAAAAGTTTAAAGGCTTATAAATTATTTCCCACCTTCAAGAAAAAATCCAAACTGAAGAACTCCTTTAATGGAGATTAGGAATACAATCAAAATCTTCTCTTTTTATTATTAAAAAATATGAATTTCCTCTTATACGGCTGCTGTATTCTTTTCTTTATTAGCCTCTAGGGTTTTGAAAAACAAAAAAAACGTAGAGGAGGTTTTTATAGACCAAGCTTTTTTAAAACCCTTACCCATTAAGGAACCCTCTTTAAAAATAAGGTATTTAATAAATAAATAAATAAAAATAACGGGTATTACAATTTTTGTCCAGGTACTATGGCAAATGAAAGAGCTAAAGCCTTAATAACAGAAGGGGGAAAATGACATAGCCCTCTCTATAGATCTGATCATATCTCAGAAAATTAGACATTTTGCTGAATCTTGGAGCCCTTTGATAATTCTTTTTTTAAATAAGAGATCGTTAGATTCTGGATTTTTTTGCCAACGTCAACCGGTGCATTTTTTGCATAGGATAATTAAGCAAAAGTGAACATCCTAATTAAGCAATATTTACTAATGTGTCTCAAATAAATATATGCAACCTTTTGTTAATAATCAAGAACCTGCGATTGAACATCTTAATTATGTAATATTAGGCTTAATATGGTATTGAGGTATTGTCGCTTAAAAATTATAGTTGCTATTGAAAAAAAAACTTAAGCTATCTATTAAAAAATAATAATAATAGTGTGTGGTAAATTTGATTTTTAAATAATAATTTTGACAAAAATAATGAAGATATTATAAATTTATCATCATATAGGGGTGGGTAGATAAAATCAACTTAACTTCCAAACTATAACAGTAAATATTTGCTAAACACTTTAATGTTTTAAGTTACAACTGTTTAACTACAATACCAAACTTAGCGTTAATGACAGACATACGTAAATAATCACAATATATTTGTGTCAGGATGACAACAACAAGTTTGTATCTATAAAACAAACCACAACATGTAAATGGGGGCGGATCCAGGTTATGACCAGTAGGGGCTTAAGCCCCTGTTGGAGAAAATAAATTTTTAAAATTAAAGAAAAATTTACTTGAGTTTTTAATTAGTCAAATTAAATTTATTAAAACAGCCTCGTTAAATCTATAAAAATACTCCCCATCAACTTACATGTAATTAGGATGTGTTTGACATATTAGATTAGACAATATTGTATTAATTAATGTAATATGTCCCACCATAATGCTATTTTTGGGGCATTAGACAAATCCACATCGATGTCTGGTTTGCATTAGATTTATTTATTTTTTGTTTTTTATATTAATAAATTAAAAAAAGCAATTATAATGTATTATTGATGAATACAGTAAATGTGTCAAAATAATTTCACTTTCAACAAGAGACTATCGTTGTTGCCTCCTACCACTGCTACTGGCCTCTAGTGATCGATATATTTTGTACTAAAATTTGGTATCATTAGAATCTTTATTTCTAGATCAACATGACGGTACAACTATTATCAGTAAAAGAGGTTATGTTTTCCATCAATCTATAGTCAAATTCTTAGATAACTTTGACCACAGTGTTGATGCTGAAATCTAAACCACTTGGTTAGTGGCTCAGTTTCAGATCCCTGCATCAGCATTAAATTTGTTGGTGGGAAGCTGCTGGTCGATCTCTGAGAATCTTCTCTGAGTATGAGCAGAACATTAATGAGCATATAATCTTCAAGCTGATGATCAACAAGTACCTGAAATTACGGAGAATGGTCAGAGGTGCCGGAAGTTTTTCCGGCTTAAACCCTCCGACGCTCAAGTTAGTTATGGGGTTTACAGGAAAAACCAAATATGTCATTTCTCATATGGCTTAATAAACATTGCCTTAAAACCAAAAGCTTTTTGAATAATTTGCAGAAAAGTAAAGTAGAGTCTCCAGAAAGAATTCCTCTGTGAGATCAAGAGAAAAAAAAAAGAGCCCCCCTTGGCGTGGTTTTCTCGGGGTTTTTATAAACACCCCACACCCACGACCTTAGATCGTGCCAATAATCATTAATTGATCAAATTCGTGCCCTGATTTTTCGGAGGAGCTTTGTGGTGGTTTATTTTAATTGAGTCTTTATTCCTGGTCATCACCTGGTCGAGGTGATCTGCTCAAGTTTAGACCACCTGGTCGAGGTGATCTAGTCAAGCTCATAGCACATGGTCGAGGTGATCTGCTCGAGCTCATAACACCTGGTCGAGGTGATTTGCTCGAGCTCATAGTGCCTGGTCGAGGTGATCTGCTCCACCTCATAGCACCTGGTCGAGGTGATCTGCTCCACCTCATAGCACCTGGTCGATGTGATCTGCTCCACCTCATAGCACCTGGTCGAGGTGATCTGTTCAAACTCATACCACCTGGTCAAGGTGACTTGCTCAACCATTTGCTCACTTTCACCTGGAGGAGATCATGGTCGCTCTATTTAATTCCTCAAACACCAGTCCCCCAGTTTCTAGTGTTGAGAGTAAAACAAATCAACACTGGAAACTATAAAGTTTATAATTTTGGCAAACTTATGCCTTAGGAATATTTTTTGCGAATTTTGCCCAATCGTCCTCACACGACTGAGCAAGTTTGGGCAAATCTTTACTTTAGCAAATTTTGCAAGATATGGCTGCTGGTCCTTCAAACGACCGAGCAGGAGTTGGCCCATGTTTGCCTTAGTAAAATTTTATAGAATTCCCCTGCTGGTCCTTTAGGCGACCGAACAAGAATAGGCACATGTTTGCTTTAAAAAATTTAATAGACTTTAGCTGCTAGTCCTTTAGACGACCGAGCAGAAATAGGCACATGTTTGCCTTAGCAAAATTTGTAGTCTGCCTACTGGTCTTTTCGGTGACCGAGCAGGAACAGGCACTTGCTTGCCTTAAAAAATTTAGTAGACTTTAGCTGCTGGTCCTTTAGACGACCGAGCAGGAATAGGCACATGTTTGCCTTAGTAAAATTTGTAGTTTGCCTGCTGGTCTTTTCGGTGACTGAGCAGGAATAGGCACTTGCTTGCCTTAAAAAATTTAGTAGACTTTAGCTGCTGGTCCTTTAGACGACCGAGCAGGAATAGGCACTTGCTTGCCTTAACAAATTTAATAGACTTTAGCTGCTGGTCCTTTAGACGACCGAGCAGGAATAGGCACATGTTTGCCTTAGTAGAATTTACGAAATAGCCTGCTGGTCCTTTAGGCGACCGAGCAGGAATAGGCACTTGCTTGCCTTAGTAGAATTTGCGAAATAGCCTGCTGGTCCTTTAGGCGACCGAGCAGGAATAGGCACTTACTTGCCTTAGTAGAATTTGTGAAATAGCCTGCTGGTCTTTTAGGCGACCGAGCAGGAAGAGGCACTTGCTTGCCTTAGTAGAATTTGCGAAATAGCCTGCTGGTCCTTTAGGCGACCGAGCAGGAATAGGCACTTGCTTGCCTTAGTAGAATTCGCGAAATAGCCTGCTAGTCCTTTAGGCGACCGAGCAGGAATAGACACTTGCTTGCCTTAGTAGAATTCGTGAAATAGTTGGTCTTTTGGAAGAGGCACTTGCTTGCCTTAGTAGAATTCGCGAAATAGCCTGCTAGTCCTTTAGGCGACCGAGCAGGAATAGACACTTGCTTGCCTTAGTAGAATTCGTGAAATAGCCTGCTGGTCTTTTAGGCGACTGAGCAGGAAGAGGCACTTGCTTGCCTTAGTAGAATTTGCGAAATAGCCTGCTCGCCCTTTCATAAATCATTCTCATATTGAGCAACTTTCTAAATATCAAGTTGATTGAGTTATATCACTAGCTTTAATATGAGCTCTATCAGTTTGACATGTACAAACTATCCTCATTTGATAAATTACTAGTAGGTAAATACTATAGCCGCAAATAAAGGCTGCAAATGCATGTTTTCATGTAGACATCAAGACATAAATTTGTTAAAATTTCTGACCTGATTAAGATGCAACTTTTTGCATTAATGTCTCCTTCCAGGTGCATAGCTTGCCTCATTCGCAAATGTATCAAAATTGACATTTTTGTAGTGAAATTGCATAACAGAATTCCCCGCATTATCTTCAGACGAAAATGAGCTGTCTGATTCCTGCAAACATGTGCAGCCAATGTGCTCTCATTTGAGGTTTTTTATTCAAATCCTTGAATATGAATCTGTTCTGTAAAAGAATTTGAAAAACTTGTCTAGTGATATGAGCCAAATCTGAATTGGCCATAATACTACAAACTAGCTGCTCCATGATGAAATACAAGTATGCAACCCAAGAGGGGGGGTGAATTGGGATTTTAAAAATTATGCAATACAATTCTCTCAACAATTTAATCTATTGCCTTAATCAAATTGAAAATAATAAATTCAATCATGCACAATATTAAAAGAGTAAGGGAAGAGAAAACAAACACAAAGATTTTTACGTGATTCGGCAATCCCCGCCTACGCTAGCCTCCCAAGGCTTCAAACGCTTACAATTGACTTCCAAGGTGTCAATGGACCTTTACAACAAGAGATTATCCCTAATCTCTTAACCCAAGTGTATCCCAACACTTACAATCACTCAAAGTAGAAGATTACAAATTTTTTTTCTCTCACACAATATTTAAGATTACAAATCAATGCCCAATATGTGAATAGATGAAGAGAGAATGTGTTTAAAGCTCAATGAAGATTGTATTCTCGAATATAAGCTCAATGATTGTGTTGTGATCAATCTTGTTTGAATTTGAATGAGCTTATTTATAGTTGGAGCTCAAAAATAAAACGGTTCGCCGTTAAGTAAGCGGTTAACCGCTTCGTTTGGTCAAAGTTGGGCCAAATTTCAAATAAACGGTTAGCCGCTTAATTTTTAAACCTGCAAAACAAATTTGGTTTAACCATTCTTACTAAACGGTTCAAGGTTAGCAATCTGGAAATAATCGGTTAACCGTTTTCAGTAAACGGTTCACCGTTAGTTTCCAGAATCATCATTTTAACAATACTTTGCAGAACATGCTTTCTGGAAATTATCGGTTAGCCGTTTTTAAATAAACGGTTAGCCGTTTTAAATAAACGGTTAGCCGTTTTAAATAAACGGTTAGCCGTTTGCTACAGTGATTGCTACAGTAACCTGCACAGTGCATTATTTTCTGAAATTATAATTTGACCCCAAAACTGTACAAAACTGTACCATAGCCCAAAACGTCATGAAACTTTACAAATAGGTCCAATTTCAGAATTTCTAAGTAATGCTTTGTTAATTCCAAAACTTTTTGAAATTATGTTATAGCCCAAAATGTTATGACACTTTTCAAATAAGTCCTTCTCCAAAATTTCAAGCAATACTTGTTTATTTCAAAGTTTTCAAAATTCTTTCACTTAAACCATAAACTTTGAAAAACAACCTATTTCATAAAATCATTTTTCCATTAAATATAAAACATTTATAATGTGAAAATAATGATTTATTTAAAATGTATAAAACATAATTTGATCTTAAAAGATTAATCATTCTTAATATTGTTTGTTATCATCAAAATCAATATTGTGAAACACATAAATGTTAACACATGATCATTAAAAAATCACTGCACTCATAAATATGACTTTATAATATTATTCCCATGTAAAATTTGGGATTGAATACTTAAAAAAGCTTGTCCTTTTCTTCAATTGATAAAATATCTATGTATCTATTTTATACATGATTGGTTATGTTATCATGTTGTGAAATCAAGTACTAATTCCTCACATTCCCATATGACTGCAGAATTTACTCCTGATATTCCAGGATCGTTGTGGAATGAATTCCTAACATTTTGAGATCATCAATTCCATAATGCACTATCAATTTAAAGTTACATGTCTCAACAAGAGATTTGTGCTCATGCATGCATCATTGATGCTAAATATATGCGTGATGATAAAAAGAATATTCAGCTAAGAATACTTTTTTAGTTAAAAAATGGGATGCATTTGCAAACTAATCTGATTAGTTTTAATGTGCATAAGATAGGCAAGTTGCGACAATAGCAGTATTACAATTTGCAAAAATTGAATGGTATAAAATAATCAAGGAAGTGGTTCGAGTGCACCTGTAATTGACCATTTGAAATATGACTTCTGACCTTTGGTAAATTTTTTTTTTTTTTTAACTTCGTTCTGCTCTATTGTTGTGACTATACTTCCCCTACAGCTTCTGAGCTTCCTTTCATTGTCACTGTGAAAACCTTCATACTTGCTTGATGAACACTCATGGTAATTAAAAAAACTGAGAAAGAATTTCTTTGTTCCTGAATGGACAATCATTTGCCTTTTTCCCAACTTATTTTTTATTATTAATGCTTTGCCTTCTATTTGCCTTCCTTGATTCTGATCTAGCTTACTCAGCATATCATTTTATAAGCTTAATAAAACATTTAAATGATCTATAACTTATGAAAATTATGAGTAGAAAAATAACATAATTCGTTCAGACTTTCTATCAAATAATTGGTGGGCTTAACATCATGTCCTGATTATGTGATTATCTTCCTTCTGATTTTACCCAAAAATTTCACAATAAAAAATAGTTAATCTAAGGTAGCTTAAGCAACAAAGGCATGGATATGTTCTTAAACATAAAAGCCAAACAGGTAATTCTGAAAACAATAAGTGTGCAGCACATGCTTTCAAGCGATTAAAGTAAGCATGTTGTTCTGACAATTGGATGGCAAAGCACATGATTAACTAAAGACAAATGGCAAGCACATGATTCCTGTAAGTTCTCATGCCATGCATTGGACTTCAAATCCTAACTTTGTTAAAATTCACTTCAGTTCTAATTACTGGAGGTTATTCTTTATTCTATTTCCAGAATGTAGAACTTATTTAGCAATAAACGAGGCATGCAGTAAATGATGCACGTGAATTACAGCTTAAGCAAATTGAATTTATGATCTAGTCATGCATGGCAAACAATATTTCCTATATTCAAACTGGATTTATGATCACAATAACCAAAATTGTGCAATCGAATAAATTGATTTTCGTAATTTCATATTTTAAACCGCAAAATTTTTTTTTTTATGAAGACGAGAATCAAGTTCTCGTCTTGCTAATATGTGAATTAAAGTGAAAAGCTGATGACTTACTGATTAAATGAGCAAATTCTTTTAATACCCGAATTTGGTCATTGGGCTCTGGGCAGTGCTTAATCGAGAATCATTCCCAACAATTTAATTTGCAGATTACTTTTGCTTCGGCCAAATCCAAATTGGTAGAGACAATATGACTTTTTGTACTGATCCCCACAGACGGCGCCAAATGTTGATGCTGAAATCTGAACCACTTGGTTAGTGGCTCAGTTTCAGATCCCTGCATCAGCATTAAATTTGTTGGTGGGAAGCTGCTGGTCGATCTTTGAGAATATTCTCTGACTATGAGTAGAACATTCATGAGCACATAATCTTCAAGTTGACGATCAATAAGTACCTGAAATTACAGAGAATGGTCAGAGGTGCCGGAAGTTTTTCCGGCGTAAACCCTCCGACGCTCAAGTCAGTTATGGGGTTTATAGGAAAAACCAAATATGTCATTTCTCATATGGCTTAATAAACATTGCTTTAAAACCAAAAGCTTTTTGAATAATTTGCAGAAAAGTAAAGTAGAGTCTCCAGAAAGAATTCCTCTGTGAGATCAAGAGAAAAAAAAAAAGAGCCCCCCTTGGTGTGGTTTTCTCGGGGTTTTTATAAACACCCCACACACACGACCTTAGATCGTGCCAATAATCATTAATTGATCAAATTCGTGCCCTGATTTTTCGGAGGAGCTTTGTGGTGGTTTATTTTAATTGAGTCTTTATTCCTGGTCATCACCTGGTCGAGGTGATCTGCTCAAGTTTAGACCACCTGGTCGAGGTGATCTGGTCAAGCTCATAGCACATGGTCGAGGTGATCTGCTCGAGCTCATAACACCTGGTCGAGGTGATTTGCTCGAACTCATAGCGCCTGGTCGAGGTGATCTGCTCCACCTCATAGCACCTGGTCGAGGTGATCTGCTCCACCTCATAGCACCTGGTCAATGTGATCTGCTCCACCTCATAGCACCTGGTCGAGGTGATCTGCTCAAACTCATACCACCTGGTCAAGGTGACCTGCTCAACCATTTGCTCACTTTCACCTGGAGGAGATCATGGTCGCTCTATTTAATTCCTCAAACACACAGATCTAGCAAAAAGAAGCTTATTTTCTAGTGATAGTTATATCGTTGCATAGATTTGGTAATAAAGATTCAAATGATATAAAAATTTATTCAAAAGATACCAAAATACGGGGCTAGTGACAAGGGTTGGTGGCAAAAGTCAATATTTTAATTACATACATACATCCATCCATACACACACACACACACACACACACACACAAATATATATATATATATATATAATTGGTATAAGTAATAATACAATATTAAATTACTTTTAATTCAAAAAATATTAACGTTTACTTACAATAATAATATAAAATATTATTATACATTATATAGTCCATGCTACACTAAGTATAGTACTGCATTACAAATTAGTGCAGTACATCCTAATGCAATACAATTGTTAGGCCAAATTAAGAATGACCCAAAACCCACAAAAAATATAGGCCCAATACAAATATTTTAGATGAAATAACCTACACCCATTCTCTATAAGAATGGACTAGGCGCTTAGAATTTTAAGTAAAAAGCTGAAAGTGAGAGTTTTCGATAAAACACTAAAGACATGATTGTATAAAGAATGACCTAAATTCATTCTTTACAAATAATGAGTTAAGTCCATTCTTTATAAAGAATGACTTAGGGCTACTCTTTGCAAATAACGACCTAACTTCATTTTTTACCAAAAAAAAAAACAATCTAGACATTTAAAGAATATTTCTATGGAAAATGTTCAAAGGACGAGTCTTCGACAAAAGGCCAAAAGCTTGATTTTACAAAGAATGACGTAGGCCTACTCTCTACAAAGAATGATCTAGATCCATTCTCCACAAAGAATGATCTAGATCCATTCTCCACAAAGAATGATCTAGGTCTATTCCTTAAAAAGAATGACCTAGGTACTTAAAGAATGTTTCTAAGTAAAACGCTCAAGGGTAAATCTTCTAAGGAAAATGCTTACCAGCGAAGTTCTATGAAACCGCCCACGGGCGAATCATAATAAAAAGACTTAGGTCTATTCTTGTAAAAAATGACCTAGGTCAAATTTTTAGAAAAATCTTCTAAGGAGAACACATGCGAATGAAGTTCTATAAAATCATCTATGGGCGAATTATGATAAAAAGACATAAGTCCTTTCTCCCAGTTACTTAGAATTAGTTTTCTAATGAAAGCACCTACGGGTGGGCTATGATAGAAAAGACTTCGCTCCATTCTTGTAAAGAATGACTTAAGTCCAACTCATGAAAAAATCTTCTATGAAGAACGCCTACAGACAAATTTCTACAAAACTGCCCATGGGAAAATTATGATAAAAGGACCTAGGTTCTTTTTTAGAAAAAAAATAACCTAGGTCCAATTACTTAGGATTAGTTTTCTAAGGAAAGTGCCCACAGGTAGGCTATGATAGAAAAGACTTAGCTCCATTCTTGTAAAGAATGATCAAGATCCAATTCTTAGAAAGATCTTATGAGGAGAATGCCTACGGACGAAGTTTTACAGAACCACCCATGGGCGAATTATGGTGAAAGTCTGGAATACTTTAGGTGCTTAGGAAATATTCTAAGTAAAACATTAAAATGCAAATGATTGTCTAAAACGACTAATGGTATGTTTTAAATAAAATGTCACGTAGTTAGTGTAACAACCCAATTCCACTAACAAGTTACTACGGTGTAATTGAAGTGAAATTGCATTTAATCATTTTCATATCTAAAACCTTCAAAATAATATCCAACAACAAATGTTCTAAACCTCCAAAAGAAAATAAATAATGAAATAACATACCCTTAAATAAATATTATCGCAAAGGAATCTAAAATATTCATAGCTTGTTAATGTAACATTATTCCCCAAAAGAAACCAAGCTCTTATTCTTCCTCATAAGACCACAAGCTCAAATCATCTAACTCTATTTACAAAAATGTGGCAACGAGGGGTGAGCCGTCAACTCAGTAAGTAAATTCATTTGCAATACTAAAAAAATTAAAATATAATTGATTGAAATTCTTAAATATACATAATAATAATGGAAATTACCTTTGTAAATTATCATTTGTAAAAAAGAAATCACAACATCATAAAGTCATTTAAATTCTTTAAACACAATAATAGCATTTTAAACACATAAAACATATTTAGCTAATGTCACATAGCATCACTTGTATACCCACTGACCTGGGCATATAACATCATTTAGGGCAATGTACCCTGCGAGAATCATTAACATTCACATCATATATGCACAAAAACTGACTAGCCTTTCATAACGTAACATAACATCATTACGAACAATGAGCCAAATCATTTAAATCATCCTTGAACTTTTAATCATTTGTAGGTTTGTTATAAATAATTTTAAAGAATGATTTTACTTAACAAAATATTGTAACAGACTAAACAAATCAGTTTCATATGCTTTTCTTTAAACATATTGCACACCTTGAATTAAATGTGAATTAATAGTAAAATACATGTACTATGCATGAATTTACTTATCTCGATCCTTAGCAATAAAAAGAATAGTAATTGTTGATGCTGAAATCTGCTCGCCCTTAGACCGACCAGATTCTTTCACCAACGCTTATGTTATCGACTGTTTGCTCGAACCACTAGGATTGGAATCACCCTCCTTTCTCTCACTAGACCTGCGTTCACAAAAATGGGTCAGAGACGCCGGTGGTTTTGCCGGCGTAAACCCTCCGATGCCTAAGTTAGCACAAGGTCTTTACGGGAAAACAATGTAATATGGATTTAAGAAATTTGTAAGGAAATGGCCTGGTCGCAAATTGCGGCGTTTTCCTCTCGCTTTTCTCGTCCCCTTCTTCATCGATTTCTTCTTCTTTTATAGCCGCTGTTTGTCCCACGTCTTCCGCTTACCCTCTATCCCCCCTTTTCTCGGGTTGTGGCAGCCCCTCATGGGGCTCTCACCGTTGCATTGTGGCAAACGTGGGATCTTATGTGTCCTTCACCGGTTCCGGGAAAGGCGCAGCAGCCGCGATTCTGTGGGATCGTGTTCCCGCTTTTCTGGGGATGAGTGTCGGCTCGGTATATACCTCTGGTCGGTATGTTTCCCTGGTTGTATTCATCTCTGGTCGGCTCATGTTAGCCCCCGTGTTCTGCTCATATCACTTTGGCTGAAGCGATCCGTGCCGGGGCGGGAATAGTAGCATGGCCGACCTGGTACTTTTATGTACTCAACACCAGTCCCCCAGTTTCTGGTCTGGCGAGTGAAATGAGTGAAGAGTAGAAACTGATGGTCAAATCTCGCCAACCCGGGGAACTTCTCATCTGGTCTTTTGTTTGCTGGGGCGGACCTGAGGTACCGTTTTTCTTCTGGGGAGATTCTGACCTGAGCATGGGCCTAAATGAGCATGTCCATTGTATATCTGGGCTTACATCCATTCTAGCCTCTTGTGACGGTTAGTGACGTGGCATCTCCAGACTCTTCGTATTTGAAATTTGAAACGACGGGCTATCCGTCCTCGATATATGGGGGGGGTGAGCTGGCATATCCCATCACTTAAATGCTTCCATTTCCCCCTTTTCGTTTCAAATCCCTAGACTGGAGTCATCATCATCTTGTTATTCGTTTCTCCGCCGTTAACCAAATTTTCTCTGAACTTTGCTCACACTTCCAGCGTCCGGAGTATCCATTTGCTGGGTGTTTTCTCTGTCACGGCAGCGCTATCAGTGTCAGTCTACTCCAGGTATAGCCTTTAACCTTTTCTTTGGCTGTTGTTGATTGGGTTCTGTGTTGCCCGTTTGTGTCCATATACTTCGAGTTTTCTCTGTTTTCTTTTGGGATTCCGGTATGTCAAATCGAAAGAGGAAGTTAATTGTTGATGAGGGTGATGAAGAATCAGGGGATTCAGGCCTCAACGTGCCAATACCCACCGATTTTTTAGGTCCCTCCAAGAGTGTAGTCCTCCCATGGTGGATACCCTTGAGTACCCACGCCCCGTTTGTCTCTCCTCTCCCGAATTAGAGCTTGTAGGAAATAGAGGTGGACTGCGTCGGGCTCGGTGAGAACCACTTTGGTGGGGTTGGGATCCCAAGGAGTTGGTGATGGTGGGAGCAGCCGACCGGCACTGCCGAAAGGCCATAGGGTGGAGGCCGACTTCTACCCTATTGATTTCATGGCTTGTGCCACCACCCCCAACGACCTATTTAAACTTAGGAATCTCGACAACATCCCCAACGAGGTTATTCTTGTAGTTCCTGGAAAAGGTGATATCCATAGTCGGCCTCCGAAAGGGTATGTGACGATGCACTTGGAGAGTTTCGGACAGAGCTCCTTCAACCTTACTTTGCCAAGATATCGGGCGGTATGCACTGGCCTACACCCAAATGGGTGGAGGGTTCTCTCGCAATGTTTGTGTTATGGGAGAGTGCGGGTCGGAGGAGCCTTCTTGTTGAAGTGAAACATCATCATGAGTAGCGAAGGAAGCGGGTACTATTTCATGTCCAGTTCCGCAAAGAGGAAACCGATCACTGGGTTTCCATCTTCATGTAAAAATTGGAAGAACAAATTCTTCTTTGCTGGAGGGAACTGGTGTCCAGCAGTTCGGTCGCTTGGTGGGGACATTTATCTTCCCACCCATTTTGTCACCCTAGGTTGTTCATTTTTTGCCTATATTCTTTATCAAATTACCACTCATTGGGTTCTTTAACCTTGTTTATTTTTTCAGAATCGTGGGGTTTGGTGAAGGACCTCAAGACCGACTCTTTGCTTGGTGGAAATCTGTTGAACGCGTCTACTTGCAAGACCTCGCCGCCAACAAACTTGGTTTCGGTTTAGTAGATATTGCCTGGAATGGATAACAAGATCCTCGGCCGCTGAAAAGCGTGGTCGGAAGCTCCAAAGAACCCTCCTCCTCCTCCAAAGTTGGTTCTTCCAAGGCGCCGCCTCGCTCGCCTCCTCCACCTCGTAAGAGTGGTGGGGATAAAACCTCCGACAAGAGTCCCGAGGCCTGGGACCGCTCTTCTCCTCTTCCATCTCGGGATCAAGGTGACTACCCGAGCCCATATCAAGGATTATAGAAAATCGGTTGGGCCAAGATGGTGAAGGACATCGAGCATGAGCCACTGAGTTACCGCTTCGCTCAAAGAGTCTCCTTGGCCACAATGGTCTCGTGCTACAAGACCGGTCGCGCCATGAGAGGAAGCTTGCCGATAACCAGGAGTTGAAAAAGAAAGTTGAACCGCTCCAAGAGAACAAGCCTTACGGAGCTTGAGGAGAAAGTTGCCGAGTCCACTTCCTCCAAGCTTGAGGTTGAGTTGGGTGATCAAGTCCGATCTTCAGCTACCCAAAGTGAAAGGGATACTCGAGGATCGCCTCAAGGAGAGATCAAATCCTCAAGGACCTGGCCGAGGAGAAAAGCAAACCGATGATGGATGCCGAGTATGACTGGGTTGCTTTCTATAAGTGCATCATGTGACGAATACCCCGAGCTCGACATGAGCAAGCTGGAATCTGGGGTGGAGAGGTATATGGCTGGGGCCGGCCAGGGTGATAAGGAGCAGGATGAGCAGGAGCAGGTGGAGGTTCCTTTGGATGAGGTGCGGGAGGGAGGAACTGGGCAGCGTGTCTATGAAGTGGGACAGGGGTCCGCGCCTCCTCCTCCTGGTATTGCTGATCTTCCATCTCCCGAGATAGCTGACCCTTCTCCTGCCAAGGCCGTTGACCTTCCTAATCCTTAGTTCTATTTTTGTAAAAACTCTAGATTGTTATTCGCTTTGTAAACCTTTGAGCATTTATAAATTTTTAAATGCTCTCTATTGGCTTTCTTGTGGTTTTGCTCACGGGTTGCTTCGCAAAACAACTTGGCAATTTATCCGATTTTGCTCGTTGGTTTTTAGTGCATTGACCAGAATAGGCATCCGCTTGCCTTAGCGAAATTTTCGCAAAATTGGTCTTCGGTGAGCGGACACTTATTTGCCTTGGTAGAGTTTTCGTAGCTTTAGGGTCTTTCGTTGACCGAGCAGGTAGGCACTTGCCTTAGTAGAGTTTTCGTAGCTTTAGGCCGGTCATTCGACCGAGAGGTGGCACTTGCCTTAGAGAAGCACTTACTTGCCTTAGTAAAATCTTCGTAAATTTAGCTGCTGGTCTTTCGTGGACCGAGCAGAAGTAGACACTTACTTGCCTTAGTGATACTTTCGAGAAATTAGCTCGGTCTTCGAGCGAGTAGGCACTTACTTGCCTTGGTAAAACTTTTATTGATTAGACTAGCAGGGGAATTTCATGCTGAATTCATCTTTGTTTGAAATTTGAATGCATTACAAGAATACTGAATACATACATGTGCAAAGAAAGCCATGATGCTTAACATAGATATCTTGTCAAAATGGGGATTTAGTAGAGCACTTTGCTTACGGAAATACTTCTTCAGTGTTCCATGACCTCTTCACTTCTCGTCCATCTGTGCGCTAATTTATAGCTCCTCGGTGGCTCGTATCACCCAGACGGCCTTCCCACTTTGGGCCGAGAGCGCCATGGTTAGGATCCCCGTGTTGTTCACCTTCCTAAGTACCCACCCTCGCCTCACGCGTACGCTCTTGTTGTAATAACGCATGACCCTTTGTTGGCACTGGGCCACTTTCTGCACTGCCCCTTCCCTTTTCTCCTCCAGACTTAAGCAAATCTGCTCGTCATTTTGCTCCTCAGTGAAATATTTCGTCCGATGTGTTCCCACTCCAACCTCTGCTGGGATTACCGCCTCATGACCAAAAGCTAAAGCGAACGGTGTTTCACCTGTGGCGGTTTTGTGAGTTGTCCTGTAGGCCCACAGTACTCCTGGTAGCTCGTCAACCCAAGCTCCCTTCTTCTCTCCCAATCTAGTCTTTAGGAGCTTTATCACCTTGCTTCCACTTGTCCGTGTGCGGGGTGCGTAACTTCAGTCCACCCGTGTTTCGCAAAATCCCCTGAAGTTGCCGTTGTCAAATTGCCTCCCATTGTCTGTGATGATGGCGTAGGGGATCCCATATCTGCAGATGATATTTTTCCAAATAAAATCTGTTGTCTTCCTCTCTGTGATCTGGCTGAGGACTCCTACTTCCACCCACTTGGTGAAGTAGTCTATTGCCACAATTGCATATGTCGTCGCTCCTCGTCCCTTAGGCAATGGACCAATCAAGTCGATTCCCCATTGAGCGAAAGGCCATGGGGATGCCATAGCCGTCAGTTTTTCCGGGGGTTGTGCAGGAACCTCGGAGAAGCTTTGGCATGTTTTACAATTCTTTGCCATCCTTTTGGCATCCTGGTGCATGGTTGGCCAGAAGTATCCTTGCCGGAGTGCCTTGAAGGCTAAAGTTCTTGCTCCCGAGTGATTGCCGCATATTCCCTCATGAATCTCTCTCAACACATAATCCGCCTCCTCATCATCCAAACATCTCAAAATGGGCACGGTGAACCCTCGGCGGTACAGCACTCCATCCAGTAGCGTATACCTTGTTGCTCGGCATTTTAATTTTCTTGCTTTCCTTTTGTCCTCCGGTAAAACTCCATCGGACATATGCGTGGGTCCATCCAGGATTCTCCAATACTTACTCTCATCACCTCTGCTTCTTCCTCAATACTTGGTGAGGTCCTTACCTCTAGTGGAACTGACTTCGGTAATTTTAGATCTGTAATGGCCGCCATCCTAGCCAGCATATCTGCTCGGAAATTCTCATTTCGGGATATCTGCTTTACCTCCACTGCTTGGAAAAGCCCAACCATCTGCTTTTTTAAATAAAGACCCATCTTCTCTCCCTCGCTTGATCGATTACACACCATTGGGAATCGCTCAATTTCTACTCTCTGCTCTTAGGCGTGTCTCGAGCCCGGTGATAAAGGCCTCATATTCAGCTTGGTTGTTTGTGAGCTGAAAGTCAAACTTCACTGCATACGTTATTTCGGTTCCTTCTGGGCTCCGTATTACAACTCCTGCTCCGGATCCTTGCTCACTACATGATCCGTCAACCATTACCAACCACAACCCCTCTGGTTTCTCCTGCTCTGCTGCTTGCTCCTCCCGAATTTCTTTCCCTGTATCGGCTCGGTCAACCATAAATTCAGCCAGAGCTTGGGCCTTGATTGCTCCTCGGGGCCTGTAGGAGAGGTCGAACTCACTTAGCTCTACGGACCATTTTACTAGCCGACCCGATGCATCTGGTTTTTGAAGTGTTTGCCGAAGGGGCTGGTCGGTCATAACAATAACCTGATGGGCCTGAAAATATGGTCGGAGTTTTCGTGCTGCCGTTATTAGAGCTAGCGCCCACTTCTCCATCAATGGGTATCTAGTTTCCGCCTCTACCAAGGCCTTGCTCGTGTAGTATACCGGGTGTTGCTTTCCTTCTTCTTCCCTGACCAATACCGAGCTGGTAGCCCATTTAGAGATTGCTAAGTACAGCAACAGCTGGTCACCCTCTCTCGGAGTCGATAACAATGGGGCCCGGGTTAGGTATTCCTTCAGCTGCCCAAATGCTTCCTCACATTCCGATGTCCACTCCATCTTTTTCCCTTTCTTTATGGTTTGGAAGAAAGGGTGGCATTTATCTGTGGCCCGCGAGATGAATCGGTTTAATGCTGCCAACTTCCCTGTAAGGCTTTGCACCTCCTTAACTGTTCATGGGGACCTCATTTCTGTCACCGCTCGTATTTTCTCCGGGTTGGCCTCGATCCCTCGGTGGCTTACCAGGAATCCTAAAAATTTGCCCGAGCTCACCCCAAATGCACATTTCTCCGGGTTTAGTTTCATCTCATACTTCCTCAGTAATTCAAAGGTCTCTTCTAGATGCTTCACATGATCCGTCGGCTCTTTGGACTTTGTAATCATATCATCCACATATACCTCCATAGTGTATCCAATCAACGGTTTGAAGATCTTGTTTACCAACCTTTGGTAGGTGGCTCCTGCATTTTTTAGGCCGAAAGGCATTACCCTGTAGCAAAACAAACCCATGTTAGTTATAAAGGCTTTCTCATCCTCGCCCATGGGTATCTGGTTGTATCCAGAAAAGGCATCCATGAAACTGAGCAGACTGTGACCTGCTGTTAAGTCCACCAGCTGATCTATTTTAGGTAGGGGAAAACTGTCCTTTGGGCATGCCTTATTGAGGTCCGTGAAGTCCACACACATTCTCCACTTCCCGTTGGCCTTTTTTACCAGGACTACATTTGAAATCCATTATGGGTACTTGGCTTCCCTTATAAATCCTGCTTTCAACAACTTCTCCACCTCGGCGTTTATGGCCTCGTACCTTTCCTGGTTGCAGCATCTCCTCTTCTGTCTCACCGGCCTTGCCCCCTTCTTGATTGCCAACTTGTGGCAAGCTACCCCGCGATCAATTCCGGGCATATCTTCATGAGACCAGGCGAATATATCCGCATGAGACTGTAGGCAATTTACCAGCTCGCCTTTTACTGCCCCAACCAATCCTGACCCGATCTTCACTACTCTGCTCGGGTTGCTTTTGCTTACCGCAACTTCCTCCTCAACAGCTCTTGCGCCCTTTTTAGACTCTCCTCGATTATCTAGAGAAGTAACCTGTAGTGTCTCCTTGGCCGCCGTAGCATAACAACTCCTTGCCATCCTCTGGTCGCCTTTTACTACGCCAACCACCCCATTTATTCTGTATTTCAGCGCCAAGTAATGCGTGGATACAACGTTGGCTTATCCTCGAACGGTCTCCCAATATCATCTCGGTAAGGACTTCTTTCCTCTACCACTACAAAGTCAAAGATCATCGTTCTTTCAAATGGCTTTGTCCTGGGAGTTCAATGACCCGGGAGTTAACCGTCCTCCAAATCCCTTCAAGGATGTATTCGTTCGCTCCTTTAAGTCTCGAAATCCCCATATCATCTAGGCCGACTTAAAGTAATGTCTTGGTGCCGTATCTACCAAGATTCGCCTGCATCGCCACCAATGCTTTAATCATCGGCATCCTCGCAGGGTACAAATGCCCTCTTCGCCCCTCTGTCCACATAATAGAACTTGCCGCACTTTTGCCCTCTTGGCTGGTAAGCACTTCCTGCCCATGGCATATCTCCCATAGTTTTTCGTGCTCTGTTTGAATCCCCGGCCAATGTTGGCCCTCCTGCTATCACCTGGATAGTCGGCTGTTCTCGTTCCAGACCCCTTTCAACTCCTTCATCCTGTGCATATTGCGACTCACTGACGGGGGATACTCCATCTACGTACTCACCCAAGTACTGGTTCCTCACCAAATCCTCCACCTGAATCAGTCACGGCGGTGATAGTATGACCGTGAGTGTTGTGGAATTTACAACTGCTCTTATGGTATAGCAGCCTCGTCCTCGATCCTTTCATATAGTTCTTCCATGGAGATTTTTAATGGAGTATATTTTCTATATGCCGCGCTCTGGTCAACCAACTGAACTGCTCGGCTATCATGGATGTCACCCGGCCGGCCTCTGGTCGCCTGCACTGTAATTAGTCGGGAGTCTTGTGATAAGGGTGGGCGCTTGAATTCTCGCCGCGCCTGGGATCGGGGCGCGGAGGTTGAGCCTGTGTTGGGCTGTGCTCTCGAAGCTATGGGGTGGCGAGACCGAACCGATATTCCGCCCATCCTCGAAGATTCTCCGCTTTCGACCCGCTCCCTTTCGGGGTTCTCCGTTCTCTGCCTCAGCCTCTTCCACTGCTCACTTTTAATTCTTTGATTTCTCCTCTTCGATTTCTATATCTCGTCTCGCTCATACCCGACGAGCACGAGGGGCTTCTTAAGTTATACCACAATCGATTCTTACACCTTCTTTAATCCCTCAACGCCGCTGGGTGATTAAAAGCTCCCAAAGACGGCTCGGTGATATCGTTTACGAAATCTCGGGATTCATGCTCCTCCTGCCATCCCCATCAACTCCATCATGTCATCCTCGGGGCCACCGCCAACTCTCGGCACATCGCCATACCCTTTATTCCTCCTGGGTACCATTATCGGGCTCGTCCCTCTAGTGTCAACGGAACACCTGCACTCTCGGTGTCGCCCGCACACCCGTCATGTCGTTGAAACGCTCAATGTGCAACGGTCACTTCGCCGAGTATTTGAGGTGGGAAGCGGAAATCTCTTGGGATTATAGTGCTCATGATCTCGTTGATAACAGAGATTCTTCATCTAGCATTATCCTCCAGGGCTTTCTCTTCGCATCTCCTCTATCACTCGCGCGCACCTCCTCCACCCTATAGCACGATCGGGATCACGTGCGCCTATCTCGGTCTCGCCTCGCCGGCGTTTCGCAACCGCCTCGAGCTCTCCTTCATCAACGCTGGCCCCTCGGCCATTTATTTCCACTACCCGTCCGGGGCGAGGTTGGTCTCTCCCTTCATCCATGTGTTCTCCTGGGACCCGACCAGTACTTCGGTGGGGATGCACTCCGTTAGGTTGGTCTGCGGGCGGAGGGATTTCCCCGACCCTACGCCCCCGGAGACTGGGTTCTGCTCCAACTCCATCTCTTCCCACGGGGGTTTCACAGTCCCTTCTCCGCTCGTCCCTCAGCTCAAACAATACGGCCGCGAGAGTCTCCATTTGTTTCTCCATCCGCTCCAGTCTATCTTGCATTATCCTCTCTCGGGCTTCATTTGCAATCTCCCGGAGAGTGATTGTCTCCACCGTTTCATTGTCTTCCCTTAAAGTATCCTTTCTTGACACATCCATATCCAACCGTTCGCTGCTTCTCCGGTAATTACTAAGTTGGTGGTAGCTTTTTATTGACGGCGCCAAAATGTTGATGAAATCGCCGCCTTGGGACCACCATTCTTTCACCAACGCTTATGTTATCGACTATTTGCTCGAACCACTAGGATTGGAATCACCCTCCTTTCTCTCACTAGACCTGCGTTCACGAAAATGGGTCAGAGACGCCGGTGGTTTTGCCGGCGTAAACCCTCCGATGCCTAAGTTAGCACAAGTTATTTACGGGAATACAATGTAATCTGGATTTAAGATATTTGTAATGAAATGACCTGGTCGCAATTTGGCAGCGTTTTACCTCTCTCAGTTTTTCTGTCCCCTTCTTCATCAATTTCTTCTTCTTTTATAGCCGCTTGTCCCACGCCTTCCGCTACCCTCTATCCCCCTTTTTCTCACGGGGCTCTCACCGCTGTATCAGGCAAACGGATCTTATGTGTCCTTCACCGGTTCCGGGAAAGGCGCAGCAGCCGCGATTCTGTGGGATCGTGTTCCCGCTTTTCTGGGGATGAGTGTCGGCTCGGTATATACCTCTGGTCGGTATGTTTCCCTGGTTGTATTCATCTCTGGTCGGCTCATGTTAGCCCCCGTGTTCTGCTCATATCACTTTGGCTGAAGCGATCCGTGCCGGGGCGGGAATAGTAGCATGGCCGACCTGGTACTTTTATGTACTCAACAGTAATCTTAGCCACGAGCTCCC
The DNA here is from genome assembly GCA_030449895.1 of Citrus mangshanensis. Taxonomy (NCBI): domain Eukaryota; kingdom Viridiplantae; phylum Streptophyta; class Magnoliopsida; order Sapindales; family Rutaceae; genus Citrus; species Citrus mangshanensis. The sequence continues at coordinate 95,073 of JASUUJ010000178.1, read as the reverse complement.
TCTCATCCTAAAACATCAATACACATCCTTATGAATATAACTACTCAATCTGACCTTGATATAAATCCAACATAATCAAGCCTAATCATAAACACTTAACTATCAAAGCTAGTCTAAACCTGACCATCCTATACAAGCTGATTTCTACCAAGCTAATCATAAGTCAGAAAATTATAAAATTAAGGAAAATAAACCATAAACATGTGTGGCATTTTACATAAAAATTCAAAAAATGAATAAAAGTCAGAAACATATTGCAAAAAATAATTTTACATGCAAATATCCACAATGTTCAATAGTGATAAAAACAGAGTTATCTAAATTAGAAAATTTGTAAAATATTTAATAAAACTCATAAAAATTAGATCACTTGATTTTACAACAGTAGAAACTTATAAGAAAATATATCAAATTTCTAAAATTTTTGAAGATGTAAAACTATTTTAAACGAATTTATATTTAGAGACCAACAAACCTATCCAGAAACTTTCAGGTTTGTGTTTTGCATTTCATGAATTCATAACTTAATGTTAACTTAATGAAAATTAGTCAAATAAACTTTAAATCCTAGAGGACTCATAATATTATATGAATATAATTTTTATAGGTCATTCTAAACCTTTTAACATCCTAAAATAATTTTACCATCATCCATTGCAATTCTGGAAAGCAGTCTCTAGAATTGCAGTAGCCCAACATAACGATTTTTAATATTTTTTGTACTTAACCAAAAATTATGAAATTAAACATTTAGTAAGAAGACATAATTACAATTAAATAAAAATTCAACATAATTTTAAGAGATCATTTGGATAGTTGGAAAAATCGGTGAAATCAGACATGCTGCTGAAAATGAGAATTTTCCAATACCACTGTTACAAATTTGAAAATTCACAACAAATTGGTTACTTGGAATCTCTTTGTACAAAAACAGAATTAAAAACCTTAGGATGTCTAATTTAATTTTATGAAACTTTCGTGCAGAAATCAAATAAAAAATAAATGAAAAATAGTAATCAAATCACATTGCTCATCCCTTATAATGCCTAGTAGCTAGTCATTCATGATAAAGAGAACAATGCATACATTCATCATCAAACACATAAGATCGTATTAGAGAGCATTATTAAAGAAGGATAAATATCTCAAAATTTCTTTCAAACGTGCATAAAAGAAAGTCCTAGAATTATTTACTTTTATATGTTTTTTTAATTAAATAATGTTAAATCGTAGGGAGATAAGAAGAGTTTAAGTTTTATAAACACATGCTTTTGTAAAATAAAATATATATTGTACGACAAATATAGATAATCCCTTATAATTTATTTTTTAAAAATAAATATAAAGATTTATTCCTTGTCTCAAATAATGCTAATTAAAGTAAATTTACACACAAAAGATAAAAAATTAAATAGATAAGCATAATTAAATTCAAACAAACATGGAACGGGTGTTACTTCTTCCCCCTTTTAAAAAAAAAATCATCCTCGAAATTTAGTCATTACCTTAATCACCAAAGAGTTAAGGGTACTTCTTCCTTATCTCGAAATTTAGTATGTTACTTTAAGACTTGCTCCTTCTTGTCAACAATCTCCATTGGTTGTTCTTCGTAAGTCATATCCTTTGATATTTGGATAAGTTGGTAATCCAATATGTGAGAATGATCAACAATGTACTTCTTGAACACTGACACACAAAACACATCGTGAAGCCTTGATAAGCTTAGAGCCAAGGCTACTCAATATGCAACTATACCAATCCTCTCAAGAATATGAAAAGGCCCAATAAATTATGGGTTGAGTTTACCATTCTTCCCAAATCGAAAAACACCCTTCTAAGGTGAGACTTCCAAAAAGACATGGTCCCCAACTTGAAACTCTAGATCTTGTCTACACCGAGCAGCATAACTTTTCTCTCTGCTTTGAGCTATATGGAGATGGTTTTTGATCAGCTCAATCTTATTTGAAGTAATCTGAACCAACTTTGGCCCCAATAGCTTCCTCTCACTAACCTCATCCCAAAAAATGGACAATCGGCACTTCCTTATGTAAAGAGCTTTTAAAGGGTGCTATGCCAATGCTAGAGTGAAAGCTGTTATTGTAACCAAACTCTACCAAAGGCAAATGGTCTCTCGATCTACCTCTCAAATCCAGTACACAAGCTTGTAACATGTTCTTAAGAATTTGGATAGTTCTTTCTAAGTGACTGTCTATTTGAGGATAAAAGTTATACTGAAATGTAACTTGGTAGCAAAATTTTTATACAAGCTAGCCCAAAAATTTGTAGTGAATCACGGATCCTTATCTGAAATAATAGACACCAGTACTCTATGCTATCTCACTATCTCTTTAACAAATAGCTTCACCAACTTGCAAAGTTTGATAGCACTTATGATTGGTAAGAAATTAGTTGACTTAGTCAATCAATTAACGATAACCCAAATATAGTCACAACCCTCTTTAGAGCGAGACAATCAACTCACAAAATCCATGGTGATATGCTCCCCATTTCTATTTTGGAATAAAAAGTGATTGAAGAGTCTCTTTGGGTCTTTGGTGCTCAATCTTCCCCTACTGACACACCAAACATTTTTATTCATATCCAGCAACATCATTTTTCATATTCCTTCACAAAAAAATTTGCTTCTCGATACATCTTAATGCTTCCTGGATGTACACTAAAAGTTGAGTCATGAGCCTCTCTCATTATGTCTTTATTTAACTTCTCATCAGTTGGTACACAAAGTTGTTGCCTTAACCATAAAACACCATCATCAGCTACTCTAAACTCAGATCGACCACTTTTAATTTCCTCAACGATCTTTCTAAGTTTAAGATATTCCTTCTGTGCTGATTCTGTCTATCAAGGCCTGTTGAACACTCAAGTGATATAAAACATCCGTCTCACCATATATAACCACTTCAATCCCCAGCTTTCTAAGGTCCTCCAGCGTATGGCCTTGAGTAGTAATCAGATGTGCCAACCCACGAGACGACTTCCTACTTAGAGCATGGACCACTCGCCTTACTAAGATGGTAATTGATCGAATAGTCATAATCCTTCGCCAGCTCTAACCATTTTTTTTTGCCTTAAATTCAGCTCCTTTTGAGTGAACAAAGACTTCAAACTCTTGTGATCTTTATATATCTCACATGTCTCACCATATGAGTAATGTCTCCAGATCTTCAAGGCAAAAACTACTGCTAGCTCCAGATCATGGGTTGAATAATTTTGCTCATACCTCTTCAATTATCATGAAGCAGAAGAAACCATTTTACCATGTTGCATCATCACACATCCTAAACCTTTTCTAAAAGTATCACTGTAAATAACATATCCACCACCACAAGATGGAATAGTCAAAATAAATGCAGAGACTCAAAATAAATGCAGAGACTAACTCATTCTTCAACTCTTGAAAGCTCTTCTCACATTCTTCATTCCATTCAAACTTTACATTCTTCCTGGTCAACTTGGTCAAAAGAACTACAAGATTGGAGAACTTATTCATGAATCTCCAATAGTATCTAGCGAAGCTCAAGAAACTCTTAACCTAAGTAACATTAGTCTGTCTTGGCCATTTCACTATGGCCTCAACCTTAGCTGGATCAATTGATATACCATCCTTGAAAACTATATACCTAAGGAAAGCCATACGGTCTAACCAAAATTCACATTTCTTAAACTTTGCATAAAGCTTCTTCTTTCGAAGTGTTTGAAAAGCCACCCTCAAATGCTCCTCATACTCTTTCATAGTCTTAGAGTACACCAAAATGTCATCAACAAACACGATAACAAATCGATCAAGATATGATTGAAATACTTTATTCATCAAGTCCATGAAGGCTGCAGGGGCATTTGTTAACCCAAAAGGCATTACTAGAAACTTATAATTGCCGTATCAGGTATGAAAAGCAGTTATAAGTACATTATTATTTTTCACCTTAAGCTGATGGTACCCAAATTGTAAATCGATCTTGAATAATATTGTTGCGCCCTGTAATTGGTCAAATAGATCATTAATACAAGGGAACAAACATCTATTCTTGATGGTAACTAAGTTCAACTACCGGTAATCAATGCACAACCGTATAAACCCATTCTTCTTCTTCACAAACAACACTGAAGCACCCCAAGGAGACACACTTGGTCGAATTAAACCCTTATCAAGAAATTCCTGTAATTGGATCTTTAACTTTTTAATTTTAATTAGTGCCATCCTACAGGGTGCTTTGAAAATGGGTGATGTGCCATGTAGTAAATCTATCGAGAATTCAATTTTTCGATTAAAAAGAAACCCATGCAAATCTTCTGGAAAAAAATCTAAGAGCTCTTTGACCATACGAATGTCACTAAGTGAAACTTCACCACTATTATCAACTGCCACAAAAGATAGGAAGGCCTCACATCCTTTAGTCAACATCTTCTGAGCTTTTAGAATATATATTAACACACTACTTCTGTTTCGTTTCCCTTGAAACTGAAACTCAAACTCTCTAGAAATATTAAACAACACTTCCTTAGAGAAACAATCAACATCAGTGTGATATCTCACCAACCAATTCATCCCTAAAATAACATCAAAGTCTTGCACCAGATTTGGTAATAGATCAATAATGAATTTTCTATCACCAAAACTAATTGGGCAAGTCTTATAAACCCAATTCATTATCATACTATTAGTCAACACTTACATGGCTGGCATACGATCACGAGCCATCTCACGAAGAGGGGGTTTGCCCCAATGTCTCCTCGGTGAGAATTGCTCGTTCCCTCACTATCCTCTCGTGGGATATTAGCTATATTAGAGGCCGCTCTACTATCAATCTGAAGTTGGCCTCAGTTAGCATTATTTATACTTTTAAGAGGCATTTCATATTGGTCATCAAACATACACAATCAAAACCAATCAAACATTCACCTTCATTAATAATATTATAGAAGTTCATATACAATTAACTCAATCATTTTCTTTTTAAGAAAAGATCAAACATTTAATAAACAAGCAAAATAATCAAACTATGCAATTATCAAATTTATCAACAAAGAAACACACTTTTTTTTTCCGACGTACCTAAAATCATATCTTTTTACTATCCAAAATAACCACTAGAATTATCCCTAGAAGTGAACCATTTTAACCACATCATAGTTCTGTCTTACTCCTAAAGTTTGTTCTAATATGTCTACAGAATCCTATCATATTTTTGCTCTGATACCACAAATGTAACACCCCAATTCCATAACAAGGCACTACGATGAAATTGAAGTAAAATTGCATTTTATTATTCTAATATTTAAAACCTTCAAAATAATATCCAACAAAAAATGTTTTAAACCTCCAAAAAAAATAATGAAATAACATATCCTTAAATAAATATCGTCCTCAAGGAAGATAAACTATTCATAGCTTATTAATGTAATATTATTCCAAAAAAAAAACTGAGCTCTTATTCTTCTTCTTAAGACCATAAGCTCAAATCAATGATTGCTTTGTGGTGACAAAATAAATGAGTTAGATTTATGTGAAAATTGTATTTTCGTAAAGCATATAGGTCTAAATTTACAAAAGGGATGCATATGTCTAAACATTCTTTAAACTATGTGCATGCTGATCTTTGGGGGCCTGCACAGTGCCATCTTTAAGTAGGGGGAGATACTTCATGTCAATGATAAATGCTTACTCTAGGAATGTATGGATTTACATATTGAAAACCAAAGAACAAGCCTTGAAAAAGTTCAGGATTTAGAAGACTTTGGTGGAGACTCAATCTGGTTTCAGGGTGAAATGTTTGAGAACTGACAATGGACTTGAGTTCTGCAATAAAGAATTTAAGGAATATTGCCAGAAATAGGGAATTATGAGGCATAAAATAGTAAGATTCATCCCTCAGTAAAATAACTTTGGCTGAAAGGATGAATAGAACACTTGTTGATAAAACAAGATATTTGTTGATTAACTCTAAGCTTCCTAGGAGCTTTTCGGCAGAAATTGTCTTGACAACATGTTATCTTATTAAAAGGAGTCCATTTGCTATAATTGGTTTCAAAACCTCTAAAGAGCTTTGGTTTTAAAAACCTGCAAGTTATGAACATCTCAGGATATTTGGATGTCCTACATATGTCCATATTAAATAAGAGAATCTTGATGCAATGGCTGTGAAGGGTTTGTTTGTTGGCTATCCAGATAGGATTAAAGGTTACAAAATCTGGTGTGGTAAAGTTTATAGGTGTTTAATTAGAAGAGATGTTCAGTTTAATAAAGCTACAATGATCAATAAGTATGATCATTCTACTTTTAAGACTGATATCAGTGTAAATAAGACAACTAATGCTGAAACCATCGATCAAATTACAAAGAGTGAAGTTCTGTTATCTAGTATTCATGAAGAAGATATGCAACCATAGGCTATTCAAGATGTTTCACATGCTACTGATGGTGTTTCGTAAGGGACATAAGTAACAGAAAATGAAATATCATAAGCTACTGACTTATAGGAATATCAATCAGCTAGAGATAAAAAAAGGAAGTTTATCAGACCCTCAACATGGTATGCATATGCAGATATAGTTGCATATGCATTAATGAGTGCATATGATATTTCAATTGAGGAACTTAATAGCTACACAAAAGCATTAAGTAGCAAGGACAACAGTAATTAGATTAAAACAATGAGAGAAAAAATGGATTCTCTAGTAAAGAATCAGACTTGGACATTGGTTCATAATTCATAGAATAGAAAAATTGTCAGCTACAAGTGGATATGCAAGAAAAATGAGGGCATTCCAAGTGTTGAAGACTCAATGTATAAGGTAAGATTGGTGACAAAAGGTTTCATACAAAAAGAGGGTAGATTTTAATGAAATTTTCTCATCTGTTGTTAAACACAGCTCAATTAGAACCTTTTTTACTATGGTGGCCTTACTTGACTTAGAGCTTGAATAAATAAATGTAAAAACTGTGTTCTTACATGGAAATCTTGAAAAGAAGATATTAATGTCACAACCTTAAGGTTTTGAAGCATAGAGACATTAAAGATTATGCGTGTCTTCTGCATAAGTCTCTATATGGCTTGAAATAGTCTTTTAAACAGTGGTATAAGAGATTTAATCAGTTTATGATCTCTAATGATACTTTAGGAGAAAATATAATAGTTGTGTCTATTATGGAAACATAAACTCAGGTGGAGTTGTGTATCTTTTGTTGTATGTTGATGATATACTCATGGTAGGTGGGAGTTCTAGTGATATTGAAAGGCTTAAAAATCTACTTAAGAGTGAGTTTGAAATGAAAGACCTTGGCAATGTCAAAAGAATTCTTGGCATGGATATACATAAATATAGGGTTACTGGAAACTTATTTGTAAGCCAAAAAGATATGTCAACAAGGTGTTAAATAAGTTTGAGATGTTGAATTCAAAACCAGTCTTGACACCTTTGGGAGCTCAATTCAAATTTTCTAGTGAAATGCCTCTAAAATCAGATTTTGAGAAACTTCAAATAGTCCAAATACCATATTCACAAGTTGTTGGGAGCTTGATGAATTCTGTGGTTTATACCAGAGTAGACATAATATATCTAGAAAGTGTAGTTAGTAAATTAATGACCAACCCTAATAAGGCACATTGGGATGCTGTGAAGTGGATCATGAGGTATCTGAAGGGTACTTCTAATCATGGTATGGTGTATGGTAAATCTAAACAAGAAGTCAGTGAAGTCAAGGGCTATGTTGACTTTGATTTTGTAGAGGATCTAGATAGGAGAAAGTCTATTTCAAGATATCTGTTTATGCTGAACAATTGCCATGTAAATTGGAAAGCTACTGTACAACACACAGTAGCTTTATCATCTACAGAGGCTGAATTTATTACAGCAACAAGAGCTGTAAAGGAGTCAATATGGTTGAGAGCATTGCTAACCGAACTTTTGTTAAAGCAAAAGACAGTTAAGATATTTTCTGACAACCATAGTGCAATTCAGCTCATAAAAAATCAAGTCTATCATGAGAGGACCAAACACATTGATGTGAAGCTACACTTTATCAGGGATGAAGTTACAAAAGGTTTTATTGTAGTAATAAAGATTTATACAGATGGCAACCCTGCTGACATGTTGACAAAAGTAATCCCAACAGGCAAATTTAAGTTTTCCATAAATAGAATTGATGTTGGCAATAACTCTAGTTGCTAAGCTATGTGCTTGAAGGTTTTTTTTTTTTATGTTGCTTTACTAAAATGATCAATTAAATTACGTCTGCAAGGTGGAGAGTGTAAGGTTATAAGCTTCTGGTGTTTTGGGCTTAAATGCAAGATTTGAAGAGTTTGTATGCAGTCTGACTTTAGTTGGAGGGGTCTTATTGTGAATTCATTGTGTATCTTCTCAGATATATCAGATCGATTTCTTCTTCATTTCTTGCTTATTTTGTTTAAGACTTGGTTCTTTATGATCCTTGTAATTTCCTTCTCATAATCCAACTTGTATCTCGATTGTTGTGATCAATAAAGAGTAGTTTTTTTCTCCTTCATTAAATTGGGTGCTTGAAACAGTGCTCAATATTCTCTTCTTGAAATTGGTTTTCTGTCTTGTTAATTTGATCCGATTCTTTTAGGTTTAATTCATTAAATTCTTCACGAATTAAAATATGTAGCCATTAAAGATTCAACATCTTCTTTATGGTATTTGAGTTGGGACACATGTTAATTTTTATTTTTGAAGACTTGAAGGAAAATAATTTTTATGGTTTTCATGGTCGATAAAAAGACTCTTCATATTTCATGGGTCAATTTTATTCCTCCAGTTGTAAAGCCTAAAGTCAAATTAATATTGGCAATTGCTAATTGGTGGGAGACAAACATTAAGAATACATTCGCAATTTTACATTACAAAAACAAATATCAAGCCTACTAGTGAGGTGCAGAAGAATAAGAACAATGAGAATTGGAAGAAAAAAAGCGATGGGGGTTTGTAAGGTAATTTTATCAAATATAATTTTGATAATTAAAAATTTTATTAAAAAAAGGGTGTAAAGATAAAATTAATAGGATTGAATAGCCCCATCCTATCACAAATTCTAATGAAACCCCATTTCATTCTAAAAATATCCTTATTATATTTCTGTCACCAGTTATTCATCAATGGTTCTTTCAAGCCATGATCTATTTCATCTTTGTTTTCAAAATGTGGCAAACTAGTAGAACCATCAAAATAACATTTTAAAATGTGTTTACTTACTGGAGTGGAAGTAAGAAGTTTGAAATCCTTCTGCTCCACTGTTTACATATTTATTTAAAGGTGGAAGTAGGAATTCCACTCTGTAAGTCCCACCCACTTTTCAAGTGAGGAATGAGATTTCCACTCCCATGAGGAGATAGGAGTAAGAATATACTCTCACCTATTTTTTCTTAACCCTTCCCTCTATATATAACTGTTGGTTATAAATACTAATACTATTGATGCCAATGTGCAAGTGCACACAACAAGTAATAAAGTGATGAATATTCAAGATCGTCTCCACAGGGATTGACGTTACCAGAAATGCTACAACAATCGCTATAATGTAATTTATTCCTAAATTAACAACTATTGAAATTGACAAATGTGAAAGAATAAGATTAAACAATGCAGTAATGAAATAAAATGCGTTCGAAGAATTAAATGAGGATAAGGTAGTCAAGTGATCAAATTGCTTCCTCACTTGTCGCATATTGGAAGTCTCATACCCGTAAACATTATAGCAATGACCAGTCGTTATTCTACCTATGGCATGACATTATAAACATCCATTCTTTCCATCCTACAAGGTGAGTGCCTATGTCTAGTTTATCACAAATCTTAACTTCAAGTATGGCCCTTATGGGATTCAAGATAAACTTAATCTAAGAAACTTAAATTAAGATCAAGTATCACTCTAATAATATCCACTAAGTCATGCCCTTTTGTGGCCATATCTTAACTTGAACCATTAAATGGGTGGTCAACTGAAATAACAGTTATAATAATAGCTACTAGAGTAAAATATTGTAACAATGACATAACAACGCATAAGAATAGTCAAGAATCCATTAGATTATTTATCACTCAACTACAAATAAGTTTAGTTTATATTCTTAAAGAGAAAAAAAAACAGTAACATAATGGTCACGAAATACATTGGACCAATTAGAGAGAGAGAAGAAAGATAATAATCGAGAACGGTAAAAGTGAATCCAAATAACTCTGCTGGATTCTGCAATGATGCTGCAGCCGTTCCCTTGAATTATGATCTTTCTCTTCTTTTCCTCTCCAAGTTTTCTAATGATAATTCCTTGCCACCGTATTATGTGATGCACGCCTCTTTTTATACTGAAAACTAGGGTAAACACAAGTCTCGAGCGTGCATGAGTTAAATTAGAAACTACAGATCACAATTCTACAGCTACTCACGCTAAGTTTTCTCTCTCGATGTTCTAGACTCGCTACAGCAATGGTTGCTCCAACAGCAGTTATGACACTGCGTTGTTCCCAGTTGTGCTCCACTTCTCCTGTGGCCATATTCTTTCCCCTTCTTGCTAGTCTACTATCTCAGCATCCCTTTATGAATCATAAACTTCTGAAAACCTATCATTAAGCATATGTTTTGAGCATAAATTATTTTAATTCAAGAAAAACTTATTAAAACTCACCAAATTGGATGTTTATGTAGAATATAACCAAAATATCATAAAAAAACACATAATTTATTCTCTAAGTTGCCCTGATTTAAGTCTAAGATTGCAGTAATAACTCTCATTCCAGAGAGTTATCATACCCCCAAACTTAAACAGTTACTTGTCCTCAAGTAATGTCAACATACTAACACTTCACACACACAATCATACCATACACAACTTAGCTCTTTTACCAAATTTTGCAAGGATTCTTCCACCTTTAGATCATCATCTCAATCATGCAAAATGGCAATAGTAAATCAATTCTAGACTTAAGCTTTCTTCTGTCCAAAGTGTGTGTGTGCTACTTTGATTGAATTCCAAGAATGCTATAACATTACCAAGGGATTGCATGTAATTCAGAGGTATAATGGGGTATTATAAATCTTCAAATACTCAAACTCTATTTTATTCAAGAATGACAGCTTAAGAATATTCAATCCCCCTCACTGCAGCATTTATTTTTTATGTGAATGTCAATCAATTGTAATGATGACACCCAATTACTCAAACCATGAACATATCAGAGTTGCTGTAGCCATATCTGTAACATAGTCTTATCTGAAAGTATCTTTTTACCTCAAGGCTGAACATGGAGCTCATGAATAGACCTGGTTATTCAATCTTCTAGACAGAGGACTTCCTCTTATTGTTATCTCGTCAAAATTTTCTTTTTTTTTTCAACATAAAATTCTACAGCACTGCTCATAACTCTTATTGTTTTTGGACACAAATCTGCATATGGGGTACATACTCAGCTCTGGTTACTCAGCAACTTGAGTAATTGGGGCATAATTTATTTTATAACAAGCATAGTTCAGCAAAATTTTTGCCCAAACTTAAAGTCTTTTATATTCTATTGGCTTTGCTACAACATTCTCATAAAACTTCACCAAAGTTTAGGTGTCAGGGCAGAATTTCACTCTTTATTTATAACTATCTCTACTTGGCATTCTTATAATCACCAATTAATACTCAATTTATCTTCATTAGGTTTTTAAATCCATACACAAATATTAGATATCAGAGCTTCATACAACACATGCATAAACACATATCCAAAACACCCAGAAATACATTCTCCCTCAAACTTTGAATGGTGTTGTGTCCTCACAAGCACACAACATGAAGGTCACACAAATCGACAAGGAACAAGGACATGGAAAATAAACCACGTAAATTGAAAACAGAATGAAAGAAAGTGTTTTTTAGCAGAATTAAATAAAATTGACTAGAAAGAATGAGATACTGCCCTAATGTTTGGGTATTGCTGCAACATGGTGGGGTGACATCAGTACTTTTTGGATGCACTGCGTAGCTTATCGTTTGGGGAAGCTTGTGGGGAGGGAGCTGATAACGTCTTTGTCTTTTTCTTCAATGGGCTGGTGGGAGTAGTTGCGACTAGGGCAGCTTGCTTAGTGGACATCGATCTGGTCTTTTTTTATTTGGTTGAGGCTGTGGTAGCAGTGCCGCCAAAAGTGTTGCCTTTTCTTTTACTAGATCCTCTAGGACTAGCACAAACAGGTTTGCTAAGAGTTTGCTGTGGAGGAGCTGTGGTTGGTGCATCAGCTGCCTGTCCCTTAGCTGTGTGGCAGCAATGATGTCAAGTAGCTGCTTGGCTTCTGTGGGTGTACGCGTGACTCTGGTTGCAACAGCTTCCAATTATGCATCGACTTGCTCGGCTTCATCTTCAGAGGTAGGAGGGGTGGCTATTTTTTCCTTACCCTTTCTTGAAATGACTGGAATGAAGGGCTCCTCTTTAGGTTCATTCTCTTCATATTCCTGGATGATGTGCTTTTTTCTGCTTTTGGAAGAGGTCCTGATTAGGGGTTCCTCACATTCTTTCTCAGAATCTTCCTCTGCCTCTGTGGGTGAGCTGTCAGTCGCGGACTTGTCACATTCTTCCTTATGTTGATCAGATGGTTTAACATATTCTGAGTCAGCCTTTGCTTATGGGTCTACTGCAGTTGCTGTTTTTGGTTCATCCGAGTCTGTGGCTTCTTCACCGGCTTCTGCTGGAGCGTATGTGGTGTTGGTGTCAAAATTGTACTACTGGAGCAATGAATCAGGGAAATTTCGGTGGGTATATTTCATGTAAAGAGCAAATTAGTGTAGGTGGCTGTCCAGGTGCTGTAAATATCTCCAAAACCGATTGTTTTCCCTCTACTGAGCCTCAGCACATTGAGTGATGCTGTTACTCAGCGCCTATATCGTATGCTCTAAACTAATAGCTCGTCTCGTCGCAGCTGGTTCAGTTGTTGCTCCAGCACTTTCACCAGCAATTCTCTTAATGGTGCGTACTGTAAGGGCACCATCATTCTTGACATGCTCATCATTTGCATCCAGACGAACACCTGATACTACACAGATGCTGGTGATGAGTGAAAGAAATAGCAAGGCAGCAGCTTTGTGTTTTTCTATGGTACAATCTCGAATTTCTTTCTCGATAATGCTTCCCACATATATGGGAAGCCCTCGAACAATAGCATATAATAAAACCATCATTTCTTGTGAAACAATAGTAGTGTGGGATGTTGACATAAATCTGGATTTCAAAAATTTTACCCATACCTTAACGATAGGTTTTAAATCTATCATATTAATTACACGCCCTTCCTTATTAGCCAACGATGCCCCTTCTACTGTAAGAGTTGTGAAGATAGTGTTCCATCTTTGTGAGGTCAATTTGTCAAGCAACTTGGCATACTCACAATTAATTTCAGCAAGTAAATTATAAAAAGCATTTATAACTCGAGAGTCTAATGGAACAAGTGAGTTTCTTGCCCAAATATTGTGCTGACCAGGGCTTACCAAATTGGCGTAAAATGCTTTGACTACTGGCAGCACATGATCTCGAGGATGATTGCAAAACTCTAACCACCCACGCTTTGCTACAGCATTGTGTACTGTTTGCACAATTCCTGTGGGTTGCGATGGAAATTGAAACCTTTTTTCTTCCAGAATCTTTCGCGGTTCAATGAATTCTTAATATTTCTCTTCCGCGTGGTAACTTTGGAAGCAGGAAAGGTCTTTGAGTCAACTGGCAGTTCTCTTATACCTTGGCATTGCTATAGTAGTAACAATTCGAAGGTAATATTCCTGTGATTAAAATGAGAAGAATGTGTGAAGAATTATTGTAGTCATGCTTGCGAAGGAGAGGGGAAATAGTGCCGTAGATCATTACGCGCAGTAATTCCTTTTTATAGTTGAATTTAAATGAAGATAAATCTGGTAAAGAAAGATAAATTATGGAAGAAAATATTTTGAAAGCATTGAGTATATCCCATAAAAATAGGCAAGAGAGATTAATGCATTAATTTCAGAGATTTTTTCTTCCTCAATTTCTATCCAAATTCATGCATCCATCTGTCATAATTTATCTCCAACGGTAAGTGAGAGGCTCCAATTTTAAGTTACTGTAATGGTAATATTGGTTGCTGCAGCACCCAATTGTTTGCTCTAGCAACGGTTACATACTCTACTCCAATAGCTTCTGACAAGTGGCTAACCTCTGTACTCTGTCGCAATACAACCCCAATTGTCAATATGGAATTCATTTGTCACACATACTTCCCTAAAAAAAACTTTTTAACAATAACTAAATACAATTCTAAAAAATTAAAGATAAAGATCTAAAATGATAACAGAAGTAAAGAGTTCAATAATGTAAAAGGATAAAAATAAATAGCCAGAAGTGAATAACAAAATTAAAATAAAATGAAAGGAAGAGCCTTCAACAAAACTAGAGAGGATCAAGCTTGGTTTGAAGTGGTTGCCTCCACAATAGGTTGCCTCCCATGAAGTGCTTGATTTAAGGTCCTTCAGATTGACCTTCTTTGACTGCTCAATAACTTTGTTCTTTAAGGAGTAAGACCTCCTTTGCACACTCTGCAGCTGGGTGTATGTAATGCTTTACTCTGTGCCCATTGGCTTTAAATTCTTGGTTTGACCTTTCATCTAGAAGATCAACAGCCCCATGAGGATGAATTCTGAGCAGTTTGAAAGGTCCAGACCATCGAGATTTCAGTTTTCCTAGAAATAGTCTTAGCCTTGTATTATGGAGCAGCACTAGTTGACCAAGGCTTAAGTTCTTGTGTTTGATATGCTTGTCATGCTAGTGTTTTGTCCTCTCTTTATAGATTCTTGCATTTTCATATGAGAACAACGGTAATTCGTCAAGCTCGCATAATTAAAGCTTCCTTTGTTCTGCTACAACATGTATATCCCAATTTAATTGCTTCATTGCCCAGTATGCTTTGTGTTCTAGCTCCAGTAGCAAGTGACAAGCCTTCCCATAAACAATTCGATAGGGAGACATGCCAATCGGTGTTTTATATGCTATTTTGTAAGCCCATAAGGAATCATGTAAACGCAAGGATCAATCTTTCTTTGATGGGTTCACCACTTTTTCTAAGATCTTCTTAATTTCTCTATTGGACACTTCTGCTTGGCCATTGGATTGTGGGCGATATGTTGTAGCTACTTTATGCTTGACTCCATATTTAACCATAGCTGTAGCAAATATTCTGTTGTAAAAATAAGTACTCTCATCACTAATAATTGCTCTTGGAGTGCCAAACCTAGAAAATATATTTTTCTAAAGAAAGTCCACTACTGCTTTAGCATCATTGGTAGGTAATACTGCAACTTCTACCCATTTGGAGAAATAATCTACAACAACCAGGATATATAAGTTCCCAAAAGATGGTAGAAAAAGACCCATGAAATCTATTCCCCATACATAAAAAACTTCCACTTCAAGAATGTTTATTAATGGCA
This sequence comes from Citrus mangshanensis, assembly GCA_030449895.1. Lineage (NCBI taxonomy): Eukaryota > Viridiplantae > Streptophyta > Magnoliopsida > Sapindales > Rutaceae > Citrus > Citrus mangshanensis. The sequence continues at coordinate 79,609 of JASUUJ010000178.1, read as the reverse complement.
TTTCATGTCTTTGAGTTATGTTTCCTATCCTTTGACATATGTCACAATTTTTAACAAATTCATAAGCATATTTAAAAATAGAATGCTAGTAATAACCTGATTGCAGAACTTTTGCAGCTGTTCTATGACCACCAAAATGTCCTTTATATGTTGCAATATGGCATGATTCCAGTATATGGGGAATCTCTACCTCTGAAGCACATCTTCGTATTACTTGATCTGAGCATATCTTATATAAATATGGATCATCCCATCGGTAGCTTCTGATATCATGAAGAAATTTCTTTTTCTCTTGAAACTTTAACTCAGGTGGTAGTATCCCACTTACTAAGTAGTTAGCAAAATCTGCATACCATGGAGATTCTGATTGCTGCAGCATCGATACTTGCTGTACTACTAACAGTTGTTAATTAGGAAAAATTTCAGTGATGTCATTTCTTGTTAATGTACTTGTTTCTGCTTCCAGCCTCGACACGTGGTCTGCTACTTGATTTTCAGTCCCTTTTCTATCTGTAACTTCCAGTTCAAACTCTTGAAGTTACAAGATCCATCATATTAATCTTGGCTTAGCATCCTTCTTTTAGATTAAGTACTTGATTGCTGCATGGTCTGTGTACACTGTCACTTTAGTACCCACCAGATAAGTTCTGAATTTATCAAAAGTAAATACTACTGCTAGCAACTCTTTCTCTGTAGTAGTATAATTCATCTGAGTTTGAGTAAGAGTTTTGCTTGCATAGTTTATAAAGTGAAAAACCTTATCCTTTCTCTACCTTAATACTGCTCCAATAGAATGGTCACTGGCATCACACATCAATTCAAATGGTAGAGTCGAATCTGGTGATATAACCACTGGTGCAGTGATCAAAGCTTTCTTTAATTTTTCAAAGGCTTGAAGGTAGTCTTTATCAAAGTGAAAAGGTTTGTCATGTTCCAGCAATGAGCATAATGGTTTAGCTACCTTGGAAAAATCCTTAATGAATCTTCTGTAAAATCCACTATGACCCAAAATACTCCTAATACCCTTGATTGAAGTGGGAGGTGGCAGTTTATCTATTACTTCTATCTTGGCTTTGTCTACCTCAATGTCTTTCTTGGCTACCTTATGACCCAACACTATACTTTCTTGCATCATGAAATGACATTTTTCCCAATGGAGTACTAAGTTAGTTATCTCACATCTTTTAATAACTTCTTCCAAATTGTGTAAATAATCAGTATAGGTCTCTCCAAAAATTAGGAAGTCATCCATGAAGACTTTTAATGTTCTTTCCACCATATCAGAAAAAATAAATATCATACATCTCTGAAAAGTTACTGGACCATTGCATAAACTAAAGGGCATCATTCTAAAGGCAAAAGTTCCATAAGGACAGGTAAATGTAGTCTTTTCCTGATTCTCTAGAGCTATAGCAATTTGGTTGTAGCCTAAATACCTATTTAGGAAACAATAGTACTGTTTTCCAACAAGTCTATCCAACATCTGATCTATGAATGGGAGTGGCAAATGATCTTTCTTTGTGGCTTTGTTAAGTTTTTTGTAATCCATACATACTATCCATCCAGTTACTGTCATTGTGGGAATAAGTTCATTCTTCTCATTTGCTATCACAGTTATTCCTTCTTTCTTTGGAATACATTGGACTGGGCTCACCCAAGAGCTATCTGATATCGGGTATATGATTCCAGCATCCAACCATTTAATTATTTTTTTTTCCTCACCACTTCCTTCGTAATAGGGTTTAACCTTCTCTGTCGCTCCACTGAATTGTTGTAACAATTTTCTAACAAGATTTTATGCACGCATATAGTTGGGCTTATCCCCTTGATGTCTGCTATGGTCCATCCAATTACTCTTCTGTATTTCCCAAGTACATCTACTAGACTCTGTTATTGCCCTGCATCTAAGGTAAAAGAAATTATTACAGGGAGTGTGTTATTTTTACCAAGATAAGCATATTTCAAATGTGAAGGTAACAACTTTAATTCAAGACTAGGAGGTGATTCAATGGATGGTAAAATTATTTTTACTTCCCTGTCTGAAAAATTTAGGTGCTCAACAAATCTGTTATGTCTATTTAATTGCTTTCCTTTCATCTAATTTATCTAGTTTGCTGCAACATCTTATTCTTCAAAGCCTTTAAATGTGGTAACTTTGATGATTTCATTACTGCAACATCTGTCAATTCTGTCTGCTACAACAAAATCCACAACACTCAGGAAATTTTAATATTCTACCTCATTAGGGTTCTTCATAACTTCTAAAACATTAAATGTGACTTGTTGATCATTCACTCTTATTGTTAGCTCTCATTTTTGTACATCTATTAGAGTTTTTCCAGTTGCTAGAAATGGTCTTCCAAGTATAATGGGTACCTTTTTATTAGCCTCAAAATCTAGTACAATGAAGTCCACTGGAAAGATAAATTTGTCTACCTTTACCAGTACATCCTCAATTTTTCCTTCAGGATATGCATGAGATCTGTCAGCTAATTGCAGAGTGACTGTTGTTGGCCTACATTCTCCTACTCCTAACTGTTTAAATATAGCTAATGACATCAAATTAATACTAACTCCCAAGTCACAGAGTGCTCTGCCATTGTACCTAGTTCCAATGGAACATGGTATTGTAAAGCTTCCTGGATCTTTCAATTTTTTAGGAATCTTACTTTGGAGCATGTGACTATTTTTTTGTGTTAAAGCAACAGTTTTAAACTCTCCCAACCTTCTTTTTCTTGGTAAGATGTCTTTTAGAAATTTTACATAATTAGGTATGTTGATGTGTAATTGTTTCAGCACTTTCAGGAATTTGCTGAACTGCTTGTCTTGTCTTTGATTCAGAAATCTCTGTGGAAAAGGAGGTGGGTGCCTAAACTACTGGGTAGCCTCAGGGGGTACCAAACTCTGTTTGTTTGGTTTGTTATAGGTTGTTACCACTGGTGTTGCAACTTTTTTTTCATCATGTACTGGTTGAGTTCCTTCCATAGTTACTGCAGCTTGACCCCCTATCAATAGTGTCTTGATGGTTGGGTTGTTGTAATATGCTTTCTTGTTGAGGTGGTTTTTGTGGGAATTAAGTTCCAATCGCTTTTTAGTCACATCAACAGGGATATCCACATTCTTTCCAGATCTTAAGTTGATTACTTTGCAATGTTCCTTTCCCTCTCTTCTTGGATCTTTTGTATTGCTGGGTAAGCTTCCTTGAGTTTTGCTACTCATTGCTGTGGTAAGTTGTCCCATTTGGTTCTCTAGATTTCTCAAGGATACAGCTTGATTCTGAACAATTGCCTCATTCTTTATAATGTATTCTTTAATCAGTGCCTCCAATGAAGTGATTGGATCTTGACGGGTGTGTTTTTGCCCTTGACTTTGTTGATGAAATCTAGGTGGTTGAGTGTTCCTACTCTGTCCATTCACTGCTAGAGCATTTCGAGTTTGACTGCTCCATGAGAAATTTGAGTGTTGCTTCTATCCAGGATTGTAAGTAGTTGAATATGGGTTGTTTTGAGACTGTCGGTTGAAATTACCTACATAATTCACTGATGCTGGATTCCCAGGACAATTATCAAAGTCATGTTCTTCACCACAGTATTCACAAGACAGTTCAACAACTTGCTTTCCTGCTGCTGGAGCAGATGTCATGGCTTTTACCATGTTAGTCAATGAGGTTACTTGTGCTGATAAAGCTGTAATTGCATCTATATTATGTACTCCTGCGACTCCTCTTACTGCTGGCTGTCTAGTTGATGGCCACTGATAATTATTATTGGCAATTCTCTCCAAATTTTCATAAGCTTCAGTGTAAGATTTGGATAACAAAGCTCCATTTGCTGAAGCATCCACCATTAATCTTGTACTAGGATTTAACCCATTATAGAAAGTCTCCAATTTTATGCAACATGGAATGCCATGGTAAGGACACCTTCTGAGCAATTCTTTGAATCTTTCCCAAGCCTCATACAAACTCTCATCTTCAAGTTGATGGAAAGAAGTAATCTCATTCCGTAATTTTTCATTTTTTATCGGTGAGAAATATTTCATTAGGAATTTATCAGCCAACTCATTCCATGTAGAGATGGAATCAAATGGTAATGAATTTAACCATGCTCTTGCTAAATCTCTTAAGGAGTAAGGAAAAAGCTTTAGTCTTAAAGTATCTTATGTTGCTCTAGCAATTTTAATAGCATCACTTACTTCCAAAAACAACTTAAGGTGGAGATGAGGATCTTCATTTGGTAGTCCATTGAATTGACCCACTGTTTGCAACATTTGAAACATTACTAGCTTCAGTTCAAAGTTTGCAGTTTCCACTTCAGGTCTGATTATCCCAGGGTGTACCACTTGAGGAGTTAACACAGCATAATCTCTGATAGCTCTGTCCCTGTCGTTTGCTATGTAAATGATATTATTATTGCCTGGCTGTCTCTAGTTAGCATGCTCATTCTGCTATTCTTGAATGTTGAGTGGTTGTAATGGTCCGTGAGGATCCAAATTTCCCACATCCTGCAAATTTTCCATGTTCGAAACAATTTTTGAATTCCTTTGTTCTTTTTGTAGTCTCCTAACAGTCCTTTCAATTTCAAGATCAAATTGGAATAACATATCTGTCTTTACGCATGCAAGTGCTGATCTGTCAATAAAACGAATCAAATTAAATTAGCACTATTGAGACTTACTTCACATTTAAAAAATAAACAATCAATCTCCGGAAACGACGTCAAAAACTTGTTGGTTATAAATACTAATAATATTGATACCAATGTGCAAGTGTACACAATAAGTAATAAAGTGATGAATATTCAAAGATCGTCTCCACATGGATTGATGTTACCAGAAATGCTACAACAATCGCTATAATGTAATTTAACTTAATTCCTAAATTACCAAAGATAAAGTTGGTTACTATTGAAATTGACAAATGTGAAAGAATAAGATTAAACAATGCAGTAATGAAATAAATGAAATAAAATGTGTTCGAAGAATTAAATGAGGATAAGGAAGTCAAGTAATCAAACTCTCTTCATGGGCTGACTGTTTTTCATCAAATTAACACCAGTTGCTACAGCTATTGCTACAACACTAGACAGAATTCAAATTGCATCCTCAGCTGTCGCATATTGGAAGTTTCATACCCGTAAACATCATAGCAATGACCAGTCGCTATTCTACCTATGGCATGGCATTATAAACATCCATTTTTTCCGCCCTACAAGGTGAGTGCCTATGTCTAGTTTATCACAAATCTTAACTTCAAGTATGACTCTTATGGGATTCAAGATAAACTTAATCTAGAAAACTTAAATTAAGATCAAGTATCACTCTAATAATATCCACTAAGATATGCCATTTTGCGGCCCTATCTTAACTTGAACCATTAAATGGATGGTCAACTGAAATAACAGTTATAATAATAACTACTAGAGTAAAATGATGTAACAATGACATAGCAACCCATAAGAACAGTCAAGAACCCATTAGATTATTTGTCACTCAACTACAAATAAGTTTAGTTCATATTCTTAAAGAGAAAAAAAAAACAGAAACATAATGGTCACGAAATACATTGGACCAATTAGAGAGAGAGAAGAAAGATAATAATCGAGAACGGTAAAAGTGAATCCAAATAACTCTGTTGGATTCTGCAATGATGCTGCAGCCGTTCCCTTGAATTCTGATCTTTCTCTTCTTTTCCTCTCTAAGTTTTTTAATGATAATTCCTTATCGCCATATTATGTGATGCGCGCCTCTTTTTATACTGAAAACTAGGGTAAACACAAGTCTCGAGCGTGCATGAGTTAAATTAGGAAACTGCAGATCGTAATTCTACAGCTACTCGCGCTAAGTTTTCTCTCTCGGTGTTCCAGACTTGCTACAACAATGGTTGCTCCAACAGCGGTTATGACACTGCGCTGTTCCCAGTTGTGCTTCACTTCCCCTGTGGCCATATTCTTTCCCCTTCTTGCTAGTCTACTATCTCAGCATCCCTTTATGAATCATAAACTTCTGAAAACCTACAATTAAGCATATGTTTTGATAACAAATTACTTTAATTCAAGCAAAACTTATTAAAACTCACTAAAATGGATGTTTATGTAAAATATAACCAAAATATCATAAAAAACACATTATTTATTCTCTAAGTGGCCCTGATTTAAGTCTAAGATTGTAGTAATAACTCTCATTCCAGAGAGTTATCAATAACATAATTATATTTATTAAAATAAAATAATGTTATATTTATTTAAATAATATTATTATATTATTTTATAATATTACATTTATTAAATATTATTATTGACATTACTTCTAAGTTAAAATTACTTAAAAATAATATTATTATATTCACAGAGAATTAATAATATTACTATATAATATCTTTATTTGAAAATATAATATTATTATATTTATTTAATATTAATAATTGACAATAATAAATAATAATAAGTAGTTTATTCTAAGAAAATATTAATTTTTGTACTATATTATTAATAATAATGTTTCATTTGTGTTGCACTTATCAATAATTTTTAACTCACATAATTAAAAATAAAATTAATAAACAATTTATGATTTATATAATTAAGAATATTAATAATTATTATTAACTTATATGATTAAAATTAATAATAAAGTAAATAGTTTATTTTAGAAGTATTTTTTATTCACTTTGTAATTAAAAACTATAATTCTTTAAATAAGGACAAAGCTGTAATTTAAAATAATTCAGTCATAATCCAAGATAAAGTAAACACATAAATGAGATTCTGATTCCTATTCCATACTCTCATTCAGTATAAGTAAACAATTTACTCTCACTCTCACTCCACATTCTCAATCCCAAGATTCTCATTCCTTAAGATTCTCAATCTAATCCAAAAAGTAAACTCAACCTTATATTTAATTATTTTTGTCTAAGAAATACAGATATTAATCTCTTTTTTATTTTTTTACTTTTTTGTCAAAACCAAATTCTAGCCAACATAAAAAAAAATTATGAAATCAATTGCTTTTTATTGGATGGATCCCCTCGATTTATATTTTTGGCTATAATTGCAAGAAATTAATGTAAAATTTTCAAATAACAAAGCAAACAAACAACAAATATTTTAAGTAAACAAGGGTTTAGGATGCGGTGAGTGTCAAACAGTGTGACTGAGATGATTACTTATTCCTTTTGATAATTTCAAAAGAAATAAAATCGTAATTTAGAAAAAAATATTAAAGGGTTGTTAAAAGATAAAAAACGGGGTGTCCGTACAATAATAATAATAAAAAGGGAAATTATCATTTTTTTGACGTATCGACATCGAAAAGTGCATTTTACTACCAAAGTTTATCAATTCACTACCATTCCGTTAAGAAAAAGTTAATGTTTAACGGAAATTGAGTTAAAAGTCAATTTTACCCCCAAGAGTTTGGTAGTAAAATGATAATTCCCCTAAAAATTTGGTAGTAAAATGATAATTCCCCTAAAAACTTGGTAGTAAAATGATAATTTATCTATCAAATTAATAGACAATTTTACTCTTATAGCTGGAAATGTCTTTGATGCCCTTATGACATCAGCAAATTTTTAACGTTGAAGTGAATTGATAAGCAAAACTTTAGTAGAAACGCACTTTTAAGAAACCGATATATACGTCAAGAAATTTTAAAGAAACGATAATATCCCTAATAAAAATAATCAAAAGCCCAAATGGCAAGGCCCTTGAGCTTAGCGAGTAAATATATTCAGGTTTTTTTGACAAGAAACTTCGATTGGCCTGATTGGGGCGACCGAACTGCTCTAATAAAATTAAAGGAGGGATTTTCGTACCCATGGGATCTTCCGCCAACCAATGATCTATGAACAGTGAACACTTGGCCGGAGGCCTTGACCAATGACATCCAAGATTGAAGTATTTGTCTGCTCTGACTTTCTAGAAATCAATTGTATTGCTGCATAGTTGAGCGTGAAGGATATCTTTCTTTAGTTGCATTTCCATATCATTTCGAAATAGAGATAAAATTAACTCTGTTTCTTTACTGTAAAAGACAAACGTTGCCCATACAATTTTTCTTCTCCACGATATTTGCTGGTGGCTAATTAATTATCCATGGTCCCGGATTTCATTTTGTCGGGAAGGATTTTGAATTCCTTCAAGCCTCCCCATTTGAATGCAACTCGATCAGGACACTCTCGACTTTTAGTTTCAAAGTTTTGGTCAGCAAACGGAACTTAGAAAACGAAAGTCTTGGAGTGGGGTAGGCTTACTATCGAACCCGACATTTGGTAGGTAGAGCCCCCTCGTGATAGGATTGTGGGATCCATCAAACCTGTAAAATAATATGTCCTGATTATTAAAGTGTATCATTTTAACATGTCCAAATGAACAATATAATAACTAAAAAAGATAGCGGAAGCAAGACAATGATACTTTATTGATTGCTAAAATACGTTCAATTAAAAGGTAGATAAAAATCACGATAAGATTATATGACGTCCAAACATCTCTAAGATGGTAAATTCAAGAAAAAAAAAATACAAAATAAGTGATTTTATTAAATAAGATAATCGACAAACTCTTTGAGATTACAACATATTTAATAGAATATTTCTTACGTGCTCGAATAAAACTCATAATCTTATCCCACATCTTTTTCCAATTTGAGGGCCACCAAAACATAGTTGAGAATTCACATGGCTCGAATGAGTAGTAGGAGTTTGAGGTTGCAGTGATTCCCATCCTTGAAAAGAAGGACACGGCTATGATGCAGGGACTCAAAGTCCCTGTATCATAGAGGGGGTCAACAAAATCATAGAGGGGGTCAATTTGTTGACCCCCTAGTTGTTTGGCTGCCATCTGGCAGCCAAACAACTTTTATGACTGGCAGCAACCGGTTTTCCAGCCAGTTGCTGCCATTAATATGTATTTTTTTAAAAAATAAATTAAAATATAAAATATAAAAAATAAATAAATTTTAAAATAATAATAATAATAAATAAAAAAGATAAGTAAAGTAAAAATTAAAAAAAATATTTTTTATTAAAAATAATTTAAAAAACAAAGTAAAATGTGTGTTAATATAAGGACAAAAATTTAATTTATTTTCTATGAAATATGTCTCATATTTAACGTTTCAAGTTTTATATTTTATGTTTTATGTTTCATGTAATAATTTTTTAAATACCCCAAAATTTTTCTTTCTTGCCCCCGTTTCATGTTTACGTTCTACGTTTCATGTTTGTTGTTCTACGTTTCATGTTGTAAGTTTCATTTAGTCATATTTTATGTTCGCGGTTGCAAAATTTAAGTAAGATGTTTCATATTTGCTGTTTAACGTTTCATGTAATAATTTTTCAAGTATCCCAAATTTTTTCTTTTTTGCCCCCGTTTCATGTTTATGTTCCACGTTTCATGTTTGCTGTTCTACGTTTCATGTTTGACGTTGTATGTTCACTGTTATCGATGTACTCGTATTTTATGTTTGCTGTTGCATATTTTAAGTAAGATGTTTTATGTTTGTTGTTTAATGTTTCATGTTTCATGTAATAATTTTTCAAATACCCCAAATTTTTTCTTTTTTGCCCCCGTTTCATGTTTACGTTCCATGTTTCATGTTTGTTATTCTACGTTTTATGTTTGACGTTGTATGTTCACTGTTACCGAGGTACTCATATTTTATGTTCGCTGTTGCATATTTTAAGTAAGATGTTTGATGTTTGATGTTTAATGTTTCATGTAATAATTTTTCAAATACCCCAAATTTTTTCTTTTTTGCCCCCGTTTCATGTTTACGTTCCACGTTTCATGTTTGCTGTTTAATGTTTCATGTAATAATTTTTCAAATACCCCAAATTTTTTCTTTTTTGCCCCCGTTTCATGTTTACGTTCCACGTTTCATGTTTGCTGTTTAATGTTTCATGTAATAATTTTTTAAATACCCCAAATTTTTTCTTTTTTGCCCCCGTTTTATGTTTACGTTCCACGTTTCATGTTTGCTGTTCTATGTTTCATATTTGACGTTGTATGTTCACTGTTACCGAGGTACTCATATTTTATGTTCGCTGTTGCATATTTTAAGTAAGATGTTTCATGTTTGCTGTTTAATGTTTCATGTAATAATTTTTCAAATACCCCAAATTTTTTCTTTTTTGCCCCCGTTTCATGTTTACGTTCCACGTTTCATGTTTGACGTTGTATGTTCACTGTTACCGAGATACTCATATTTTATGTTCACTGTTGGATGTGTTAAGTTCTTTGTTTCATGTTTGTTGTTTAATATTTAATGTAATAATTTTTCAAATACCCTGAAATTTTTCTTTTTTGCCCCCATTTCATGTTCTACATTTAATGTTTATGATTGAATATATAAATATTCGATTTTCGGTTGTTAATTGTAATCCTGATTGTTTCAATTTCTTTTAATTATTATTGAAATTCTAGTTAAGCAATGTATGCCTTCAATTTGCTGATTAAGGCTTGAAAAAGTACTAAACACAATGAATGGCTTTCAACCAAGTTGTAGTGGAAATTGAAAATTTTCACATTTGAGTGAAATTTGTGAACTATTAAAGTGAAGAAATGAGTGTGCTAAAGCAATATATGACTAAACTATTAAGTTTGATAAAAGAAAAAGCCAAAAATGAGTAAAATACTAATGGTTGCAATAAGTGGCCTCGCAAATAAATTCAGAAGAGCTCTTATATTTTGCCGGTGCTTTTTATAGCCAAAATCTCCACTATAAATAACCTTACAACCATTTTAATTCTATTAATTCCCATACAAATTTATAGGCTTATTTCCCCATTCTGCTAAATCAATTTAATCAATTTATTTTTATTTTATTTTAAGTAATTATAAGAAACACAATTTAATGAAAATAAATCAAATTAACTATTCCTATGTCAAACATAATATTTTCTACATATCATCCTAAAAATCCACCAAAATCTAGTACATTACACCAAGTGCATCATCCAACCTTATTACAAGTACCATCTCCGAAAAAAAAGTGGATTGATATATTGCATAAATTTACGGCAAATAAAAAAAGGAAGAAAGGTAAGTAGTTTTAAAGTAAAAGCTCAACACAGCTTATTAACAACGTATTTATTTTTTAGAAATATAACATTTTTTTTGACATTTTTCAAATAAGTATCTTGTGAAATAAACATCCATGCAAATGAAATAAACTAAGCTTTATTAAAATAAATAACAGGATAAATAAATAATTAAAACATATGGTTTCATTCAAAAGTCATCAATTGTGATCACCATATCAATTGCAATCATTTTACCATTGAGGGGTAATAACACAACAATTTTCCAGTATCCTGCCTCATGGTCAATACTTATAATTGTTGTATAAAATTGAATGTGTTCTATCACTTGCTCAGCAACTACAACGAAACCCAGCAATGTAAATGGAAAAAGAAAAAAATTTTACATAAGCCGTATAAAAGATGCCTTGCAAATATCAACCTATATTTACTGAAGCTAAGCCTAAAATTCTGCAGCCAACAAAATTGCAACAAAGCCGCAGCAAAGTTCATCATCCAACAGAATCTGCCCCCTCTGAATAATTTCCAGGTACGACAAGGGTAACCTGATTGGTCTATTCTTCCAGGAAGCAATGACAATCTATTGTTCGGCATTGACATCATCTGAAAATTCATTCAAAAGCTATATTCATCAAAATAACCTATTGTTCAAAATGAACTTAATATTACTTTCATACCTACACAAATGCTCAAACTTTCACTAAAATAACTAATTATTACTTAAATCCAGCAAGTCAGTTTCAGAGTTAAATACAGAAAATTCCAATCAAAATAATATAACTACAGATATACCATACAAGAAACTTACCACCAAAGCATTAATATAGCAAATGAGTTTTCAAAGCAATAAAGTGTTCATACTAGTAGGCAAGCAACCAAGCAAAATCTGGGTAAAAACACTGCCCATGATAATATATTGTTGAACTGCTCATTTTAGTAAAAAATTAAACTTTACAACTAGTCAATTGAAATCGTTGTTCATTTCACTATTTCACTCCAAGGAAAGCCCTTTATTCAGGTGAGAACACAACACTTAATATTTACAGAGCTACAAGATTCAACTCAAACAATTAAAAAAAGAAGATTTAAGTCACCATTAAAACCTAAAAAGTACTAAATGAGAAAAAATTTTGACCATAAAATCAAATATAATTGGCCAAAAATGATCAACCAAGTGTTAAAAAAAAGTTTTGTGTTGCAAAAAAACCAAGAAATAGAACACAATATCATACACATCAACTGATAAACTAGATTGAAAGTGACTAAATATGCGTAAAAGCACGAATTGGGAATAAGAGAGAATTTGCCAGTGAGACAATAGCAATGGAAGTGAGGAATACACCGAGTATAGCAGACAAATCGCCAGGTTGAGGCTAAGTCCGAGGCTGTGCCTGTGTAGCCCCTGCTCTTTGTTGCTGTGGATCTATGCACTGTTGCCCAAAAGCTTGAGAAGGGAAAGACATAAACCAACACTATAAATCAATAAAAATTTTAATTCATACCCAAATCAACAATTAAAATCAAACCCAAATCAATCATTCAAATCTAACCTTGATACAGTTCAAATCAAACCCTAATTATAAATTAATTCAGAAAATCTAATCTAATATTAACGTTTTGCTTGATGATTCTGGCTGTAAAGAGAATGTGGGGCGAAACTAGAACAATAGTTCTGATGTCGGGTGGTGAGGAGATGATGGTACAGTAGCAGGGCAGAGGTGGTTGAACAATAGCTGTGGCGTCCCACCGAAGCCCTTGACGACAGCTATTCTAGTTTTGGAGATGGATTGCGCGAGGAACGGGGTTGTGCTTGTGCCGCCATTGATCATTGTCAACGAAGAACATCAGCCCATCCTTCTGCCTTCGTTGATCGTTGGCGAAGATCGCCCCCCGCCGTTGATCGTTGCCTAGGAACTCCTTCAGCCGCCGCCGTTGATGGCTGTTGATGGCCGTGGTGAGGCGTGTGTGAGGTGAGGAGTGGTGAGGCGTTTGACGTGTGTGAAGTGAGGGAGAGGTGACGGTGAGGTGAGTCAGTGAGTGGTGGGTTTTTTTTGGTTTATTTCAGATTTACAGGTTTGTTCTTTCAAATTTTTTTAATTATTGAATAATAAAACAAATCTCAGCCGTTGGATCCACTCTATTCAATCCAACGGTAATTTTTTATGTACTGTAACTACTCCTTTTGAACCAGTTGCCATATTTTTTTCTACTTTTATTCATTTTTTTCTTTTTTTTTTCAAATTAAAACCCCAACCATTGAATTCAAATAAGCTGAATCCAACGGCTCAAGGGCAGACCCTGTACCATACAGGGATTTTATGCGCTGCATGGTAGCCGTGTCCTGAAAAGAAACCAATATGCTGATATTTAGACTAATTAAAAAAAAAAAGCTGGCAAATTTTGTATGTGCCTGGCGAATAACTTACAAGTTACAAGTGCTTTCAACATCAATATCTGTCAAGTGTGACGTGAATTAAAACCTGGATCCAAAACGACAGCGTATCAACCTTATATGTGTTTAAATTAGTCATATGCAACTCGCGTGACTCATGATTCAATTCGCAAGCATCAACAACACATGTTTATTTCAATAGTTTTGGGGGCTGATTAAGTGGGACTCGTGAGCAACGCGTGAGAAGCTTAAGCAGAGGTCGTTAAAACCGTTATGATACGTGGCAGCAATCTGTGCATTCTGGGTTTATAAGTCGCAACTGATTCCGATTTACAAGCTGGTCGTTGGGAGGGTTTTGGGCTCATGTGTAAACTGCTATAGAGAGATATTGTAGAGAGAGAAACTTGTATTTTTTATCTCTGTAATCAATTCTAAGAAACCTTGTAATTCTCCATTGAATTAATTAAGAAGCTGATCGAGTTCTTCCCCGTGGATACAGGTCACTGAGAAGTGGGTGACCATGTAATATTGTGCGTCTCCGTTTGATCTTTGGCTTGTATTGCAGTTCATTTGATTCTTGTGCGTTGAAATAAGCTCTTGATAGATCGAGTCCATTGATTTCAATGATCCCATTCAGATTCACATTAGTTTGCATCTTAATTGATCTCTGTCAAGATCTTGGGCAGTAGCTAAAATTGTTTGGTTATTTTGGCATTCTGGTTACTACAAAATCTGACGCAATCCATTGATTTGTTTATTCATTCTTTTTTAAATACATTGAGAATTTTTTAAATTATGTAGACTTCTAATTCCTTGATAATCACGGTGTTTGTGGTCCCTGACTAATCATTTGTGTCAAGTACTCTTTCCGTGTTCAGTACTTGACGTATATTTAAAAATTGCATGAGGCAATTGGTTTTGTGAATTACTGCAATTTGCCACAAATCTATAATAAATTGACTAATGATGTCACTTATTCCAGATGAATAATATAAAATGTTTCTCTTTGAACTGATATAGCTACTGAATGATTGTCTGCTGTATTGAACATTAGATTATTTGCCTTACAAATGCCAAATAAATAAATAAACAGAGAAGGGAAATATGTCTTCAAAGGTAGCATGTAATGAGCCATTTAGAGTCATCAGCAGAACAGATGTGCTGCCGTAAACATGCAGAATTATATTGCATTATACAGTTCCTCACTTGCTTTAGGAAGTTTAAAACTGGATAAAATAGAGAAATCAAATAAAGAAGCAAAATAATAGATGCTGCCCAGATAGATGACTATCGAGGATAGATTAATGAAACGGTTACATCATTCACGGAATAAAACTGGGACGTTCCACTGTTGGAATGAGATGAATTATTCACGTTTTTACTGTTTGTAAAAGCAGGTTCTTTGGGAGAAAGTAAATTAAGATGCTCATTCTCAATCATCGAGATAATATCCGACATGGTTGGTCTATCAGCTGCATTCTCTTGAACGCAGAGAAGAGCCACATTTATGTATCTAATCAGCATTGGCAATGATACTTCATCTTGCTTTATTACTGGATCCATCAATTCATGAGCTCTGCCATCTTTCCATAAGCCCCAAGCCTGAAAAGAAATGTCCACGATCAATATTAGTTTTATTTACAGAAGCAATTTTTGACTTTTCCAATTTATATTTTACTCATTAAAGATGGAACATAAGTGAAACAATTTGTCACTTACATATCCAAGAAGGTTAAAGGAATCACTATTGTAGACGCCAGTGTTCCTCTTGCTACTCAATGTTTCCAACATTAATACTCCAAAGCTAAACACGTCTGATTTGATGGAGTACAGGCCTTCCAGGGCATACTCAGGTGACATGTAACCACTAAATTTCCATTGTTTCAATTAATATTGAGTGATCTAAGAAAACAGGACAAGCAAACATCATTTTTCAGGAATGGAGTTTTACTTACTAAGTTCCAACAATCCGTTTAGTATTTCCCTGCAACTCATCACCACCAAATATTCTTGCCATGCCAAAATCTGATATTTTGGGGTTCATGTCATTATCTAAGAGAATATTACTTGCTTTAAGATCTCTGTGAATAATTCTTAGTCTAGAATACTGATGAAGATATAATAGCCCTTGAGCAATTCCTTCAATGATTCTAACACGTGCTTGCCAACCTAACAGGCGCTTTTTCTTTGGATCTGTTGCAATGCCAAAATGAATACTGATCAGCGTAAATGATAACAAGTTAAAAAAATGGAGATGATAAAATTCGACAGAGCACTGGAAAGTAGTGGAAATACTTAAATCTTGTGAATGATAAATCACATACCGAAAAGGAAAACATCCAAGCTTTTGTTAGGCATGTACTCATAGATTAAAATGTTTTCGCCTTGTTCTATACAGCAACCAAAGAGTCTGACAAGGTGTCTGTGTTGGAGTTTTGCTATAAGCATCATCTCATTTTTAAACTCTATGAGTCCTTGCCCTGACTGATTTGAGAGCCTTTTAACTGCAACTTCTTGTCCATTAAGTAGTCGACCCTGCATTTTTAATTTTGTTAATGTTTTACACCAGCAGCACTTCATTAAGGACATTTGAGGTAGCAACAATTCTACCTTGTAAACAGGGCCAAAGCCACCTTCTCCAAGCTTACATTGCGTAGAAAAGTTTTCTGTAGCAGCAGATACACTGGCCAAGCTGAATAATGGCAACCAAGAATCCTTGCTCTTATCATTTCCTTCTCCATCTGCTTCACAGAGTTCATTTGTTCTTGTTGTAATGCTCATATTTATGTCAAATGCTAACAGATCCCAGTTTGCTTCCATATTCTCTGTTTCGGTATGACAACAACTTTTAAAATTGTAAGTATACATGGTTTATCACATGCCTTATCACATGAAAATATCATTGAGTGATATGAAGGGAAAAAATTTACCTTTCTCTTTGTGTTTTCTCCTCCTTCGTCGAAATATGTAAAAAGAAGGAAGAAGTACCACCGGAAGAACAAGTATTACAATTATCCAGAGTAGCTTCTTGTTTCCTACATCCAGAAACATACATGTTATCAAAGAAATCCATCGAATTGCAAATAAACATGTTATCAAGCTGAGCCAAATAACTTAGTTACTTAAGCTACTTCTGACCTATGTTGGTTTCTTTGTTTGTTAGCTTTGTTCATCTGTTCTTTCACAAATTAATTCCTTAAACTCTTGGCTCAGCTTTTAGGATGAGGCCTTACTATGACAAACAATTGGAGAAGTTTTGCTACATCAACTTCCATAATGAAAAAGTTGATTCCAGAAAGCAAAAACTGTACCTTGTTCTGGAGCGGGCACTCGTATGTAGACAGACTGTCCGGTGAAGTTGCTAATTGGCTTTCTGAGATCAATCAGATCCCCAAACCACATTAAACAGCCACTGCCTCCTCCTGTTAGTTTGGAATTGGCATAAGCTCTACAGGAACAGTTCTTCAAGCACTCAGCCTGACATTGGTTCAAATTCATACTGTCATTTAGGGAAACCTCTAGCAAATCAGGCGCTTTAAAGTCATCAAGCTTTATAAACTGGTCTCCACTATTGCAATCTGAAGATCTCTCACATTTTATGGGCCAAGTCTGGTTGTCTTGTGATTTGAGTTTGAATCCCTTCAAACACTGACAAATAGGTGTCTGGTCGAGGCTGCAAATACTGTTAGGACCACAATGCCCATAATTAACACAAAATCCATCTGGAACTGAGAAAACAAGGTCCCACGCAGTGCTCCTCTCGTTCCATATTAGACGCGTGAGCAGACCCGAGGGGTTGACTTTTAAGATCATTATGTTTGGACTGTTATAGGACTCATACCTGAAAGAAATTTCATCTTTATTTTCCACCAAAACTTGATCATAAAGAAAGTTTGAATATGGAGCAGCTACAAAGGCAGCTCCATTCCATTGTCCGGTACAGGTATATTTTGCAGAACCATTGAACGTACATAATTTAGGCGACAGCTGAATGTCAAGTCCGTAGGTAAACTTCCCAGGGGATGGATCGTCAGCACTTTCCCATGATGATAAAAATCGTTTCAGACCAGTCTTCAAGTCCCAGCCCAACTTCATGTCTGGTAACAGAGTGTCTGTTAAGTAGTCGAAGCTCTGCCACAAGTAGCTTTCAGTAGTATGACTGCTGGAGTTATCCGTAATAACGAGGTTTCCATTATCTAAGACTCTTGCCACTGGATTTTTCACTTGGCTAGATACGTTTGTAGACCAGATAGTGCCGTTTGTTTGGTTGAGAAGAACGAGATTTCCATTGTTGCTAATGGTTAATACTGCGTTATGATCGGAGATAGGACTATTTCTATTGGCAACCCACAAAACCGTATCAGGGATCTTCTGGTACCATCGTCCCACGTACCTGTTCTTTGATTTTCCAGGGGAGAAAAAGCCTAGCTCAAACCTTTGAAAAGATGAAACTAACTTCTCGCCGTCACGGATGAATGATGCTGGGGTTAGTGTATCAGCTGCTAATGAAACCTTTATGCTCAACAAGAAGATCAAAGAACGAAATATGTTGAAGCATGGACGATTCTCCATTCATAAAACAGAGAAGGAAAATCTCTAATAATTGTTTTGAGATCGGGTTCATTTCAATTTATGAAAACAAAAGTCTCGGTCAACTGTGAAACAAACTAGTCTGTTTCTTGACCTCAATTCTCATGATGTTAACTTTTGACGTCTTGTAAACTTTTCAAAACGCTAAGTATGGGTGGAAAAATACGTTTGTGTTTAATGCGAAAAGATAAATTATTGCCAGATTTTCAATTTCTTTGTCCTTGTCGTTAGCAATTTTATAAGTTAGTTTGAAATTTTGAAATACTTTATCATTCGATTATTGACTTTCCAGAGAAAGGATGGAATAATTTTATCAAAAGTGATTTAAAAAAAATTAAATATTAAAATTAATTTTTAACTTTTTAAAATTATTTTTGAAACTTAAAAAATAATCTCAAATGTCCCTAACTCTCTTCGGGATTACAAATTACAATCTTTATACCCTATTATTTCTTATTCTAGCAAGTACTGTTTATTCTGTACTTGAATAAGACACATCTAACTAAGAGAGGAAAAAAGGGTGGGGAAAAAAACTCAAAGATCACTTCTTGTCCTGCATCATTTTTCAATTTGGGGGCCAGCAGGCCCAGCACAACATAATTCAGAATAAGGGTGGGTTTATTGTCCAGCATTGCTCCTATCCTTTAAAAAGAACCAATGAGTATGCTGATAATAATAATAAAAGGAGAAGAATAAGCAGCCAAATTCAATTTAGAGCTAATAACTTTTTGACTACTTACAACAACAAATAATCTTTCACTTCGAAATCACGAATTTGAGACCTTGAAATAGGTAATGCTACCCGGTAGAGGGAAAGAAATGTTCCTAAAGACAGTCTCAAGTAAAGGGAGTGGGGATTCGGGAAAAGAAACTTGAAAAAAATGGCCAGTGGGGAACCACAAACACCGCGTTTGTCAGGTAATTGGAGAGGACTAGACTAAAATCAATCAGACCCAAATTCTCTTCATCTCTCAGGTCTGAGCTCATCTCACATCATTTCATCTTGTCACAAATCCCTCCCAAGTTGTCATCTGATTCTTGTTCATTTATCATGTTCTCGATGGTAGCTTCATTTCCAGCAGCAATAAATCAATTTACAGAAATTACAAATTTTAGATCACAATATTCCTTTTTGTAAAGATCTAAGGCAAATAGGCAACCTTACTCCTAGTAGTTAAAGTTTAGATTTTCCCCCCATCTCCCTAACCTTCATATTTTTTTTGTCTCAAAATTGGTGTGTTTCATTTTGAAATCTGAGCTCTACTAGACCATCCCATCAGCTCAACATAAAGCCTGATATAAATTTTTCTCCATCAATACTTTGGGCATATGCTAGAAAACATGTCTGATGTGTATGGCACAGAAAAGTTATCAAAAAACGAGAGAAAATATTTCTCAATACCCTCCTACAATAAGTTCTTATAAATAAAAACAATTGGAGGAGCTCAATATCACATTCGTCGTAATAACCAGCACCAATTTAAGAAACGGTGTAGCAAAATGAAATTTTTAAATATACTACATCATTTATACAAAAGTAGTCCACTAAACAACAAGGTTGTTAATCAAATCATTATGCATGGCACATAATCATAACATACAACAATCACTAAACTAACAAACAAAAATTTAAAATTATGTTTTCACTAATTTAATTTTTAAAAATAACAAAATCCACTATTGAAATAGACGTGGACCCATCGCCCAGTACAATGGACATTTTGGGTGACGCATGTTCTTTTTATTATTATTATTATTTCTTGTTTCTTCTTCAATTCCTATTCTTCCCTATAACAATTGAGGTATGAAGTTTTAGGAGATTTTAGGCTTTTCTTATTTTAGTCTTTTTTTTTGGTTATTTTCCATTTCGAGTAGCATCTTATTAGGTATGTTTAATAATTCTAGTATAATTGTGATTTATTATTTTTCTTGTTTGAGTTAACTTTGGAAGTAGGTTTATCCTATGAAAAATCAGGAGATCTTGTTATTGTTTTAGTAGAATTACAGTGTTATCTAATCTTTTCAGAAAATGATATCAAAGTCTCAATGAGCTGTTTGGGTTAGAACGAGATCTAATCGTAATTTAATTAGAGTGTAACATAATTACGTTGGCTCGGGCGTTTCTAAAATGATATCTAGTGTTCATTTATACTATCAATTTGCTTTTGCTACCTCACTACAAGGAAAATTGATAGAGTAATAATTCTTTAAATTTTCATGAAAGATTGATAAAAAAGACTATAAGTTCGAGTTGCAAGATGATTTGCTCCTGTACTACAATTTTCATCCTTCGAACTGTTTCAAAAGTTGAGGATTAAGAGAGTGAGAATGATGTAAGATGTTTTTAGAAGATTTTATGCTTTTAATATTTTTGTCTTTTTGTTGTTATTTTCAATAGAAATTGGCATCTCATCAAATATGTTTAATTAGCAGAGATGTTCAATTTAATAAAGCTTACAGGTGTTTAATTAGCATAGATGTTCAGCTTAATAAAGCTGCAATGATCAATAAGTCTGATCATGCTTCTTCCACGACTGATATCAATATAAATAAGACAAATAATGCTGAAACTAATGATCAAAGTACCAAGAATAAAGTTATGCTATCTAGTATTCATGAAGAAGATATGCAACCACAGGCTGTTGAAGATGTTTCACATGTTGCTGAAGGTGTTTCATAAGGGGCAGAAGTAACAGAAAGCACAATATCATAGTCTACTGACTTGTAGGAATATCTATTAGCCAGACATAGAGAAAGGAGGTTTATCAGACCTTCAGCAAGGTATGAATATGCAGACATAGTTGCATATGCATTAATGAGTGTAGAGGATAATTCAATTAAGAAACCTAATAGCTATACAAAAGCATTAAGTAGCAAGGACAGCAGCAACTAGATTAAAGTAATGAGAGAAAAAATAGATTCTCTAGTAAGGATTCAGACTTGGACATTGGTTCCTAATCCATAGAATAGAAAATTTGTCAGTTGTAAGTGGATATGCAAGAAAAATGAGGGCATCCCAGGTGTTGAAGACTCAAGGTATAAGGCAAGATTGGTGGCAAAGGGTTTCATACAAAAAGAGGGGGTAGATTTTAATAAAATCTTCTCACATGTTGTTAAACACAAGTCAATTAGAACCTTCCTTTCTATGGTAGCCTTACTTGACTTAGAGCTTGAACAAATGAATGTAAAAACTTCCTTCTTACATGGAAATCTTGAAGAGAAGATATTAATGTCACAACCTTAAGGTTTTGAAGCATAGGGACATGAAGATTATGTGTGTCTTCTGCAGAAGTCTCTATATGGCTTGAAATAGTGTTTCTAAATTGTGGTATAAGAGATTTTATTAGTTTATGATTTCTAATGCTACTTTAGGAGCAAATATAATAGTTGTCGATTATGGAAACATAAACTCATGTGGAGTTGTGTATCTTTTGTTGTATGTTGATGATATACTCAATGGCGGTGGGAGTTCTAGTGATATTGAAAGGCTTAAAAATCTACTTAAGGGTGAGTTTGAAACAAAAGACCTTTCTAATGCCAAAAGAATTCTTGGCATGGATATACATAAAGATAGGGTTGCTGGAACCTAATTTCTAAGCCAAGAAAGATATGTCAACAAGGTGTTAAATAAGTTTGGGATGCTGAATTCAAAACTAGTCTTGACACCATTGCTGGAACCTAATTTCCAGAGCTCAAACTTTTTGATGAAATGTCTCCAAAATAAGAAATTGAGAAGCTTCCAATAGTCCAAATACCATATTCACAAGCTGTTGGGAGCTTGATGAATGCTATGGTATGTACCAAAGCAAACATAATATATTCAGTAAGTGAAGTTAGTAGATTCATGACCAACCCTAGTAAGACACATTGAGATGATGTGAAGTGGATCAGGAGGTATCTAAGGGGTACTTCTAATCATGGTCTGGTATATGGTAAATTTAAACCAGAAGTCAAGGCTATATTGACTCTGATTTTGCAGAGGATCTAGATAGGAGAAAGGCTATTTCAAGATATGTGTTTATGCTGAACAACTGCCTTGTAAATTGGAAAGCTACTGTACAATACATAGTAGCTTTATCATCTCCAGAGGCTGAATTTATTACAGCAACACGGGCTGTAAAAAAGTCAATATGGCTGAGAGGGTTGCTAAATGAACTTTTTTTAAAGTAAAAGACAGTTAAGATTTTTTGTGACAACCAGAGTGCATTTTAGCTCATCAAAAATCAGGTCTATCATGAGAGGACCAAACACATTGATGTGAAGTTGCACTTTATTAGGGATGAAGTTGCAAAAGATTCTATTGTAGTAACAAATATTCATGCAAATGTCAACCTTGCTGACATGTTGACAAAAGTAATCCCAACAGCCAAATTTAAGTTTTGTGTAAATAGAATTGGTGTTGGTAATGGCTCTAGTTGCTAAGTTATGTGCTTGAAGGTTTTTTTTTTTTGTTCTTTACTGAAATGATCAACTGAATTAAGTTTGCAAGGTGGAGAGTGTGAGGTTATAAGCTTCTGGTGTTTTGGGCTTAAATGCAAGATTTAAAGAGTTCTTGGGACCTTACGTAGACTGACTTCAATTGGAGGAGTCTTATTGCAATTTTATGTTGATGTGGCAAAGCTCGTTGAGAATTCATTACGTATCTTCCCAGAGATATCAGTATAAAAGGCGCTAATGATTAGCTCCCGGTTTTAGATTGATTTCTTCTTCATTTCTTACTTATTTTGTTTAAGACTTGGTTCTTTATGATCCGAGTAATTTCCTTCGCATAATCCAACTTGTATCTCGATTGTTTTGATCAATAGAGAGCAGTTTTTTTTCCTTCATTAAATTGGATGTTTGAAACAATGCTCAATATTCTCTTCTTGAAATTGGTTTTCTGTCTTGTTAATTTAATTCGATTCTTTCAAGTTTAATTCATCAAATTCTTCACGAATTAAAGTATGTAGCCATTAAAGATTCAACATCTTCTTTATGGTATTTGTGTTGGGACATATGTTAATTTTTATTTTTGAAGACCTGAAGGAAAATAAATTTTTATGGTTTTGATCGATAAAATGACTCTTCATATTTCATGGGTCAATTTTATTCCTCTAGTTGTAAAGCCTAAAGTCAAATCGATATTGGCAATTTCTAGTAGGTGAGAGTCAAACATTAAAAATACATTCGCAATTTTACATTACAAAAACAAATATCAAGCCAACTAATGAAGTGCGGCAGAATAAGAACAGTGAGAATTGGAAGAAGAAAAGCAATGGGGGTCAGTAAGGTAATTTTATCAAATATTATTTTGATAATTAACAGAGGGTGTAAAGATAAAATTAATAGGATTGAATAGCCCCATCCTATAACAAATTCTAATGAAACCCCATTTCATTCCAAAAATATCCACTACTAGAAAAATGATCTTTACTGACTTTAGAATAGTGTCAGAAATTACTTTTACTGACACTTGTTAATTGTGTCAGTAATCTGGGAGTCAGAAAAATAGTGACACTTGTAAGTGGTGTCAGTGATTACTATTACCACAGTATCACCGATATTATAACACCATAGTATTAGTAGTTATTGATATTTTATTAGTGTCTATAATTACTGTTACCATAGCATCACTAGTTAATTTATTTTAAAAAATAAAAAATTAAATTGGATCATTGCCTATTGATTTATTGGTAAAATTAAAAGGCACCACAAAATAACAAAAAGAAATTGATTTATATCACGAAATCTTTCATTTCAAATTTAAATATTATTAGTATATATTACAAATTCCAAAACTTCAATAACAAAAATATGAGATATCATACTCTCATAACTAAATAATCCAAATTCAATACACAAAAATTTTTACCATCCAATCAAATGCCTACTACTTGTGGCTAAATTTAATAAATCTAGAAGTTAAATTGAGAAGGATGGCTGCCTTTCACTCTTTGAATATGAGTAGTATAATTGCGTTATCACACCAGCAACTTCTCAATTCAATAGACCGTATGGGTTAGGATATAAGTGAAGTTGAGGAATAAACACTTCAAACACATTGATCAAATCTGCATATGAATACATGGAAAAGAAAAAAAAATTTGTTAGCCTAAAGAGCTATACATAATGTAGTTTTGATGATAACAAACATATGTATTGAGTGATTTAATAAATATTGTATTTCACATTTTCACTAGTTTTTGAAGGATAATATTTATGCAAGTGAATCAAGTGAAATCAAGATTGAAGACACTCAACAGACAACGGCGACATCAAGAATATTGTTTAAAGCTCAACGAACAAATTAGTGAGATAAATTTTTGTAAAGCCGGTATGATTTAATTGATGTTTGATTTAGCATTTGAGAAGCTCAAGAAATTAATTTAATTAAATACTTTTCATAAACTAAAAGTTTTTGTTTTTATAAAGAAAAGTATTTTGTGAATTTAAGTAATTTGGATTTAAATACTAAGATTTGAAATATTTGATTTTAATAAGTATTAAATTTCGGAGTTGGACGTATTTACAAATATTTTAAATGTTTTTGGGCTATCCTATAATTTTACAAAGTTTGGGAAAATTCATAATTTCAGAAAGTTGTGGGATTGACAAAGCATTATTCTAAAGTTCTGAAATTGGACCTATTTGAAAAGTTTCATAACGTTTTGGGTTGTAGTATAGTTTTATAAAGTTTTGGGGTCAAAATGTAATTTTGGAAAGTAGTTCACTGTAGCAGTTACTGTAGCAAGTGGAAATCCGGATTCTGACAAACGAAAGTCCGGATTCTAGGCAGAATCTATTCGAATTAAAAGCGGAATTCCAGATCTTGACAAAGCGAAAAAGGATGTGACAAAGCGGAAATCCGAATGTTCATAAATTCAAATTTTTGGCTGTAACGATAACATTTAGCGGAATTCTGGATGTCCATTACCGGTAATCCGGTTACGACCAAAATGTGCATAACGGTTAGTTTTTGAGTTCAAACTATATAAACTCAAAACCAATTCATTTTTGGTAACTCAAGCAAGCATAAAGAAGTGCACACAACTTATATTGAGCTTCAAATTCGAAAATCTTCATAGATTAAATCTTCATTGAGCTATCATTTGTAAATCCACTCTTAAAGAGAGTTTTTGTTGTAATTTTCATTTCTCATCAAATTGTGAGAGTACAAGTGTGAGAAACACTTGGAGTGAAGAGATTGGAGAGATAATCTCTTGTGAATCAAACGTTTGAAGCTTGGAAAGACTTGGATAGTGAAATCCTCAAGTGCTTGGAGCGTGGACGTAGGCGGGGATTGCCGAACCACGTAAAAATCCTTGAGTTTGCTTTCTCTTCCCTTGCTATTTAATTATTGTGCTTTGATTGAACTTATTGCTTTCAATTTTTATTAAGACATTAGATTGCTTGTTGTGTGGATTTGTTAATATAATTTTTAAAATTCCAATTCACCCTCCCTCTTGGGTTGCACACTCATATTTCAAAATTAGCTGCCAATATCCAGCCATTAGAGAAACAACAATTAACAGAAATAAAATTATTTTGTTTGAAAGAAAAAAAATACTCATAAGCTATTTATAAATACTCACAAGAATGTCAAACTCAAATCAATCGCAAACCATAGAAATCAATAATCGGGCTAATATTTAAGTTAAATTAGTTCAATTAAAAAGAATAGCTAACAAGCTCCTAGCTTTCTGGAACCACCCGGCTGGTCCTCAAACCGTTCATTTTTGGGCTCCAACATTCAAATGGGGCATCAGCATAGCAAACATTGCAGACTTTTCAAACTACAATATAAAAAATTGGAACCTTTTTAGTGTCAATTTTGCAATGGCTAGGACGGGCTTGTATCAACTATCACGCAAAATCAAGCAAGATTACTTCTCCGAGAGCACCGAGATAGAGGAGCTGCAATGCAAGAATCATGATGCAAATTTCCTAAAGCCTAAACTAGTATCATTTTTCCTTTTTCTTTTTGCTTTTGTCAAAAACTGAATGCATTTAAAAAATGTTATCTTCATTTGCTGTTGGATTGGTTGGTGCGGGTTGTATAACAGCTCCAAATTGATTGTAATTAAAATTAAAAAGAATATGATTACCTTAAATAAAAAAGAAAAAAAGGAAAAAAGGAAAAGACTAACCTTTAAGAATAGTCCCAAATATAATGAAAAAAGATTTATGCCTTTGGTACTTTCTTCTCCCGTTGCAATTCACAGTGTTGACACATTTTTTTCTCTGAAAAGTACTGCAAGTTGGTAGATTTATCACTAATCAGATTTAATAGGAAACGTTGACAGCTTGAATTTAAGATTTTCTTTAATTTAATTTGGAATGCTATGAACAAAACATAATTAGACATGTCAATGCACCACAAATCAAATTTCCAAGTCATTTGGACAACTCTACATTTGCTTCTTACATGATAAAACTATATAAGTTAAAATTGCATATGAAACTGTAAAAGTAGCAGCAGGTGTTTGAATATATATTAAATTTAAAATACTAAATATATCATAATGATACTTTCCAGATTTTAAGTGGACATATAAGTCAACAACATATTAAAATTTGAGGCTATTCCGATATCATTAGGCTAGTGTTTGATAGGATCAAACATTAATGAACAATTCTGTCAAAATTGCATATGAAACTGTAAAAGTAACAGCAGGTGTTTGAATATATATTAAATTTAAAATACTAAATATATCAGAACGATACTTTCCAGATTTTAAGTGGACATATAAGTCAACAACATATTAAAATTTGAGGCTATTCCGATATCATTAGGCTGGTGTTTGATAGGATCAAAGATTAATGAACAGTTCTGTCAAAATTGCATATGAAACTGTAAAAGTAGCAGCAAGTGTTTGAATATATATTAAATTTAAAATACTAAATATATCAGAACGATACTTTCCAGATTTTAAGTGGACATATAAGTCAACAACATATTAAAATTTGAGGCTATTCCGATATCATTAGGCTGGTGTTTGATAGGATCAAAGATTAATGAACAGTTCTGTCAAAAGAAGTTACTGCAGAGACAGCAGAGTTTGAAAAATCATTAAAAATAAATTACAAGTTCAATCAAAATAAAATTTTCCAGATTCGAAGTATGCAAATAGAAGTGTAGTTTATCCGAATTTCAGCTTATTCTAACTCTGTTAGACTATACGTTTGCAATATCAAACATGGTACATATGTAATTTCTAATAAAATTGGACAACAACCAACCATATTGAGAAATCCATTCAAAATCAAATATAAACCCAATTCATTCCAAAATTTCCAGAATTAAAATGTTCTCATTTAAACTTAGTTTAATCAAACTTTCAAATCAATTGAAAGTCATTTAGTCAAGTTCGGAAACAACCAAGTTCACAACAACAGTCTATCAATCCTCAAATTTTCAGCATAATTTCGTAAACTATTAATTAATCTTTCACCTCAAAATCAAGTGTCCAGCAACTCGAATATCATCAATCCCCATGTTTAAAGTAAAATTAGACATAAAAGCAAACAAAACCTTACTTTTCACAATAACCAGCTAACTAATGAGCTTTGAAAGATTGATATGGCGGTTTCACAATAAGTTTTGGGTTGTCAGCTAGAAACAGGGGAGAGAGAGAGAGAGAGAGTGATGGGCTTATAGGTCGTGAGGGAGAATGGAGATTTTTACTTAAGAAAATTTTAGGTTTGGGTTTTCATACACACCATTAAACGAAATATATAATACATACTAAACCCATGATTGTCGATTGCCATTATTCTTTTAATTAACAAATTGCATTCAACCTAAATCCATAATCACCGATTGTAATCATTCATTCACTTAATAAACTGAATTCCACCTATAATAAAGCTGCGTTTTATTTATTTTATTAAACAATAAATTAGATTATAAGCAACAAAAACCCTAGATGGCTAGATTTCCAAACAAGTGCAAGCTCTCATTTGCACTCAATAAACATCAATCAATTAACAGATAAATACTTAAACAATGAGAATAGAGAATGAGACAAAGAGTTACCACAACACTGATTCGGACTTTCAAACCTTAGCTTTGCCCAAATTCTTCACAGCACTTTCTAGGTTCTTTTCAGGGATATTTTAGCTTAAGGACGACAGGTTTCAAGGTGTTGACAGAGGCGGCTTTCAAGGTAGATCATTGTTAGAGAGAGAAAGAGAGCGAGAGAGAGGGAAGGAGAGAGAAGGAAGAAAGCTTGGGCGGCCGTGAGATAGATTTTTGACTTAACAAAAATTTTTAGGTTTTAGGTTTCACACAGATCATACATGAAAGATTTCTAGGTTTTAGGTTTTAAGTTTTAATATTTAGTTATTTATTAATTTATAAGTTCAAAAATGCAATTTGTGGCCAAGTGGTATAGCGGTTAAAATAAAAAGGTTATGGCTTAGGGGTCTTCGGTTCGATTATTACTAGATACAAAATTAAAATTTTATTTTTTTAACTACAAATACTTTAGTGTCACGAATCTGTGATATTTAATTTACTGATACCGTAGTATTAGCAATTTGTGATACTTATCTGTTAAACAAGGAAAATGCCCCAAATATATGTAATTACTGATATTTTATAATAAAGTGTCAGAAGACAAGTGTCACAAAAGACCATTTTTCTAGTAGTGATCCTTATCATATTTCTATCACCAGTTATTCATCAACGTTTCTTTCAAGCCATGATCTATTTCATCTTTGTTTTCAAAATATGGCAAACTTGTAGAACCATCAAAATAACATTTTAAGATGTGTTTTCTTACTAGAGTGGAAGTGAGAAGTTTGAAATCTTTCCGCTCCAGTGTTTACATATTTATTTAAAGGTGGAAGTGGTAATTCCACTATGTAAGTCTCACCCACTTTTCAAGTGAGGAATGAGATTTTCACTTCCATGGGGAGATAGGAGTGAGAATCTACTCCGACCTCTTTTTTCTTAACCCTTCCCTTTATGTATAACATAATTATATTTATTAAAATAAAATAATGTTACAAGGTTCTCACTCCGTAAGATTCTCAATCCAATCCAAAAAGTAAACGCTACCTTATATTTAATGATTTTTGTCTAAGGAATATAGATATTAATCTTTTTTTTTTTTACTTTTTTGTCAAAACCAAATTCTAGCCAACATAAAAAAAAATTATGAAATTAATTGTTTTCTATTGGATGGATCCCCTCGATTCTATGATTTTTGTTGGCTATAATTGCAAGAAATTAATGCAAAATTTTCAAATAACAAAGCAAACAAACATCAAAATTTTTTAAGTAAACAGGGGTTTAGGATGTGGTGAGTGTCATACAGTATGACTGAGATGATTACTTATTGCTTTTGATAATTTCAAAAGAAATAAAATCGTTATTTAGAAAAAAAAATTAAAGGATTGTGATTAGTATTAAAAATTGTCTAATTATCAAGCGATAATAATATTATTTTGTGCTTATGTTATAATTTATATTTGTGTTTATGCAATATATTAGGAATTATTAATTATGTTTTAAATATATCTAATTTTGTGTATTTTTGTGTGTTTATTAGGTAAAATATTAATTTCACGTAATTCGAGGCTCCAAACAGATAAACGGAGGTCAAATTTAGATTCTGGAGGTCCGAAAACCTTAAGATCAGTCGATATCGGCTTAAAATTGAGCTTGTGTAAAAAGAGTTGACTTGTCCTATTGACCGCGCACTGATTGGATGATGAAATGAGCTTATAATAGATATGAGTGCATGTGATAGCTGGCAATTTTGACTAAATCTCAATCGTTTATGATTCAATGGCCATAATTGTGTCACGTGGCAATGGTTGGTGAAGCAAGTTGCAGGATCCGAATCTTTGTATTTGAGTCGACCCGATCCACCCATTAACCCGTCAAATCTCAACCGTTCTTTGGGAAATCGGATGAGTCAAACGATGCCACGTGTGATGTTGACTTTTGAAGTTTGACCAGCCATTGGATCTTGATCTAAAGGTTGTAAGGAGCACATACATGAAGTTTATGATGGACCGCAACACACTGGATTATGAATTTATTTTTCTATAAATAGAGCCTCATTTTATGTTTTTAATCATCTCTCTACAACTCACTTCTCCTCAAATTCTCTCTATCTCCCTGAAATCTTGATTTTCAGGTGTGTTTTTAATATTTTATATAATTATTTTTATTTTCAATTTTAATTGTTTTTATTACTTTTAATTATAAGTAATTCAATTTTAATATTTCTTTTTATTTGAATTATGCTCAACTAAATAATATTAGTTAGGGGAAGGTGAAACTCTTAGGAAATAAATATGATTTAATCAAATTCTATTTTTAATTTTATAAATTAAATTATTTTCTATTTTATTTTATACATATTTTATATTTTAAAATTTTGATTTATTGTAGACAAACAAATGAATTTGGCACAATAAATTCGTAATATCTTAATATAAGGTATGATAAAATGGTATTTTGACTTATTGTAGACAAATTAAATTTTGGCACAATAAATACTTAATCCATCATAAAATTAAAGGGAAAATAATAATAATTTATATAATTAATCTTTTGGGCAATAAATCTATAAAAAAAGCAAAAAGAATTTATTAAGTTTTATTTACTACTAAGAGTGGATCCACAACCCTAACTAATTCAATTTCATAGTTTCATTTAAATTAAGTTGTTTATATTCAAGTTTAAATTTCAATTTTTAGTTAAAATAAAATAAACAAATTAAATTTTTTCTGTGGATCGACCTCGTACTCACCGATTTATAATACAACAAGACACTCTTAAAATTGGGAGTTAAAAATTACTTTTAAGTTGTGTCAGATTGTTAAAAGATGAAAAAAATGGAGTGTCCGTAGCTCCGCTAAAATAATAATAATCAAAAGCCCAAATGGCAAGGCCTTTGAGCTTTAGAGAGTAATTATATTCAGGCTTTTTTGACAAGAAACTTCGACTGGCTTGATTGGGCCAATCAAACTGGTCTAATATAATTAAAGCTTGAGTGAAGGTATCTTTTTATTGGTACCGTAGTGGCCTTTTGCTTGGGTATTAGAGCAACATTACCTATTGAAAAATCCTTAACTTTAGGTCTTTTTTAAATTGATTCAATTATAAAATATCATGACGTGTGTATCTAGGAAGTAGTCACTTCAAAGTCAAAGTGAATTCTCCCTAAATATTTCTATTCAATTTAATTCCGGTCTAAATATATAGCCGGGTCTAAAGGTGCAAAATAGAGATAAAATTTACTCTGTTTCTTTAAAAGACAAACGTTGACCGTGCAATTTTTCTTCCCCATGATATTTGCTGGTAGCTAATTAATAATCCATGGTCCCGGATTTCATTTTGTTGGGAAGGATTTTGAATTCCTTCAAGCCTCCCCATTTGAATGCAACTCGATCAGGACACACTCGACTTTTAGTTTCAAAGTTTTGGTCAGCAAACAGAACTTAGAAAACGAAAGTCTTTGTGTGGGGTAGGCTTACTATCGAACCTGACATTTGGTAGGTAGAGCAACCTCGTGATAGGATTATGGAATCCACCAAACTTGTCGAATAATATGTCATGATTGTTAAAGTGTATCATTTTAACATGTCTAAATGAATAATATAATAACTAAATAAAACAGCAGAAGCAAGACAATGATACTTTATTGATCTCTAAAATACGTGTTTGGGGGTAATACTTATACAAGGCCAACGGATGCAGAGGTGCGAATAAGAATATTCCGCTCGTTCACAAACGCACCCTCCAGAAAGAGCGCCATTTAAAGGTTGAGAGGCCAACGACGGCCGGCAAGACGTGCATCGCTACCCAAGAATCAAGGCACGGAGTCCACTCAACCACAACTATGATAATGACGCACCCACTTCCGAGTGTTGAGAGAGGTGATGGACGTGGATTGCAGGAAGGGCCGGATTCAAAAGAAAGCTAAAAAAAGGTAACCAACGAAGGAAAACAGATTAGATTTTTTTATATTAGAACTTAGAGAAAGAGCTTAAAATTGAGAAATCATAAAAGAGCCATAAGATTAGTGGCCGTTTTTCTCAAAGCTCACGCTTGGCGTCGGAGGGTTTAAAACACCCGTGTTCGACTGTCTCTGCACGCAAGAGTTTGCAGAGGAAGTGAGAGATCTTGGTGACGAGTTAGTTGAGAGAGAGAAACCGTAATCTCACATCAATAATATGTTCAATTAAAAAATAGATAAAAACCACGATAAGAATAGATAACGATCAAGTCCAAACACCTCTACGATGATAAATTCAAGAGAAATGAAAAAAAAATAAAAATATAAGTGATTTTATTAAATAAGATAATCGACAAACTCATTGATATTACAACATATTTAATAGAATATTTCTTACATTCTCATATAAGACTCATAATCTTATCCTACATCTTTTTACAATTTGAGGGCCACCAACATAGTCGAGAATGAAACGGAATTTTCAACATCAATAACTGTCAAGTGTGGTGTGTATTAAAACCTGGATTCAAAAACGACAGCGTATCAGCCTTGTATGTGTTTACGTTAGTCATATGCAACTCGCGTGACTCTATGATTCAATTCACAAGCATTAAAACATGTTTATTTGAAGCGTTTTGGTGGCTGATTAAGTGAGACTCGTGAGCAACGCGTGAGAAGCTTAAGCAAAGGTCGTTAAAACCGTTATGATGCGTGGCAGCAATCTGTGCATTCTGGGTTTATAAGTCGCAGCTGATTCCGATTTAAAAGTTGGTCGTTGGGAGGGTTTTGGGCTCATGTGTAAAGTGCAATAGAGAGATATTGTAGAGAGAGAAACTTGTATTTTTGTTCTCTGTAATCAATTCTAAAAAACCTTGTAATTCTCCATTGAATTAATTAAGAAGTTGATCGAGTTCGTCCCTGTGGATACAGCTCACTGAGAAGTGGGTGACCGTGTAATATTGCGCATCTTCGTTTGATCTCCGGCTTGTATTGTAGTTCAATTGATTCTTGTGCATTGATATAAGTTCTTGATAGATTGAGTCCATTGATTTCAATGATCCCATTCAGATTCACATTAGTTTGCGTCTTAATTGACCTTTGTCAAGATCTTGAGCAGTAGCTAAAATTGTTTAGTTATTTTGGCATTCTGGTTACTACAAAATCTGACGCAATCCATTGATTTGTTTATTCATTTATTTTTAAATACATTGAGAATTTTTAAAATTATGTAGACGTTCTAATTCCTTGATAATCACGGTGTTTGTGGTCCCTGACTAATCATTTGTGTCAAGTTCTCTTTCCGTGTTCAGTACTTGACGTAAATTTAAAAATTGCATGAGGCAATTGGTTTTGTGAATTACTGCAATTTGTCACAAATCTATAATAAATTGAATAATGATGTCACTTATTCCAGATGAACAATATAAAATATTACTCTTTGAACGGATATAACTACTGAATGATTGTCTGCTGTATTGAACATTAGATTATTTGCTTTCAAATGCCAAATAAATAAATAGAGAAGGGAAATATGTCTTCAAAGGTAGCATGTAATGAGCCATTTAGAGTCATCAGCAGAACAGATATGCTGCCGCAAACATGCAGAATTATATTGCATTTTTTATTCAAATTATCACTCTTGGTATTTGCTATTCCAATTTAATGAACAAAAATGAACAAAACAATATAAAGAAAATATTAATTGGCGGGGAGAGGGGGGGATGATATTATAAGGCCAAAGAGGAATTAGCTCATTCTTTATTATTGATTGTACTGATAAGAACAAGAGAAATTCTAGTTTATCTACTTTGGAATCTTTCTTATCGACCTTGGACTCGGAATCGACACTTTTAAAACATTGTCATTCCCAGTCCAAGCTCTGACTTTACCTGATGACTCTACAAGCAGACGTAATATGGGTGACTTGGACATGATCACCATCATTGATGTTATAGAGTTCCTCACTTGCTTTAGGAAGTTCAAAACTGGAGAAAATAGAGAAATCAAACAAAGAAGCATCATCTCATTTTTAAACTCTTTGAGTCCTTGCCCTGACTGACTCGAGAGCCTTTTTACTGCAACTTCTTGTCCATTAAGTAATCGACCCTACATTTTTAATTTTGTTAATGTTTTACACCAGCAGTACTTCATTAACGACATTTAAGGTAGCAACAATTCTACCTTGTAAACAGGGCCAAAGCCACCTTCTCCAAGCTTACATTGCGTAGAAAAGTTTTCTGTAGCAGCAGAGACACTGGCCAAGCTGAATAATGGCAACCAAGAATCTTGCTCTTATCATTTCCTTCTCTATCCGCTTCACATAGTTCATTTGTTCTTGTTGTAATGCTCATATTTATGTCAAATGCCAACAGATCCTGGTTTGTTTCCATATTCTCTGTTTCGGTAAGACAACAACTTTTAAAATTGTAAGTATACATGGTGTCCGGGGGGATGTACTCCAAAGAGACCAGCCGTGACGAGCAGATATCTGGTAAAAGGGCTCCGCGAACAGGTATATCTTGTAAGAGTCTGGTAGCGGGGGAACAAGAGCAGAAATATTCTGTTCATCCACGAATATGCCATCCGCGAGGCCGGACTCCTGTTAGAAGCATAAAGCCATCCCTGCTAGGGGTTGAGGCGAGAAGACCCGGTCAACGACAGTTGGCGAGACGTGCTCTCCAACCCGAGAATCAAGGCACGAATGCTATGTAACCACCCACGATTACACGAATGCTATGTAACCACCCACGATTACACGAATGCTATGTAACCACCCACGATTACAGAAGCGGAGCATCCACTTTCGAGAAGTGGGGAGATAACGGGCGAGAATGGAGGGAAGGTCTGAATTCAGGAGAAGCCTATAAAAAGGTAGCCAACGAAGGTAAAAGGGTTAGAACTTTTGATATTGAAACTGAGATAAAAAGAGCATTAAATAATCGATACCAAAAATAAGCTATAAGATTAGTGGCTGACGTTCCCAGGAACACAAAGCCTTCATTTCTGACTTGAGTGTCGGAGGGTTTACGCCAGAAAAACAACCGGCGTGCTCTGACTTGTTTCTCTGTACACAAGAATTTTTAGAGAAAAAAGCATATGAGGAGAGATCCTGATCGTGGTCGAGTTGATTGAGCAGAGATCCTGGTCGTGGTCAAAAGAGTAACCAGAATCTCGCATCAACATTTTAACACCGCCTGTGGGGAGCTAATCAAAAAGCTTCTGTTGACAAAAAGAGGAGGAGTAAAGCAAGTGAAGAAACAATGGATGTAGGAGGAAGTAGTGCACAAGGTAGTGATATGCGGCTTAACGAATCCGTGAAGTTGAGGGAGATAGCCATTGAAGCATGGAAAAAAGCCATGCACGACCGAATGGAACGAATGGAAAAGCAGATGGAGACCCTAACAACCATCTTACATGAGCTGAGGAATGAACGAAGGGGAACCCCTGAGGAAAGGGTGAGAGGTGGCGGAGTAGCACCAGGAAACGATGGTATGATGAGAGGGCGGACCACTAGGAGATTTGGTAGTGAGGGTGGTAACTTATCTTTACGGGGAGAAATCCATAGAGGAGAGGACCAATCCCTAGGAAGGCAGATTTTTTATGATGATGACGGGGTGACGAATGCAAAGGAAATAGAGCTCAGGCAACACTTACATGATGTAGAGCAAGAGCGGGATCAAGTTGCAGCACGTGACCCTGGTCGTGTAGTGCAGCTGGAGGAAGAAATGCGCAAACTAAAGCAAGTAATTGATGACATGCAAGGAAGGAGTAGAGCACTTGGTTGGAGGATAATGTTGGACGGAGAATCCCCACTCTCAGCAGAGATCATGAGAGCAATCCTTCCAAGGGATTTTCGCCTCCCAGACCTCAGGTACTCAGGGCGAACCGACCCGTTGGTGCACATAGAGCGCTTTAACGACATAACTAGGGTGCAAGGATTATCCCAAGCTCAAAGATGCCGGATGTTCCCGCTGTCTCTAGAGGTACGAGCACGTGAGTGGTACCGGAAACTTCCTCGAGGAAGCGTTAAATCCTTCAAGCAGATGTGCCAGGAATTTGCAGAGCAGTTTCGTGGGGTAATGGCACCAGAAGATGATATGATGGAGTTGAAAAGCATGAAGTAGGGGGAAGAAGAAACCCTTCGGGAATTCATCAAGAGGTTCTATCGCGTTGTCCTCGACTTAGGAGCCTTCAACCACCCTCAGGCATTAAGGGGACTGAAAGAAGGGGTGAAGATAGGAAAGCTGTGGTACAATTTGAGGAGCCAAGTCATTCAGACGTATGCAGCCGCTTACGAGCAAGCTAAGAGGGACATAGAGATTGAGGAGGAAAAGGCAGCGCGGATTAAGACAGACTAGCTGGAAAGATTGAGAAGGAAAGAGAAGAGAGCCTTACCAGGAAATGGGCCGATCAAGAGGAGGGACCACCATGCCTCAGGTAGTGGTACAAGAGGTCGGGTAACCGCTTACCAGCCTCATCAGAGGCCGCCACAGTATCAGCGTAGCAGGGCGCAACCTCCTCGTTCGCCAGCTAGGGACCCTTGGAGAAGGTGTGACTCGGCATATGGTCAACCTCCTCCACACCCCCACGGTAGTAGAGGGAGCAGACCAGAAGCGCTGCCACCTCCTCCAACTCAGAACGGCACAAACAGGGAAAGGGCAGTGCACATGATTGGTCAGAACTAGGACTATGGGCGGTACACTTCCTTGAAGATGCCCTTGGACGAGGTATGCGAGGCCATAAAGGATCGGGGATTACTGTACCTCCCTACCCCAATAACCAAGCTACCCGGCAGGAAGGATAGGGGACGCTATTGCAAGTTCCATGGCACTCATGGCCATACCACAACAGAATGCAGAGATCTCAAAACCCAGGTTGAAGATTTGGTGAGAAATCGATACCTGGACGAGTTTATAGATGGGACTTTTCCGATGGTGGCCTCGACATGTGAAGGGGAGCAGAGTAACAGGAACTTGAGCCACGAGCAGCCTATAGTAAGAGTGATTGCTGGGGGTCCAACGTTGGCCAAAGATTCCAACAGATCAAGAAAGAATTATGCTAGATATGCCATGACTAGTAAAAAGGTATTCTTCAACACCCCAGCAGCCAAACGAGCAAGAGTCAGGCATGTACCAATCATGTGGACAGATGAGGATGAAGAAGGGATCCTATATCCACATGAGGATGCCTTAGTCATCAAGGCCACCGCTGTTAGCAAGAAGTTTGATCGGATACTGGTTGACATAGGGAGCTTGATTGATGTCTTGTTTAAATCAACTCTGGAGGAGATGGGAATAGCAGACTTGAGGTTGGAGCACACCAATACCTCCTTGAAGGGATTTAGAGGAGGAAAGCTGGTCCCTCTGGGCGTGGTCGAGCTGTCCATCACAATTGGTAGCTCCCCAACAAAAAGGACTATGATACTGGATTTTGTGGCGGTCGATAAAGAGGGTTCTTACCAGATGATTCTAGGTCGTCCATTTCTGAGGATGAGCAAAGCGGTGCTTTCCAACCATTATCTAGCTCTCAAGTACTGGGTGAATGGGTTAGTTGGAGTGGTACGAGGAGACCAGAGAATCACCCGAAGCTGTTATTCCACTGCAGCAAGGGAAGCAATGCAGATCACATCTCTTGATACACGAGTGGGAGCCAAGAAGGGTAGACAGGAACCTGTAAAGGAGCTGGAGACAGTGAGCCTGAGACAAGATGATCCGGGAAAAATGATTCGAATTCGGTCGAGGCTAAAAGAAGAGCAGAAGCAGGAGTTGGTATAGTGCCTACAAGCTCATGCAGATGTGTTCGCTTGGACGCATAAAGACATGCCAGGAATCGACCCTGAGGTCGCAAGTCATAAGCTGGCAATAAAAAAAAGTGCACGGGCAGTTAGGCAGAAAATGAGGTGTTTCAACCAGGAGAGATATGGGGCTATAAATGACGAGGTAAAGAAGCTTTTGAAAGCAAGGTTCATTCGGGAAGTTAACTACCCTGAATAGATATCAAACGTGGTATTAGTGAAAAAGGCTAATGGCAAATGGAGGATGTGTGTAGATTTCACGGATCTCAATAAGGCGTGCCCAAAAGACAGCTTTTCCTTACCCAAGATCGACCAGCTTGTAGACTCAACAGCCGGACATGGCCTGCTCAGCTTCATGGACGCATTTTCGGGATACAACCAAATCCCCATGTTCGAGCAGGATGAGGAGACACGACATTTATTACTAACCAGGGTTTGTTCTGTTACAGGGTAATGTCGTTCGGTCTTAAAAATATGGGGGCCACGTACCAGAGGCTGGTGAACAAAATCTTTAAGCCACTGATTGGGAGAACAATAAAGGTGTATGTGGATGACATGATAACCAAGTTAAAAATCCCGAAGGAACATGTCGAGCACCTCGAGGAGATATTTGGACTTCTGAGGAAGTATAAGATGAAGCTTAACCCGGAGAAATGCGCTTTTGGGGTCGAGTCGGACAAATTTCTCAGGTTCATAGTGAGTCATAGGGGGATCAAGGCGAATCCCGAGAAAATTCAGGCCATTGTGCAGATGAGGTCTCCTCGTAACCTGAAGGAGACGCAGAACCTTACGGGGAGGTTGGTAGTACTGAGCCGATTCATATCCAAGGCAACTGATAAGTGCCAGCCATTCTTTCAAGTAATAATGAGAGGAAAGAAAACGGAATGGACCCCAGAATGCGAAGAAGCCTTCCAAAATTTGAAGCAATATTTGCAGCAAGCACCTCTGCTATCCACACCGCGGAATGGGGACGTGTTATTCCTGTATGTGGCGGTATCAGACCATACCACAAGTTCTGTTCTAGTGAGAGAGGAAGAAGGGGTTCAATATCTGATATACTACACCAGCAAGGTCTTGCTCGATGCCGAGACCAGATACCCACCGTTGGAGAAATGGGCACTCGCCCTTGTGGTTGCTGCTCGAAAGCTGAGGCCATACTTTCAAGTATTCCTTGTTTTGGTAGTAACAAACCAACCATTACGGCAGACTCTACACAAACCGGATGCTTCTGGTCGGCTCGTAAAGTATGCCATAGAGTTGAGTGAGTTCGACATAAGCTTTAAACCCCGAGCAGTAATAAAGGTCCAGGCAATGGCCGATTTTGTAGCAGAATTCGCGGAGCCCGAAGTAGGTTCTGACCAGCTGGAAGCTGCTAGAGTAAACCACGAAGATCGAGTATGGCAGGTGTCTGTGGATGGATCATCAGGGGAGCAGGGTCAGGAGCAGGGATTGTCTTGGAAGGCCCAGAAGGGGAGGAGATCTCCTATGCTGTAAAGTTGGAGTTCACAACCACAAATAACCAGGCAGAATATGAAGCCCTAATAGTAGGTTTGGAATTGGCTAAGGCAATGAAAGCGGATAGGGTGAAAATTCGAACTGATTCCCAAATAGTTGCAAATCATGTTAGTGAAAGATTTCAGCCGAGAGATGGGAAAATGGAACAGTACTTGAAGAAAGTAAAGCAGATGATTGGGAAGTTCGAAGCGGTTGAGGTGATATAAATCCTAAGGGAGGAGAATAGTCGAGCAGATATTCTGGCCAGGATGGCAGCGGTAGCAGATCCAAAATTGCCTAAGTCAGTCCCTTTGGAGGTGAAATCCAGCACTAGTATCGAGCAAAAATCTGAAGGTGCTGCAGATAGAACATAAATGCTCATGGATGAACCCAATAATCTCATTCATTCGGGATGGAGTACTGCCACCAGACAAGTTACAAGCTCGAAAGACCAGAGCCTAAGCGTCGAGGTACACAATGATTGATGGGGTATTATATCGGAGAGGATATACCCTACCGTTCCTTCGGTGTTTAGACGAAGACGACGCTGATTATGTGCTGAGGGAAGTACATGAAGGAGTTGCGGGAACCATTCTGGTAGGAGATCCCTTGCCCACAAGGTTCTAAGGCAGGGATATTTCTGGCCGACAATGCACCAGGATGCACAGGAGAAGACTAGGAGCTACGTAAGTTGTCAGAGTTTTGCAAGCTTCTCTACCTAACCACCAGAGAAGCTCACTTCTATGGCCTCCTCATGGCCATTTGCTCAATGGAGAATTGATTTGATCGGGTCATTTCCAAAGGGACAAGGAGCAGCAACACATGCAATAGTAGCAATAGACTATTTCACAAAGTGGATAGAGGTAGAAGCCCTCAGTATGATCACATAGAAAAAGACAACTGACTTCGTATGGAGAAACCTGGTCTGTCGGTACGGGATCCCTTATGCGTTGATAACAGATAATGGCAGGCAGTTTGATAACCAGAACATCAGGGACTTTTGCCAGAACCTCGGGATAGAATTGAAGTATTGCTCGCCTACTCATCCTCAGTCTAACGGATAAGTAAAAGCAGTCAATAAGACAATCAAGAGGCTTTTGAAAACCAGGCTTGGAGCAAAAAATGGAGCATGGGCTGACAAGCTATCAGGTGTATTATGGGCATACAGGACAACCCACAAAATAGCAACTGGGGAAACTCCGTTCGCCTTGGCTTTCGAACACGAAGCGGTTATACCAGCCGAGATAATGACGACCACACACCGAACAGATCATTTTGATGACCAAGAGAACAATGACCAGATGTGCTTGAATCTGGATTTGCTAACTGAGAAGAGGGAGCAAGCATCGAAATGATCAGCCATCTACCAGCAGAGGGTTGCTCGGTATTACAACCAGAAGGTGAATGTACGCCAGTTCAAATTTGGAGATTGGGTGTTAAAGAGAGTGAATCAGAACACAAAAGACTCGGCTCAAGGAGTACTTGGACCAAATTGGGAGGGGCCATATAGGGTCAAGCAGATAGTTGGACCCGGAGCTTATAAACTGGTTCGCACAGATGGCCACGAGGTGAAACGCCATGGATCGCAGCACACCTCAGGAAATATTTTTAGTAAGACTTGTTCACATTTTAAAGTTATTTCTGTTAGCGATCTTTGTTATTTATTTTATGTTAAATCAACTTCGTGTAAACCGAATGCTGTATTTAATGAATCGATGAAGAATTTCAGTCAGCTGTAATGTTACAAAAATTTCTAAGGCATGCAAAGGCTCACCAAGTCTCAAAGCCTGTTTTATGGCCAGACCAGAAGCCAAGCGTGCCAGGATCTACTCGACCAAGCGAAGGCGAGCAGACTCCCAAGCGTTGTAAAGTTTCTAAGGCATGCAAAGGCTCACCAAGTCTCAAAGCCTGTTTTATGGCGAGACCAGAAGCCAAGCGTGCCAGGATCTGCTCGACCAAGCGAAGGCGAGCAGACTCCCAAGCGTTGTAAAGTTTCTAAGGCATGCAAAGGCTCACCAAGTCTTAAAGCATGTTTTATGGCGAGATAAGAAGCCAAGCGTGCCAGGATCTGCTCGACCAAGCGAAGGCGAGCAGACTCCCAAGCGTTGTAAAGTTTCTAAGGCATGCAAAGGCTCACCAAGTCTCAAAGCCTGTTTTATGGCGAGACCAGAAGCCAAGCATGCCAGGATCTGCTCGACCAAGCGAAGGCAAGCAGACTCCCAAGCGTTGAAAAAGTTTCTAAGGCATGCAAAGGCTAAGTCTTAAAGCCTGTCTTATGGCGAGACCTGAAGCCAAACATGCCAGGATCTGCTCGACGAAGCGAAGGCAAGCAGACTCCCAAGCGTTGAAAAAGTTTTTAAGGCATGCAAAGGCTAAGTCTCAAAGCCTGTCTTATGGCGAGACCAGAAGCCAAGCATGCCAGGATCTGCTCGACCATGCGAAGGCGAGCAGACTCTTAAACGAAAAATAACTTGCAACTACAACACAAGAAAGCAATTAAAAATATTTTTATTAATCTATCAATAACTTGCAAGGCTGATAACCTTCACATATAATGTTTACTACAACACAAAATACATTCAAGAGGATGGCGGGTTGGTCCAGTGCGGGAGGGTATCACCAGTTACATCCGGGGGGGTACTCGTCTCCGCAACATCAGCATGGATTGAACGAGGAGGAGAGTTTTCCTCCTCAACCGTAATTGGCTCCACCTCTTCAACATCCTCTTTAGCTGCCTCATCGTCTATATGTTGAGCAACACCAGCTGCAAGGTCATCTATCTTCATATCAGGGTGCTACTTCCCAAGGACGGCCATGATGCAACGATAAGAGTGCCGAAGCCTCTGGTCATAGTGGTTGTCAGCTTCCTTCTCCAAGTTCTCGACCTGAACCTGGTGGGAATCCCGGAGAGATTCGAGCTAAGCCTCGTACATAGCCTTCTGCCTTTGCAGATCCTCCTTGACCTTAATCAGCTCTTCCTCGAGAGTAAGGGCCTTTGCTTGAGCAAGAGATTCTTACTCTATCAACTTCAAATTCTCGAGATTCAAGTCCCATGCTTTCTTCTCGGCAGCATCAGCTTTGGTCATTGCGGATTAAATGTCCTCCTTCATCTTCCGGTCATAACGGCCAACCTTGACCTTATAGTAAGTGGCCATGCAACCAAGATGGAAAGCGTTATACTACATGGCTCCCACCAACTCACCCAAGGTGCTGCCGTCAAAGTCCTCCAGGTCCCTCTTGCTCACGAGTTTAGAGAACTCGTTGATATAGGGGACCAAATATTCTGCTGGATTGTTAGATAAATGAGATCTCGACCCGACTGGAGGAGAAGAGGAAGCGGGATCAGTGGCTGGTCCGCTAGTTTCTCCGACTTTGGCAGGAGGAGGAGGTAGAGTCTTCAAGGGAGGAACCTGCTGCACAATGTTCACCCGCTTCGCAATGGGAGCATCATTATTCTGGTCCTGCTTAGCAGTATGAGGTCGAGAACGTTTTCGATTCAGAGCCCCGATCACAGCGTCCTCCATCCCAGAGTCAGTGGACACCAAACGAGATTCGAACAAGTTGTAGGTGGTTAGCAACTCTCGGTGCGAACATGAATTGGCCAATACAACCTCGACCCGCTTGATTGGCCCAGGTTTAAGCGAGTAGTGCAGACCCCAAGAACCTGAAATTCGAGTAAATATTGGATTAGAGATAAATCAGCAAAATGAAAACGACTATGGAGACAAGACATCTGTAGCGAGCAGGCAACCTGGGACCACGAAACGGGGTGGAACGCGATAATCCTTCCCGTCAATCTGTGCCACTTGACCCCAGGGACCCCCAGCAAAAAAAATTTTTTCTTCGAAGTCCCACCACCACCAGTTGGAAAATCAATTATGGGTTTCCTGGTCTTGGTACTAAATTGGAAGTAATACCAACCGGCATCTTTGGAGCTACTCTTTAGTTGGTACAGATGCTTCACCTCATCAACTGTGGACTCGCTTTGGCAACATCTGTCCAACAATATGAACAGACCAGAGAGTACCCTCCACCCGTTGGGGTTCAGTTGACCAGGAGCTAAATTTAATCCATTAAACATTCGGACGAAATAGGGTTGCAAGGGGCACCTCATCCCAAGTTTAAAACTATCTAGAAACAGAGTAACATACCTCCTAGGAGGTCGGCTAGGAGTATCCTTTTTTTCCTGGGATCCTAAGGGGAATATCATTAGGAATGCTGTATCTAGCCTGGAGATTAACAAGCTCATCTACTGTGGTCGTGCACGTTATAAAATCAATAG
This sequence comes from Citrus mangshanensis, assembly GCA_030449895.1. Classification (NCBI taxonomy): domain Eukaryota; kingdom Viridiplantae; phylum Streptophyta; class Magnoliopsida; order Sapindales; family Rutaceae; genus Citrus; species Citrus mangshanensis. The sequence continues at coordinate 36,058 of JASUUJ010000178.1, read as the reverse complement.
CATAATGCTGTGATAGAGCTCTACCCCCTACTGTCACCCTCCTATCTGGTCGCGATGTTTCTGGTGAGGACATTTCACCAGAATCATCTCCCTGATCCTTACTCAGGGTGTCTTCCGAACCAGCAGATCCCTCGTCACCACCATTGCCACTTGAGGAGGTTGTTTAGGGGGACATCCTCCTAGCACTAGTCCCAACACTAGGTCTAATGGGTTCTAAGGGGATCCCGGGGTCAAAAGCAGAATCGGCGAGCAGACTAGGCAAGAAGTCTAACTCATCGTCGTCAATCTCAATGACCTTCTCCTTACCTTTTGACATTCCCTAAACTATAACTAGGACTGCATCACCAAACACTACCCAAGCAAAACGCAAAAGAAATTGTCTACAACTATCCACGATCGAAAAAAAAAAAGAAATAATACCTGAAGTTGTGACTTAGTCAGAGAGAGACAAGGAATGAAGCTTTTACGCCGAGGGAGATGAAGGATTCATTCGCCGAAGAGACAGAAACAGAGTAAATGAAGATTTCCTCTTTTGGGGGCTCTGGGGTTTCCTAATGAGGAACAAACTCTTGGGCTGCCAGCATTTAAACGCACAAATCCCAAGAGTTTCGTAACCGTCGGTTTGAAATTCAAATAGAGGGGTAGATTTCTGCCACATCACCTCATCCGTAATTCAATGCGACATGACTCTTGGCAGCCTTTTTCCTATCCCGTGCGAGCAAGAACTGTCAAGTTTCTACTGTCGGCTCACTATGTTACCCAACACCAGAAACTGGGGGACCGGTGTTCGGGGGATGTACTCCGAAGAGACCAGCCATGACGAGCAAATATCTGGTAGCAGGGCTCCGCGAAAACAGGTATATCTTGTAAGAGTCTGGTAGCGGGGGAACAAGAGCAGAAATATTCTGCTCGTCCACGAATATGCCATCCGCGAGGCCAGACTCCTGTTAGAAGCATAAAGCCATCCCTGCTAAGGGTTGAGGTGAGGAGACCCGGTCAACAACAGTTGGCGAGATGTGCTCTCCAACCCAAGAATCAAGGCACGAAGGCCATGTAACCACCCACGATTACAGAAGCGGAGCATCCACTTTCGAGAGGTGGGGAGATAACAGGCGAGAATGGACGGAAGGTCTGAATTCAGGAGAAGCCTATAAAAAGGTAGTCAACGAAGGTAAAAGGGTTAGAACTTTTGATATTGAAACTGAGATAAAGAGAGCATTAAATAATCGATACCAAAAATAAGCCATAAGATTAGTGGCTAACGTTCCCAGGAACACAAAGCCTTCATTTCTGACTTGAGCGTCGGAGGGTTTACGCCGGAAAAACAACCGGCGTGCTCTGACTTGTTTTTGTGTACGCAGAAATTTTTGGAGAAGAAAGCATACGATGAGAGATCCTGATCGTGGTCGAGTTGATTGAACAGAGATCCTGGTTGTGGTCAAAAGAGTAACTTATCACATGCCTTATCACATGAAAATAGCATTGAGTGATATGAAGGGAAAATTTTTACCTTTCTCTTTGTGTTTTCTCCTCCTTCGCCGAAATATGTAAAAAGAAGGAAGAAGTACCACCGGAAGAACAAGTATTACAATTATCCAGAGTAGCTTCTTGTTTCCTACATCCAGAAACATACATGTTATCAAAGAAATCGAACGAATTACAAATAAACATGTTATCAAGCTGAGCCAAATAACTTAATTACTTGAGCCACTTCTGACCTATGTTGGTTTCTTTGTTTGTTAGCTTTGTTCATCTGTTCTTTAACTAATTAACTCCTTATACTCTGGGCTCAGCTTTTAGGATGAAGCCTTACTATGACAAACAATTGGAGAAGTTTTGCTACATCAACTTCCATAATGAAAAAGTTGATTCCAGAATAAAAAAACTTTACCTTGGTCTGGAGCGGGCACTCGTATGTAGACAGACTGTCCGGTGAAGTTGCTAATTGGCTTTCTGAGATCAATCAGGTCCCCAAACCACATTAAACAGCCACTGCCTCCTCCTGTTAGTTTGGAATTGGCATAAGCTCTACAAGAGCAGTTCTTCAAGCACTCAGCCTGACATTGGTTCAAATTCATACTGTCATTTAGGGAAACCTCTAGCAAGTCAGGCGCTTTAAAGTCATCAATCTTTAAAAACTGGTCTCACTTTTGCAATCTGAAGATCTCTCACATTTTCTGGGCCAAGTCTGGTTGTCTTGTGATTTGAGTTTGAATCCCTTCAAACACTGACAAATAGGTGTCTGGTCGAGGCTGCAAATACTGTTAGGACCACAATGCCCATAATTAAGACAAAATCCATCTGGAACTGAGAAATAGGTGTCCCAGGCAGTGCTCCTCTCGTTCCATATTAGACTCGTGAGCAGACCCGAGGCGTTGACTTTTAAGATCTTATGTTTGGACTGTTGTAGGACTTATACCTGAAAGAAATTTCATCTTTATTTTCCACAAAAACTTTATCATAAAGAAAGTTTGAATTTGGAACAGCTACATAGGCAGCTCCATTCCATTGTCCGGTACAGGAATATTTTGCCGAACCATTCAACGTACATAATTTAGGCGACACCTGAATGTCAAGTCCGAAGGTAAACTTCCCAGGGGATGGATCGTCAGCACTTTCCCATGATGATAAATATCGTTTCAGACCAGTCTTCAAGTCCCAGCCCAACTTCATGTCTGGTAACAGAGTGTCTGTTAAGTAGTCGAAGCTCTGCCACAAGTAGCTTTCAGTAGTATGACTGCTGGAGTTATCCGTAATAACGAGGTTTCCATTATCTAAGACTCTTGCCACTGGATTTTTCACTTGGCTAGATACGTTTGTAGACCAGATAGTGCCGTTTGTTTGGTTGAGAAGAACGAGATTTCCATTGTTGCTAATGGTTAATACTGCGTTATGATCGGAGATAGGACTATTTCTATTGGCAACCCACAAAACCGTATCAGGGATCTTCTGGTACCATAGTCCCACGTACTTGTTCTTTGATTTTCCAGGGGAGAAAAAGCCTAGCTCAAACCTTTGAGAAGATGAAACTAACTTCTCGCCGTCACGGATGAATGATGCTGGAGTTAGTGTATCAGCTGCTAATGAAACCTTTATGCTCAACAAGAAGATCAAAGAACGAAAGATGTTGAGGCTTGGACGATTCTCCATTCATAAAGCAGAGAAGAAAAATCTCTAATAATTGTTTTGTGATTGGGTTCAGTTCAATTTATGAAAACAAAAGTCTCGGTCAACTGTGAAACAAACAAGTCTGTTTCTTGACCTCAATTCCCATGATGTTAACTTTTGAAGTCTTGTAAACTTTCCAAAACGCGTAAGTATGGGTGGAAAAACACGTTTGTGTTTAATGCGAAATGATAAATTATTGCCAAATTTTCTATTTCTGTCCTTGTCGTTAGCAATCTTATATGTTAGTTTGAAATTTTGAAATATGAAATTTTGAAATACTTTATCATTCGATTATTGACTTTACAGGGAAAGGATATTCGAGCCTTTCGTTCAGTTCCTATAGCTAGTCTAATGATCTCCAATGAATTTGTTTTTCATGTAGTTGCTGACATAATCTCCCCATCAGCATTCCTGATAATAGCCCCCAAGCTTGCAATCTTTTTCAATATTAATTTCAGGACGTTGATGCAGCCTTCTGAGGGCTTATCTCACAATTCTTCCCAAAAAATAAACAAATTTAATATTTAAGTCTAAGCTAATAAAAATTGATTTAAAGCACCTACTACACTAAAACTACTCTATAATTATAACATAGGGACCAAATTAATTTTATTACTGAGGTTATAGCATAAAAAAGTGTAGTTATAAGATTATTGTTTTAGCTTAGTTATCCTTAGTATAAATAATACGGAGATAAAATATATACTACACTAATGGTTAAAAAATAGAGCTTGTCACATTCATTATATAGACAAGGACAAAAGAAATAGACGTAATTCTAAAGGCTGATTAAAATTGACAGAACGAGATTTCCATTGTTGCTAATGGTTAATACTGCGTTATGATCGGAGATAGGCCTATTTCTATTGGCAACCCACAAAACCGTATCAGGGATCTTCTGGTACCATAGTCCCACGTACCTGTTCTTTGATTTTCCAGGGGAGAAAAAGCCTAGCTCAAACCTTTGAGGAGTTGAAACTAACTTCTCGCCGTCACGGATGAATGATGCTGGAGTTAGTGTATCAGCGGCTAATGAAACCTTTATGCTCAACAAGAAGATCAAAGAACGAAAGATGTTGAAGCATGGACGATTCTCCATTCATAAAACAGAGAAGAAAAATCTCTAATAATTGTTTTGAGATCGGGTTCATTTCAATTATGAAAACAAAAGTCTCGGCCAAGTGCGAAACAAACAAGTCTATTTCTTGACCTCAATTCTCATGATGTTAACTTTTGAAGTCTTGTAAACTTTCCAAAACGCTAAGTATGGGTGGAAAAATATACGTTTGTGTTTATTGCGAAAAGATAAATTATTGCCAGATTTTCTATTTCTTAGTCCTCGTCGTAAGCAATTTTATAAGTTAGTTTGAAATTTTGAAATATGAAATTTTGAAATACTTTATCATTCGATTATTGACTTTCCAGAGACCGGTTCGGAGCCTTTCGTTCAGTTCCGATAGCTAGTCTAACGATCTCCAATGAATTGTGTTTTTCATGTAGTTGCTGACATAATCTCCCCATCAGCATTCCTGATAATGCCCCCAAGCTTACAATCCTTTTCAATATTAATTTCAGGACGTTGATGCAGCCTCCTGAGGGCTTATCTTACAATTCTTCTAAAAAAAAAAAAACAAATTTAATATTTAAGTCTAAGCTAATAAAAATTGATTTAAAGCACCTACTGCACTAAAACTTCTCTATAATTATAATACAGGGACCAAATTAATTTTATTACTGAGGTTATAACTTAAAAAATGTAATTATAAAATTATTTCTTTAACTTAGTTTTCTTTAGTATAAGTAATACAGAGATAAAGTATATACTACACTAATAGTTAAAAAATAGAGCTTGTCATATTCATTAGATGGATAAGGATAAAAGAAGTAAACATAATTTTAAAAAACTAGTACATGTATCTATGTAATATTGAGAATATGTAAAATTATCTTAAAAGTCTAAATATTTGTATTCTCTTTAATATCTTTCTGCCAATATAAAATTCTATAAATACTAGATAATAATTTAATAATAACTCTAAATAATAGAAGTCTTTTTTTTTTTTAATTTTACCAGAAGCTCGGATTCACCCTATTGAAGCTTGGGCGATGGATTTTCGTTACCCCTGGGACATGCTCTTTGCCAACCATGACACCTGGCTGGGGTCCTTGATCAACAATTTCCAAATTGAAGTAGTTGTCAGCTATGACTCTGACTTACTAGAAGATTAATGTCGCTGCATCATTAATTATTTAAAGTGATGGATATCTTGCTTTAGTTGGAGGCTTCAATCATTTCTAAAGGCTGATTAAAATTGACAGATAAAACTATAACATCCTAGACGAATTCCATATCGATAAAGTACGGGAGAGATGCAGAGTTTATAAGGGATAATTCATACCTTAATTGGCAAGACGTGTTTTGGGATGTACAGAACAAACCCGCGCGCCACGACAATATCTTATCAGTGCAGTAAATGGAGCGATAATATACTTGTCATTATTCTTGAAGACGTCTGCCCAAATTAATAGATTGATAAAACCACCTTACGGCAAAAATAGATAACAACCAAAGCAACTCTATTAAGTGAGATTTACACCAATGAAAGGAAAATATAAAAGAAATGATTCTATTGAATAAGAAAATTAATTTACGGTCAATTTACTAATGATTTTGCTTTCAAAATAATTACTTTTGGTTATGCTGTAAAAATAATCGGCTGTTAATAGTTTTAAAAACAATAGTTTCAAAATAAATGTTTTAATTTATTTTTAAAATTGCTAATAGTTTTAAAAATAATATTATGTGTTTGGTAAATCTTACAATTGAACAGTTGTAAAAATATAAACAACTAAATATAGGCATAACGTTGAATATAATATATTTATACATTTATAAATATGTATATATAAAATTTTTATATTTTGAATATATAACAATACATAACTATAACAAATTTTTATTTTATTACTTTTAATTTTTATATTGTTATCTCAATATATAATTGATAATAGTAATAACCTAATAATCTCCCTAAATTTTATAATTCAATTTCCTAATCAAATAAGAATAATTTAACATTTATTTTAGATATTATGGTATATGTGAGGATATATATGAAATGAAATTAAGTTTAAAACTGATTCTTAGAATCAGATTTCAAAGAGCTATTTGTTTCTTATCTTTTAAAATCTGCTCTAGAATCAAAGTGATTTAAAAAAAAAAAGATTTACCAAATGTCCCTAACTCTCTTGGGGATTACAATCCTTATACCCTATTATTTCTTATCCTAGCAAGTACTATTTATTCTGTACTTGAATAAGACACATCTAACTAAGAGAGGAAAAAAGGGTGGGGAAAAAAACTCGAAGATCACTTCTTGTCCTGCATCATTTTTCAATTTGGGGGCCAGCACAACATAATTCAGAATAAGGGTGGGTTTATTGTCCAGCATTGCTCCTATCCTTTAAAAAGAACCAATGATTATGCTGATAATAATAATAAAAGGAGAAGAATAAGCTGCCAAATTCAATTTAGAGCTAATAACTTTTTGACTACTTACAACAACAAATAATCTTTCACTTCGAAATCACTAATTTGAGACCTTGAAATAGGTAATGCTACGAGGTAGAGGGAAAGAAATGTTCCTAAACACAGTCTCAAGGAAAGGGAGTAGGGATTCAGGAAAAGAAACTTGAAAAAAATGGCCAGTTTGGAACCACAGACACCGCGTTTGTCAGGTAATTGGAGAGGACTAGACTAAAATCAATCGGGCCCAAATTCTCTTCATCTCTCAGGTCTGAGCTCATCTCACATCATTTCATCTTATCACAAATCCCTCCCAAGTTGTCATCTGATTCTTGTTCATTTATCATGTTCTCGATGGTGGCTTCATTTCCAGCAGCAATAAAACAATTTACAGAAATTACAAATTTTAGATCACAATATTCCTTTTTGTAAAGATCTAAGGCAAATAGGCAACCTTACTCCTAGTAGTTAAAGTTTAGATTTTCCCCCCATCTCCCCAACCTTCATATTTTTTTTGTCTCAAAATTGGTGTGTTTCATTTAGAAATCTGAGCTCTACTAGACCATCCCACCAGCTCAACATAAAGCCTGATATAAATTTTTCTCCATCAATACTTTGGGCATATGCTAGAAAACATGTCTGATGTGTATGGCACAGAAAAGTTATCAAAAAACGAGAGAAAATATTTCTCAATACCCTCCTACAATAAGTTCTTATAAATAAAAACCATTGGACGAGCTCAATATCACATTCGTCGTAATAACCAGCACCAATTTAAGAAACGGTGTAGCAAAATGAAATTTTTAAATATACTACATCATTTATACAAAAGTAGTCCAATAAACAACAAGGTTGTTAATCAAATCATTATGCACGGCACATAATTATAACATACAACAATCACTAAACTAACAAACAAAAATTTAAAATTTTCATTTAACTAATTAAATTTTTAAAAATAACAAAATCCACTATTGAAATGGACGCGGACCCATCACCCAGTACAATGGACATTTTGGGTGATGCATGTTCTTTTTATTATTATTATTATTTCTTGTTTCTTCTTCAATTCCTATTCTTCCCTATAACAATTGAGGTAGGAAGTTTTAGGAGATTTTAGGCTTTTCTTATTTTAGTCTTTTTTGTTTGTTATTTTCCATTTCGAGTAGCATCTTATTAGGTATGTTTAATAATTCTAGTATAATTATGATTTATTATTTTTCTTATTTGAGTTAAATTCGGAAGTAGGTTTATCCTATGACAAATAGGGAGATCTTGTCATTGTTTTAGTAGAATTACAGTGTTATCTAATCTTTTCATAAAGTGATATCAAAGTCTCAATGAGCCGTTTGGATTAGAACAAGATCTAATCGTATTTTAATTAGAATGTAACCTAATTGCGCTGGCTTGAGCGCTTCTAAAATGATAATCTAGTGTTCATTTATACTATCAATTTGCTTTCGCTACCTCACTGCAAAGAAAATTAATAGAGTAAGAATTCTTTAAAGTTTCATGAAAAATTGATAAAAAAGACTATAAGTTCAAGTTGTAAGATGATTTGCTCCTGCACTACAATTTTCATCCTCCGGACGGTTTCAAAAGTTGAGGATTAAGAGAGTGAGAATGATGTAAGATGTTTTTAGAAGATTTTATGCTTTTATTGTTTTTGTCTTTTTGTTGTTATTTTCAATAGAAATTAGAATCTCATCAAGTATGTGTTTAAATATTTTTATTTTCAATATAATTATAATTTATTTTCCCTATTTAAGTTAATTTAGGAAACCAGGTTTACCCTGGAAGTTTTGTTATTGTTTCTAGTAGAACTTTTATTTAATAAAGTTCCTCTTTTATAGTTTTCTTTTAAAATTATCTATCGAAATCTCTCTTGTAGTATCGTTTGGATCCAAATGAGATTTAACCACGCTTTATTAGAGTGTAGCCTAATTGCATTGGGTTGAACCGTTTCTAAAATCGTATTTAGTATTTCATTCATCCTTTCAATCCGCTTCCACTCCCCATTTGCATCATCAGGTCTCCGTACAATCGAAACTTTAAAATTGATTATTAAACAATACATCAAATTCAATAATTTTTTGTCTCAATATTACTGCTCTGTTTAAAACTTACGTAAGGAAATTTGTTTTGCGCAAATGCACTGCAACTGCTACAAATCTCTATGCATAACAAAACAGAAAAAATACAACATGTTCTCTGACCTGATATAGAACAATGAATGATTGTAAACTGTGCTGAAGACTAGACTATTGGGCATCAAAAGCCCATGAAAGAATAGGGCAATTAGGCTTCAAAATTTATTAGATACTTCTGATATGATGAGCCATTGCCATTAACCAATGCGCCCAATTTAGAATCAACAATTCAGCTACAAACATTCAAAGTACATTGCATTATACAGCTCTAGAGCATTGATGTCTATCGAGAATTGATTAGTGAAACTGTTATATCATTCACTGAACAAAATTCAGATGTTCCACTGTTGGAATGAGATGAATTCTTCACATTTTTACTTTTCACAAAAGCAGGTTTCTTGGGAGAACATAAATTAAGATGCTCATTGCTAATCATCGAGACAACATCTGACATAGTTGGTCTATCTGCTGCAGTCTCTTGAACACATAGAAGAGCAACATTAACATATCTCATCAGCATTGATAATGATATTTCATCTTGCGTTATTACTGGATCGATAAGTTCATGAACTCTGTCATCTTTCCAAAGATCCCAAGCCTGTAAAGAAATGTTTTGGATCAATATTGAACACTCATATTTGTTTAATTGACAGATGTAATTCATTCATGGAAGATCATGCGAAACCGAAACAATTTATCATTTACATGACCAAGAAGGTTAAAAGAACCGGTATTGTAGACAGCCGTGCTCTTCTTGCCACTCAAGATTTCCAACATCAATACTCCAAAGCTAAACACATCTGATTTGATAGAGAGAAGCCTCCCAAAGCATACTCAGGTGGCATATAACCACTGAACTAGATAAGCAAGCAACAATTTTTAGGAATGGAAATTTACTTACTAAGTTCCAACTATCCGTTTAGTATTTCCCTGCAACTCATCACCACCAAACATCCTTGCCATGCCAAAGTCTTAGATTTTGGGATTCATGTAACTATCTAAGATGATATTACTTGCCTTCAGATCTCTGTGAATAATTCTTAATCTAGAATACTGATGAAGATATAATAGTCCTTGAGCTATTCCTTCGATGATTCTAGCACGTACTTGCCAATCTAACAGGCGCTTTTTGGTTGGATATGTTGCAATACCAAAATGAATACTGATCAACATAAACGATAAAGTTAAAAAGAATGCTGATGATAAATTTAACATAGCATTGCAAAGTAGTGAAAATATTTAATCTTGTGAATGATAAATCACATACTAAAAAGGGAAATATCCAAGCTTTTGTTAGGCACGTACTCAAGGATTAAAATCTTTTCGCCTTGTTCTATACAGCAACCGAAGATTCTGACAAGGTTTTTGTGTTGTAGTTTTGCTATAAGGATCATCTCATTTTTAAATTCTTTGAGTCCTTGTCTGGACTAACTCGATAGCCTTTTAACTACAACTTCTTGTCCATTAAGTAATCGACCATGCATTCTTAACATTGTTAATGTTTTATACCAGGAGTACTACATTAAGACAGTAGAGATATCTAGAATTCTACCTTGTAAATAGGGCCAAAGCCACCTTTTCCAAGCTTACATTGCATAGAAAAGTTTTCTCTAGCAGCAGATACGCTGGCCAAGCTGAATAATGGCAACCAAGAATTCTTGCTTTTATCATTTCCTTCTCCATCTGCTTCACAGAGTTCATTTGTTCTTGTTGTAATGCTCATATTTATGTCAAATGCTAACAGATCCTGGTTTGTTTCCATATTCTCTGTTTCGGTAAGACAATAACTTTTAAAATTGTAAGTATACATGGTTTATCACATGCCATATCACATGAAAATATCATTGAGTGATATGAAGGGAAAAAATTTACCTTTCTCTTCGTGTTTTGTTGAGATGATTAGTCAACAGCAGCAGATCAAGGGCTGAGATTAACTTGACTAGGATTGATGAGCTAGATAGCTGAGCTGGATAAATTCGTTAGATTGTTATTTTTTAGTGTAGCTTAGCCAATAGTTAATTGACAGCTGTTATGAAGGTTGTTATTACTGTTAATGAGTAGTATAAGTTGATTAATGAGTGATTGTATTAATTAATTCGAGATTAATAAAGCTCTCTGTTTTGGTTCATTTTCTTTCTTCTTTCCGTCACTTTCCTGCTAGCCAAACACATTGTATGCTTAAGATCCGTGAATTCTAAGTTGGTATCAGAGCCAGATGGCATCGTCAAGCTCAAATCAAACCACAGCTGTTTCATATACCTTTCCTACACCAGTTAAACTCGACAAATCAAATTATCTGATATGGAAAATGCAAGTATTGGCATCCATTCAGGGAAATGGATTAAAAGGTTACATTGATGGTTCAATCACAGCACCATACTCAGATAAGAGGATTCCGAACTCTGAATTTGTGATATGGAAGCGAACCGATCAGCAGCTACTAGGTTGGTTACTCTTTTCAATGACTGAGAGTGTTCTCGGAATTGTTCTTGGATGCAAAACTTCTTTTGAAGTCTGGAAAGCTCTGGAAAAACTTTCTGGCTCACAAAACAAAACTAGAGCATTGCAACTGAAGAATCAAATGATGATGACAAAGAAGAACGATTTGAGTGTCTATGACTATTTTCACAAAATAAAAGGCATAGCAGATAGCATGGCAGCAGCAGGAGCACCAATGAGTGACTATGACTTTATGATAAGTGTATTAAGAGGAATTGGTTCAGAATTCAATCCTGTAGCACTTTTGATCACAGGAAGAGGCCTAGATCTCGATTTATCATAATCACTTTCTATATTAATGACACATGAGGGAATGCTAGAACAACAAGCTTTGGCTGAGACTATGGATGCAAATCTAGCTTTTGCTGCAAATTTTGTTCAGAAAGGGAAAAATAAGAAAAAATGTTTTGGTATATACAACACAAAATCTGGTTTCAATCAAGATGCAGCAAGATCTGAAAATTTTGGATACATGTTGCAAGGAAATTTTAGATTCAATCAAGGAGGGATGTTTTATAGAGGAAGGAAAGGTGGAAGAGGAAATAATATATACGGAGGAAGATCTTGGAATCAAGGTGGGAGAACTCAAATGCCTGAAAATTTTTCACAGCCATATCAACCTAGATGCCAAGTGTGTTTCACCATAGGACATACTGCTGATATCTGCAAGGATAGGTTCAACAAGGATTTTATTCCAGCCATGAGATATCCACATCAAAGTAATTACAATCAAGGCTTTAATCAAGGCTACAGTCAAAGAAGTATGTCAGCTTATATGGCAACACCAGAGACTGTAATGGATGATGGCCAGTACCTGGACAGCGGAGCAACTCACCACCTAACCAATGATCTCAGCAATCTCAGCATCAATGAACCTTATGAAGGTAATGAAAAGCTTATAATTGGAAATGGATATGGCCTTACTATTTCACATATAGGAAGTACTCATTTAGCAGTTGGAGATTACAAATTGTTGCTCAAAAATCTTTTGTTTGTGCCACACATCACCAAAAATCTTTTAAGCATTTCTAAGCTAACTTATGATAATTCCTTGATCATTGAATTTTGTAGAAATACTTGTTTTCTCAAGGACAAGAAGAAGAGGACAGTTTTGCTGGAGGGTGTGGCTATGAAGGGTCTGAATAAGCTGAAACTTGAGCCTGGAAGTAAAATTCATCAAGCATTATTTTCTATTGCAAATAAAGAGTCATGCTCTGCTCCTATGTATATGATGTCACATTGTTCAGATGATTTGCAGTTCTGTGTTAGTACCAATACTCAAGTTAAAGTTGCTCAACACTTCTCTCAAAATTGTTTGTTGTCTCATTCCAGTACAGTTTCCAGCACTTCAATAAATATCTTACATAGGCAACTTGGTCATCCTAGTTTAAAAGTCATGAAACATGTACTTACCAATTGTAAACATTTGCAATTCAGCAATAAAACTCAGATTCTAGAATTTTGTGATGCCTGTCAATACGGCAAAGTTCATAAATTGCATTTTGGAGTAACTGAAAACAAAACAGCCTCACCTCTAGAACTCATCCATACTGACTTATGGGGTCCAGTACCCATTACCTCTCTCAATGGTTATAAATACTATATCAGTTTCATTGATGATTATAGTAAATATTCCTGGATTTATCCTTTAAAAGCAAAGTCTCAAGCTTTGTCTGTTTTTATTATTTTTCGAACTCAAGTTAAAAAACAATTTGAAACAGCCATTAAAGTCCTACAATCAGATTGGGGAGGTGAATTCAGGTCTTTTGTGCCTTATCTTCAAAAACATGGAATTTTATTCCAACATCCCTGTCCTCACACACATCACCAAAATGGGACAGTAGAGAGAAAACACAGACATCTTATTGAGATGGATTTAACTCTCCTTGCACAAGCTAAATTACCTCTCAATTTCTGATGGGAAGCATTCTCAACATCTGCTTTTCTCATCAATCGATTACCAACTTCTGTTCTGCCATCCTATCAATCTCCCTATGAAATTCTTTTCAAACACAAGCCTGACTATGCTTTTCTAAAATGTTTTGGCTATTCATGTTTTCCATATTTGAGATTCTATAACAAACACAAATTCAATTATCATACTACTAAGTGTTTGTTTATTGGTTATAGTTCAGATCACAAAGGTTATAAGTGTCTGAGCTCCAAAGGTGTTGTCTATGTTGCTAGGCATGTTGTGTTTAATGAGTCAGAATTTCCTTTTTCTACTGACTCTCTGTTCTCTAAACAACCTTCAAGCTCTGCTTCTGAATATAAACATCCTATGTTTAAGGTCTCTTCAGTGTCAATTCCACTTCCTGATCCTTCAGGCTCAAGTGACACCATTATACAACAGCTTCAGATGTCTGCAACTTCAGCTTCTTCCTCTTCATCCAGTTCCTCATCACCTTTTTCTCAGCCTACACATTCACATCATCTATCCTCTCATAACTCTCCATCTATCTCCCATAACTCTCCACATCATCATCAATCACCTAATCCAGCTTCACTGCCAACTCATCCAATGCTCACAAGAGCCAAAGTAGGAGTTTTTAAGCCAAAGTTTCTTGCCTATTCTTCTGTTCTTGGAGAACAAGAACCTGCTACAGTCTCTCAAGCTCTTTCAGATTCCAAATGGAAGACAGCCATGCAGGCTGAGTATGATGCCCTTATGGAAAACCAAACTTGGACTCTTGTTCCAGCCTCTCAAGCTACCAAGATTGTTGGCTGCAAATGGGTTTTTCGCATTAAGTACAATGCCGATGGTTCTGTTTCTAAGTATAAAGCAAGGTTGGTAGCAAAAGGTTTTCATCAAACACCTGGTATTGACTACTTTGAGACTTTTAGCCCTGTGGTTAAACAATTAACTGTGAGAATTATACTTAGTCTTGTTGTGATGAAGGGCTGGAAAATCAGACAAATCGACATCAACAATGCTTTCCTTAATGGAGAGCTCAATGAAGATGTCTACATGTTTCAGCCTGAGGGTTTTGTTCAATCTCCATCTGGTCATGTCTATAAGCTGCATAAGGCTCTTTGTAGTGCAGCAGGCTCCCGAGCTGGTTTGAGCTAAGAAAGCGGTGGGGTTTCAGAACTCCAAAGCAGACTCAATCCTTGTTCATCAAACATGAATCTGGAGGTATTGTGATTGTATTAGTATATGTGGATCACATATTAATTACTGGTGATAACAATACAATAATTGAAACATTCATCAAATACCTTGGAGATACTTTTGCTTTAAAGGATCTTGGTGAGTTCAGCTACTTCCTTGGAATTGAGGTTACACATACTGCAAAGGGTAGCTTACATCTTTCACAGGCCAAATATGTAAGGGATTTACTTACAAGAACTGACATGGAAAATTGCAGAGAAAGTGATACTCCAATGAGTACAGGACAAAAACTGAGAAGAGCAGGAAATGATGATAACTTGATTGTTAATGTTACTGAATATAGAAGTATAATAGGTGCTCTGCGGTATCTGGTGCTTACAAGACCAGAACTTGCTTTTTCAGTGAATAAGTTGAGTCAATTTCTTGCTGCACCAACTGAGAAACACTGGATTGCTTGTAAGAAAATTCTAAGATACTTGAAGGCAACTGAAGATTATGGTTTGTTGTTTAAAGCAGGTGATGGAATTAATTTAACAGCATATACAGATGCAGATTGGGCACGTGATGTTGATGACAGGAAATCAGTTGGAGCATATTGTGTATATCTTGGGCAGAATCTTATTTCATGGTCTTCCAAGAAACAACAAAATGTAGCAAGGTCTAGCACAGAGTCAGAGTATAGAGCATTGTCAACAGCTTGTACAAAATTGTTTGGATTCAAGCTTTACTTGGAGAACTCAAACTGAAATGCAGCCAAATACCAATTATCTGGTGTGACAACAATGTAGCAGCTGCATTAGCAACAAATCCAGTATATCATGCAAAAACCAAGCACATAGAGTTAGATGTGCATTTCATAAGAGAAAAGGTAACAGGCAAACAAGTGGAGATCAAGTACGTACCAAGTGAGTGGAATATTGCAGATGTGCTTACAAAGCCTATGGCTTACTCCTTTTTCAATTACTATAGAGACAAGCTTAATGTTGTGCCCCGACCGTTAAGCTTGAGAAGGGGTGTTGAGATGATTAGTCAACAGCAGCAGATCAAGGGCTGAGATTAACTTGACTAGGATTGATGAGCTAGATAGCTGAGCTGGATAAATTCGTTAGATTGTTATTGTTGAGTGTAGCTTAACCAATAGTTAATTGACAGTTGTTATGAAGGTTGTTATTACTGTTAATGAGTAGTATAAGTTGATTAATGAGTGATTGTATCAATTAATTCGAGATTAATAAAGCTCTCTGTTTCAGTTCATTTTCTTTCTTCTTTTTGTCACTTTCCTGCTAGCCAAACACATTGTATGCTTAAGATCCGTGAATTCTAAGTTTCTCCTCCTTCGTCGAAATATGTAAAAAGAAGGAAGAAGTACCAAGGGAAGAACAAGTATTACAATTATCCAGAGTAGCTTCTTGTTTCCTACATCCAGAAACATACATGTCATCAAACAAATTCAATGGAAAGTAAATAAATTCCTAGGTATTATTTAAATCACCCCTAATTTTAGTTTTTTTCATCTGGTTTCCAAACATTTAATTCCTAAAGCATGTTGGGTCACAGTTCTTTTAGGATGAGGCCTTACAACGACAAACAAGTGAGAAGTTTTGCTACATCAACTTCCAGAATGCAAGAATTGTACCTTGTTCTGAAGCGGATACTCGTATGTAGACAGTCTGTCCGGTGAAGTTGCTAATTAGCTTTCTGAGATCAATCAGGTCCCCAAACCACATTAAACACCCACTGCCTCCCCCTCTTAGTTTGGAGTTGGCATAAGCTCTACATGTACAGTTCTTCAAGCACTCAGCCTGACATTGGTTCAAATTCATACTCTCACTTAGGGAAACCTCTAGCAAGTCGGGCGCTTTAAAGTCTTCAAGCTTAGTAAACTGGTCTCCACTTTTGCAATCTGAAGAATGGCTTCTTTTACAATTTACAGAGCCTGTCTTGTTGACTTGTGATTGGAATTGAAATCCCTTCAAACACTCACACATAGGTGTATGGTTTAGGCTGCAAATGCTATTAGCACCACAATACCCATATTTAGCACAATATTTATCTGGAACTGAGAACATAAGATCCCACGCAGTTCTCCTCTCGTTCCATTTTAGACGTGTGAGCTGACCTGAGTGCTCGAGTTTTAAAATCATTATGTTTGGACTGTTGTAGGACTCATACCCCAATGAAATTTCGTCTTCATTTTGCACCAAAATTTGGTCATAAATAAAGTTTGAATATGGAGCACCTACAAAGGCAAATCCGTTCCATTGCCCGGTGCAGGTGTATTTTACAGATCCATTGTACGTACATAACTTAGGCAACACTTGAATGTTAAGTCCGTAAGTAAACTTTCCGGGGGATGGATCGTCAGCACTTTTCCATGATGATAAATATCGTTCCAGGCCATTCTTTAAGTCCCAGCCCCAACTTCATGTCTTGTAACAGAGTGTCTGTTGGGTAGTCGAAGCTCTGCCACAAGTAGCTTTCAGTAGTATTAGTGCTGGAGTTATCTCTAACAACAAGATTTCCATCATGTAGGAGTTGTGCCACTGGACTTTTACGTCATGAGATACATTTGAAGACCAGATAGTCTCATTTGTTTGGTCTAGAGGAACAAGATTTCCATTGTTGCTGACGGTTAATGCTCCGTTATGGTCGAAGATAGGCCTATCTCTATTTGCAACCCACACAACTGTATCAGGGCTCTGCCGGTACCATAGTCCCAGGTACCTGCTCTTTGATTGTCCTGGGGAGAAGAAGCCTAGCTCAAACCTTTGGGAAGATGAAACTAACTTCCCGCCGTCACGGATTAATGATGCTGGAGTTACTGTATCAGCTGCTAATGAAACCTTCATGCTCAACAAGAAGATCAGAGAACAAATGGTGTTGGAGCATGAAAGAATCTCCATTCATAAAACAGGAAAGAAAAATAAAAAGTGTTTAAACGTTTGTAGATCGGATTAATTCAATTTATTATAATAAGTCTATTTTTGGAGCTCAATCCTCATGATGTTAAATTTTGAAGTCTTGTAGAGTGTTCAACGCGATTAGTAGGGGTGGAAAAAACTCATTTGTTTTTAGGACCTTGTTATGTTACAGATTCTGTTTGTAACATAGCAAATAGAAAGCTTACACGCGTGTTGAATGAGAGAGAAAAAGCTGCTGATGCAAGGTCTTGGAAGCTTACCTTTGCCAAAGCTGTTACTTGCAGAAGCTGCAACTTAGCCTCGTCCATATATGTGAGAAAAAAATTGAGCTCTGTCAGATTTCTACTCCTTCATCGACAAAATATTCAGTTGTCTTGACCGTGGTGGCGTGGAATTTTATTAGTTAGTTTGAATTTTTTATGTATTCGAGGTTTCGATCACTCAGATGTGCCATAATACATTGAATTTTCCCAAAAATGGAAACATTTAGGCCTCTCCCTAATTCATAATTTTTCCAACAATTAAGATTTTAGATGTGCCATTATTTGAACATATCAAATGATTCACAAAACTCATTTATTAAATAAAAGCACTACGAATTTTTAAAAAATTAAAACTTTACCTTATGAACCTCTTTAATACGTAAAATACCACTATTAAACTAAACTAGTGTAATTTATTCTACCTTTTTTCTTTTACAACTTAATTTCTTAGCCCTTCCTTTATCTCTTCCTTTTCCAATCCTCTCTAGCCTTTTATTTGTCAATCGTCATGAAATTATACCTAATACTCCAATTTTTATTTATTTGTTTATTATTTATTTTTACAGTAGTTTTGTTTCCCTTGAATTTTAAACATACTAACACAAATGATTTCAAAGATTATATTAAAACAAAATTAAATGTTAGAAACGCCAAAAAAAAAAAAATTCAAAAACTAGGCTTGCCCATTCTCGCACATGCTAGAGACAATTCAATATTAAGAAGAAATTATCAGTTGAATTGAAGAGGAGTTTTTATGAACAGTCAACTTTTGGCAAAATAATATAAATATTAAACAAATATCTTAAGATCTTACTAATACTTAATAAAAGAACTTTGGGCAAAATGTAAGGACCACTAGTTCTCTATGGCCGCCCCTGACTACTCCTATAATGACTTCGACATTACTTGCTACCAAGGTCTCCGTGTCATAAGTCCTTTCACTGTCTCACGTCAATTCTCTGCCTCCTTTAATCTCTTCTCTTCTAAGCAAACTTAAGTTAATCATCACTAAATTCTCAAATTGATCAAAAGGCTTATCTAACAATTCTTCTATCATACAAACTTCTTCCTTATCCGTATTTTTAAAAAAATAATATGAAATTTTATAATTATTTTTTGGAGGATGGTGGATTTACAAAAATTGTGGGGCAGAATTATCACCACCCATAAATAATTGTAACAAATTTCATTTAACTCTTATTTACATAGTTTTTATAATTTTTATTATATTTGTTATTTATATCCAAATTTTTATAATTTAAATGTTAAATGTATTCACTAAAATTTAGAGAAAATAAAAAATAAATTAAAAATAAAAATTAGAAAACGAAAAATGGGGAAGGGATGAGAATTTCACTGAATCGTCGTCTCTTCCCCAAACAAGATATTGAGTACTAAATTATTCTTGTCTTGTTTCCATACATTCTCTTATTAGAAAGGAGAAAAAAAAAATCTCACTTCACCCATCTCCATAGAAATTTCTACCATCCCTAGACGCTAATAATAGCCTTAGAAAATTTATAGGAAAAGTTAAAAAGCCCAAATGAATTGGCATGGAACATTATAACATGTTTGGTTTAAAGAAATGAAGTACATATCAAACTAAATAATAAAATTGGGATAAATCTTCTTCTCCTCTTATTTTCTACCCTCTCCTCTCATTTTTTTCTTATCAAACATGGACTTCGTGAGCTACAAAGTCCCTGCTTTTTTGACCTTAAGATCAGATTGGGCCAGGCTGGGCCGATTAAATTGAAGAGTGGGAGATGGATTTCGTACCCATATGGGATAGGCTCCTTGCCAGCCATGATTTATGAACACTTTAATTCTAGAAGATTAATTTTGTCGCATTATTAACTGTTGAAAGTGATGGCTATCTAATCTGCGTTTTGACGATTAATTAATCCTTTTCCAAATACAGAGAATCGAAAATTACTGACCAACGACTTCCAGCAACGACTTTCTAGAAGATTATTGTTGCTGCATGACTAATTATTGACGGTGACGGGGCATATAATTTTTTCATTGTCGTTATTTAATCATTTCCAAAGGCTGATAAAAATGAACTCCGTTTCTTCCTCGCAACAAGAAAAATGTTGACCATATAATTTTCTTCTCCGGAGGACTAGTGCTCAGGATGAATTTTAAAGCCGTCACGAGCATCTTTTGATGACATTATAATCTAAATGATTCTAGAGGGATTTAGATGAATAAAGAGAAAATATAAACCAAAAAAATTTATTGGATAAGATAATTAATTAATTCGTTTGAGATTCAACCTTGACTAACATAAAATAAATAAGTAAATAAAATAAACTCGAAAACTAATTCTACACTCATAATCACATCCTGCTTCATTTTATAATTTGAGGGCCATCGCAACTTAGTTCCGCACGAGGGAGGTCGTGGGGTTATTTTATAAAAAAATATTATGGCATCATTGCTCCAAGCCTCCAATCCTTAAAAGGAAGCAACGAATGCTGATGATAATAATAATAATAATTTTAAAAAATTTTAATTTATGGTTAATAATTTTTTGGAGAGTAATGATATAGTCATAAACTCTTGTACAAACTAATGTGGTATGATAAGATTGGTTGAATTAACTATCACCTGACCCACAAGATTTATTTTTATTATTTTATATTTTCATTTAACTAATGAATTAATGTCACGTCATTTATAAATAAGTTGTGTATTATCATCACTTTTTTGGGATTGTATTAGCTCTAAGTAAGAGCAATCCAACAACAGCCGTTGATTTCATTTTAGCAAAATAATGGTTTCGATTAAAACTAATGTAAGAAATATTATTATTTTAACACCTAATTTTTTTGACATATCACTTTATCATTAAAATTTTCTAACAATTATTTTTTTTATTTAATGTTTCAATTTTTATCAATTACTATCATCCGCATTGCAACAAGAAAATTATTATGCCATATAATGTAATAACAAAATGCATAATAGTTTTTCACTTTTTCTGCACTTTAATAAGGTACTAGCATGTGTGTGTGTGTATAAGGCGTAAAAATCCAAAATATTTCTCTAGGAGCTGATATAGCATAATGAATAATCGTTGATTGTATTGAATAATAGACAATTCGGCTTCAAATGCCAAAAAAGTACCTGGGAAATCTAGCTACAAAGTTAATGATATAATTTTAACATTATGTGCCATTTCCATTAACCAATGCACCAATATAGAATAATCACCATAAAAAAATATTCAGCTACAAATATACAAATTATATTGCATTACACAGCTTTGGAGGATTGACATCTATCGAGGACTTACTAGTGAAACTGTTACATCATTCACAGAACAAATTTCAGATGTCCCACTGGTGGAATAAGATGAATTCTTCACGTTTTTACCTTTCACAAAAGTAAGTTTCTTGGGAAAAGGTAAATTAAGATGCTCATTACTAATCATCGAGACAACATCCGACATAGTTGGTCTGTCTGCTGCATTCTCTTGAACACATAGAAGAGCAACATTAACGTATCGCATCAACATTGGCAATGATATTTCGTCTTGCAATATTACTGGATCCATTAGTTCACGAACTCTCTCATGTTTCCATAGATCCCAAGCCTAAAAAGAGGAAAAAAAATTAGGATCATATTAGTTTAATCGACGGAAACAATTCTTTACTTTTGCAATTTATTCTTTAAAGATCATACAAAACTGAAAAAGTTTGTCACTTACATGACCAAGAAGATTAAAGGAATCAGTATTGTAGACGCCAGTGTTTTTCCTGCTACTCAATGTTTCTAACATCAATATTCCAAAGCTAAACACATCCGATTTGATAGAGAAGAGACCATCCAGAGCATATTCAGGTGACATATAACCACTGAAATTTCATTGTTTCAACAAATATTAAATAATATAAGAAAATGGGACATTCAAATAACATTTTTCAAGAAAGGAAGTTTACTTACTAAGTTCCAACAATCCGTTTAGTGTTTCCTTGCAATTCATCACCACCAAACATTCTTGCCAAGCCAAAGTCGGAGATTTTGGGGTTCATGTCCTTATCTAAGAGAACATTACTTGCCTTCAGATCTCTATGAATAATTCTCAGTCTAGAATATTGATGAAGATATAATAGCCCTTGAGCAATTCCTTGAATGATTCTAATACGTGCTTCCCAATCCAACAGGCGCTTCTTGATTGGATCTGTTGTAATACCAAAATGGTACAAGTTAATGGAAAAAATTGCTGATGATAAAATCTGACATAGCATTGCAAAGTAGTGAAAATGTTAATCCTTTTGAATGATAAGTCACATACCAAAAAGGTAAACATCCAAGCTTTTGTTAGGCATGTACTCAAGGATTAAAATCTTTTCGCCTTGTTCTACACAGCAACCCAAAATTCTAACAAGGTTTCTGTGTTGGAGTTCTGCTATAAGCATCATCTCATTTTTAAACTCTTTGAGTCCTTGCCCGGACTGACTTGAGAGCCTTTTAACTGCAACTTCTTGTCCATTAAGTAATCGACCCTGCATTCTAAATATTGTTAATGTTTTACACCAGCAGTACTTCACTAAGGACATTTGAGGTATCAACAATTCTACCTTGTAAACACGGCCAAAGCCACCTTCTCCAAGCTTACATTGCATAGAAAAGTTTTCTAGCAGCAGCTACGCTGGCCAAGCTGAATAATGGCAACCAAGAATCCTTGGCCTTATCTTTTCCGTCTCCATTTACTTCACCGAATTCATTTGTTCTTGTTGTAATGCCCATATTTATGTCAAATGCCAACAGATCCTGGTTTGTTTCCGTATTCTCTGTTTCTGTAAGACCACAACTTTTAAAACTGTGAGTATACATGTTGTTACAACATATACATGTTCTTACAACATACCAGTGAGTGATATGAAAAGAAATTACCTTTCTCTTTGCATTTTCTCCTCCGTCGACAAAATATGTAAAAGGAAGGAAGAAGTACCAGTGGAAGAACAAGTACTACAAGTATCCAGAGTAGCTTCTTGTTTCCTACATCCAGACACACATGTGTTGTCAATGAAATTCAATAGAAAGTAAATAAAATCCTAGGTAGCTGAGCCAAATAACTTAAATTACTTAAATCACCCCTAGTTTTAGTTTTGTTCATCTGTTTCTCTAACATTTAATTCCACAAACATGTTGGCTTAAATACAGTTTGATTCAACATGAAAAACTTTTGCAACATCAATTTCAACAATGCAAAAATTGTACCTGATTCTGAAGCGGGTACTCGTAGGTAGACAGATTGTCCGGTGAAGTTTCTAATTGGCCTTCTGGAATCAAGCAGGTCTCCATACCACATTAAACAGCCACTGCCTTCTGTTACATTGGAATTAGCATAAGCTTTACAAGTACAGTTCTTCAGGCACTCAGCCGCACATTGCTCCAGATTCATACTCTGGTTTAGAGAAACGTTTATGAAGTCGGGCGCTTTAACATTATCAAGCTTTATAAACTGGGTTCCCCTTGTGCATTCTGAAGAATGACTTCTCTCACATTTTATAGGCCCTGTCTGGTTGACTTGTGATTTAAGTTTGAATCCCTCCAAGCACTCACACATAGGTGTCTGGTCGAGGCTGCAAATGGTATTAGCACCACAATACCCATATTTACCACAGTATTGATCTGGAATCGAGAACAATTCGTCCCATTTATTGCTGTTCTCGTCCCATATTTGACGCGTGACGAAACCGGAGGGGTTGAGTTTTAGAGTCATTATGCTAGGACGGTTGTAGGCCTCATACCAGTAAACAAATTCATCTTTATTTTCCGTCATAAATTGTTTATAAATAAAGTTTGTATATGAAAGAGCAGATACAAAACCAGTTCCATCCCATTGTCCGGAACAGGTAAATTTTACTGATCCATTGAAAGTACACATTTTAGGCAGCACATGAATGTCAAGCCCGTAAGTGTACCTCCCAGGAGATGGATCTTCAGCACTTTGCCATGATGATAAAAGTCGTTCCAGACCATTCTTGAAGTCCCAGCCCAACTTCATGTCTTGTAACAGAGTGTCTGATGGGTGGTCGAAGCTCTGCCACAGGTAGCTTTCAGCAGTACTACCGCTGGAGTTATCCCTTATGACAAGGTTTCCATCATCTCTGAGTTGTGCCACTGGATTTTTTACTTCACTAGATACGTTTGTAGACCAGACAGTGCCATTTGTTTGGCTGAGAAGAACAAGATTTCCATTGTTGCTTATGGTTAATACTGCGTTACGACCGGAGATAGGCCTATCTCTATTTGCAACCCACACAACTGTATCAGGGACCCGCCGGAACCATATTCCCAGGTACCTACTCTTTGATTTTCCAGGGGAGAAGAAGCCTAGCTCAAACCTTTGAGAAGATGAGGTTAACTTCTCACCATCACGGATGAATGATGCTGTAGTCATTGTATCAGCTGCTAATGAAGCCTTCATGCTGAACAAGAAGATCAAAGAACAAAAGATGCCGAAGCATGGAAGAATCGCCATTCATAAAACAGGAAAGAAAAATTTCTAGTAATTGTTTTGAGATCGAATTCATTTAATTTTATGACAACAAAAGTCTTGCCAGGTGTGAAATAAAATTTATTTCTTGACTTCCTGTTGTTAACTTTCGAAGTCCTGAAGACTTTTCAAAACGTATAAAGTACACAAATAATTTCTTCGAAAATTTCATTTGCTTTTGATGAGAAATGAAAGTTCAGCGTGGCATCTGTTAGTCAACACTGTGATTTTATTTGTTTGACCCTGTGGTGTGGAACTTTACAAGTTAGTTTGATTTTTTTTTCTTTTTGGTATTTGAGGGTTTCGATAATTCATTCACACATCTGGTGGTCCTTTTGAATTTTCCAAATAAAATTTTGAGCCTCTCTTTATGTATTTGAGGGTTTCGATCATTTACCACTGGCTTGTTCCACACAATTTCTCCTCCTAATTTCAATAGGGTGCGTCATACCCAGATAATATAAAGTAATAAAAAATAAAACAGATAAACTGTTATTGTCAAAATTGCAATACAGAAATAATATCTTCTTCACTTTTTCTAAAGATGACGTAAGTGTGACAACAAGCTAGCTCTAAATGCTTATTAAGGCCTCAGCTCAGCATGACGGTCTTCCAGACCATCTTTGCCTTGAAACCATGCCATGTGCCCTCCTTTTAACTTCAATTCCCTAACTCCTTTATTCTCTTCTTAGCTATGTTCACGAAAGTACATCACGAAACTAAACAAAGAAATTCAATGTCCAAGTCCAGCTTATTAAAATTGTATTAAGAGAAATTATCAGTAATATATTCTTAAATAATATATATATTAAATATGTGTGAATATTTTTTAAGTGTATCACTCGTATATTCTAAGTTGACAAAACACTGGCCGATTCGTTAGCTTAGTTTTTGGCATCATAATCAGCTTTTAAGATGACGAAACTTTGATTAACAAAAGCGATATGTCATCTCATTTCATAGTAAAAAATGGCGTATGTCATATGATATATATTAATAAAGCGTGATATCATCCCATTTATCGATAATTATTAAAAAACTACAGAATATCATCAAAATTTAACCTAAATTTTTGACGATCTACTCCTCCAAACTCCAACTGAAATTTTTTATGATATAATATGTATAATTGTAAATAATATGTTGTTAATAATTTTTTATAGTATAATATGGATATTTTTTATGGATAATTGTTAATATTATGTACCATTAATAATTTATTTTTTTAATCAAAAAAATGTATTGTTAATAACAAAATAAAAAAATTGTGTATTAAAAATTTACGTTATTTTTTTGGTAAATTTATTAAAGATATATGGCTGATAATTTCCCTTGTATTAAAACATAAATTACAAAATAACATCTCTTCTTGAAATAAGATCACTGAAAATCACCAACTTTGAAGGTTCATAGATCTTGTGGACAAAGATATATTACATGCATGAGAATGTTTCCACCACATGATTCGAACAATTATTCGATAAAGACTTATCAATGTTATTCAATGAAATTCTAGAACATGTGTGTTCACTTTTAAAATAATTCGTATGCCATCCAATAAAATCTTACGTGCGCTCATTTATATATCTGAAAATTAATCATTATAATGGTAAGAGCAGGAGTTTCAAAATGTCTGTACTTAAACTACTATAATAATTCCTATCTTCATAATTCTAAACCATTATAATTTTCTCAAAAAATAATTTTTTAAATAAATTTAAAAATATAATTATAAATTATGAAATGAGATAGGTGTAAAAAGTTTGATAAAAAATAATTTAAGTTTTTAATTCAATTTTCATTCAAAACAATAGATGAATTAATTTGTGTTAAGTTATTTAAATATTAAAAGGAATTTTGAGCGGTGTCAAAAGGTTTACTATTAAATAGATTTTTTTTTTACCTGAAGCTCAGATTGGTTCGGTCTAGCATGATTAATTTTTTTTAATTGAGAAAATTTTAATTAGTAAGAAAAAAGTAGAGAAAAATTACAGGTTAAGTAACAAAACGACGCTTAGGCAAACGCCAAACATTTTCTAAATTTTCCAAATAGAACTGGTGGGTAATCCAACCAAGTGAAAGAATTATCAAAAGTTTTCCAAAAAATCATCAATAGAATTTCCCTCGCTGTAAATATAAGAACGCCTAAATTTCATCTCCTTTACTAAATGAAGACAATTAACCATATATTGTGAAGATATCAAGGAGGATTAAAATCTTGATTAGTGAAGCGCAAAAGCGCCATAAAAGAGTCACTTTTCTAACCATTCTTTGCGCCAACCATTAGAAAAGGCCCCGTTAATAACCAGGATAATAGCATATAACTTTATAAACAAGGCACTATGATGGCCAAGCCCCAAGGCAAAGCAACCTTTTAAGATGCCATTAAAGCCTCTGCAAATAGCAGTACAAGACGAATCCCCTAAGTTCCCTTTCATCAACCCATCCGTATCAATTTTAATCCAAGAAATTATTGGTGAACACCAAAATACCGTGAAAATTGTTGGAGCTCTAGCTAAAGGCTTGTTCAAATTTAAAATCTCGTAGATGGAGGCATTTCCAATAACATGACCAGGGCATTTCATACTTAAATAAACTAAATTTGGAAAAACACCCACGCTTGAACACGAGGAGCTGAGCCAATTAATTTGAAGATTGCGCTATGGATTTTCCCACCCATGGGACCGGCTCTTTGGCAAACTGAGAGGCGGATT
Organism: Citrus mangshanensis; assembly: GCA_030449895.1. Lineage (NCBI taxonomy): Eukaryota > Viridiplantae > Streptophyta > Magnoliopsida > Sapindales > Rutaceae > Citrus > Citrus mangshanensis. Next base: position 9,191 of record JASUUJ010000178.1, on the reverse strand, counting down.
CAACCAGAAAAAGGATTACTTCTTTTTTCTTTTTAAATGAAAAATAAGAGGAATTCTAAATAGCCCGTATCAAGTTGTTAGATAGCCCCATCTTTTTAATTTGAAACTACTATTTTAACAAGAGTGGAACTATTAGCACCTCTTTAAAATTCTTTTGAAACCCTTTTTTCAATTATATTTTATTTAATGTCAAAAGTACACTTTTTCTAAATAAATACTATTTTCATTTATAAATCTTGTAATTTCTAATAACTTTCTCACTCTTTTAGTCTTAATAATTGTATTCCTCTTTTCAAATTTTCTCTATTATTTAATTTCTAAAAAAAGTCTAAAAGAAAAAAATAAGAAAAACCTTATAAAATATTGAATATTTTATGGGTCACTACAATTTTATATGCATATAAACTTTGGGTGCAACAATTAGTTTGAGAATCCTTAAAAAATTATTTGTAGTGAGATAAAATTTTATTTAATTTATTTTCTCACAATGCTGTATCCTAATTTTGTTGCTACATATATTACAAGAGTATTATTTTGGCTTAAAAATTTGCTTCTTAAATTTAGATTAATTTAATGATTAAAAAATATTTATAGATTGCTTCTTAAATTCATATTATTTTAATGATTAAAAGAAATTTATATTGTGCAAGCAAAATGAAATTGAAGAGAGAAAGAAAATATAAATGAGATTAATTATATTTATATTTGTCCTTAAATATAATTATAGTATTACAGGAGTTTTATAAGAACAACGAAGGGGTGCCAATAGTCTAACTCTTTTAACAATTGTAAAAATAACTTAAAAATCAAAGCACACTGCCCAAAATATTTATAATTCTCAATTGTTGAGCCGTGGGAACCACATTTGTAATTAGGAATTGTGTTAAGGAAAAAACCAAGCTGCAAGTAGTCGCTTCTCCATTCCTTATTACACTTCTCCATTCTTTACTCTCAGCGAAGAAAGCAAAAAAAGGATTTAATTTATTTAATTATTATGGGGTTAGGTGGGACCGTTAAAGTGAGTTCTTTTGCAGCATCTTTGTATTAGGTAAACATGTCCATTTCATTTTTTTTCTTCGAATTAAGTTAATAATTTAGTATTTTATTTCTTTTCACATGTCAAATTTAGGGTAATTTTAACTTATCTTAATAGATCTCTATATAACATTGTAATTGCTTGAGTGACTAATTCTAGCCTTTACAATTTCTTAGTAATTTTGTCCATAGTTACTAGTTATACACTGAACACACTTTACACCTCAGTCTTTTCTTTTAATTGTAATTAAATTATTTTCATATAAGTAATCACATATATAATTTTGAAACAGATATGGAAAAGTATTATAAAGAAGACCAGTGATACCGCCATTTTCAAAGAGATAAAAGTGGTCCAGGAAAGCGAAATAAGTCTGACTTAGAATTGTCCAGAACTTCCTTTTGATCTTGAGACAACGTCCCCCAATTTCTTCTTACAATCCTAATGTTCGAGATGGAGTTCGTAGAGCATATTTACAAATGGGTTCTTACTAACCCAAATTCCACAATTTTGTAAAGTCTAAATTTGGGCAACAACACGATTCAATCCGGCTTGGTTCAATAAATACAAAAATTGGTTAGAATTTAGTATATCACAAAAATGTTGTATATTGTTTATGTTGTTATTTTTTTAGACCAGAAATTAGTGAACAAGCAAGTGGTGACGTTTAGAAAAAATGGCTTCTCAAATTGGAAGAAACTAGAAAGATTAGAAGATCATAATAGAGGTCCTAATAGTACTCACAACAAAGCCAAGAGTTATTGTGAAGATTTAATGGAATAAAAGCAGCATGTCCAAACATTTTTCAACAAATATTTTGATCAAGATTGAAAAGATTATGAACTTGCCTATTCGCATCCATTGATGTTGTTAAACTTCTTTTAGAACAAGGGCTTGCATTCCATGATCATGATGTGCCTAATAATTCAAGTAACCAAGGGAAATTATCTTTGAATTTTAAGATTTCTTGCTAATCACAATGAAGATATAAAAAAATACTTTAAAGAATGCTCCTGGAAATGACATGTTAATTGCGCTTTTTAATCCAAAAGATATTGTAAGGGCTTGCTCTCTAAACTACCAATGCTATTATTAGAGACATAGGTGATACCTTTTTTTTTGTTTTGATTGATGAATCAATAATGCATCAATGAAGGAGCAGATGGCTAGCTGTGTATTGTGATATGGTAGATAGGAATGGATATGTTATTGAGCGTTTTATAGGTCTTAAGCATGTTACTAGCTTTTACCACTATTACCTTGCTCAAGGAAGCTAATGATTATTTTCTAAGCATGGATTAAGTATGATAGGTTATAAGCAAGTTGTGATAGGGCTTCCAACATGTAAAGTGAGTTCAATGGTCTTAAAACACTTATTGTTAATGAGAATGAGTGCAATTATTGTAGACATTGTTTTTCTTATCAATTATAGTTAGCTATTGTGTTTGTGGCAAGAAATACGATCCAATTAATTGGTTCTTCAATGTAGTTGCTAATGTTATCAATGTTGTTAGGGCTTCATGTAAACGTTGAGATATTCTTGAGATAAGCAATTACTTTTAGTTGGTGAAGCACTTGAAAATGATGAAGTACGAAAAAAAGTGGAGCAAGGCCAAAATCATGAGACTACATTGAAACATTTTGGTGATACACGTTGGGGCTCGCATTGTAATTACGTTACTTGGCATAATCTCATTGTTTCCATACATAATTAGTATGTTGAGATAGTTGGAAAAGATAAGTCAAAATCTAGTGAACATAGATTTTAAGCAAATTGTTTGGTATGGTTTATTTAATCTTTTGATTTCGTTGCTTGAGTCTATATTTGATTAGAGATATACTGGCACTTTCAAACGAGTTGTTACAAGCACTTCAAAGAAAGGATCAAGATATTCTAAATGCCATACAATTGGTTGAAATATGTATGAAAAACTTGCAAATGATGAGAGATGTGTGGGAGTCATTGATTTTTGAGATTTCTTCTTTGTTTGAAGCATGATATTGATGTCCCTAACATGAATGATGTGTTTTTAGTGTGGGATTGATTACAATGTAAGGCTTGAGAGATCTCAAACATGCATCATTTTCGAGTTGAACTATTTTTTGTTGTTTTAGATTTGCAACTTTAGGAGTTAAATAATTGTTTCAATGGGTTAATATGGAATTGCTTCTTTGTTTAGCATGTCCAGAGTCCAAATGATTCATTTGCTGCTTTTAATAAAGACAAGCCAGCACGTCTTGCCAATTTTATCCAAATGATTTTCTTCAATGGGAGTTTAGGTGCTTAAAACTCAACTTTAAACTTACAGATAATAGATATGGCACGCTAGTACTGAGTTTGCAAGATTAAGGGAATTGACAACCACAAAAAGATAAGGTGTATCCCTGAGTGTATTTGTTGGTGACATTAGCATTAGTTCTCCCAATTTCCACAACTACGGAGAGAACATTTTCAAGAATGAAATTTGTAAAAATGAACTTCGGAATGAAATGAGAGATGAATGAATGAATGATGATTTAATTGTTTTTGTGCAGAAAGATGTATTTAATATTATTGATAGTGAATGCATGTCAATATTTTGAAATATGAAACCGCGTAGAGAACAATTGTAAATGTATTATAAAATTTTTTATAAATTCAAGTTCGGATTTCACATCTTATTATTATTTAATTTAACCCCCAATAAATCATTTTTCTAGATCCTGTCATTAGGCCAACCATGATTTATTATGAACACTTAGCAGGACTCTTGACCAATGACTTCCAAAATTTAAGCAAATATTGCTCTTGTTGTGAAAGCTATGTGGATTTCCACCGCATGCATATCGCATGGGATTGATTTGTATGCGCACAAACGCCAATCAGATACACCTCACTTTGCTTGCACACACCGCTTGATCTTGTAATCACATACATCTATGGACTCAAGTGCACACCGCTTGATCCGGCTATAAATAGCCCATTTGTAACCCGTTCTCATGATTTCGGATTTGAAAAATAAATTCGTGAGATTGCATGGTGCTACTTGGCAAATTTCACTTTGTTCTCTTCGCTTTAGTTAATTGTTCTTCCTTCAATGCTCCTTGTACCCAACAATATTACAACACGTCATCAACACTAGATCGCTATATTACAGGAAGTATTATATTTTCTCATTTTATTATTTCATTTGCTAATTAGTATTTTTGTTTATTTTCTGTTACTGATATTAAAATTAAAGACCGAAGCGTACAATACTAAAGCGTAAATCAAGACTGAAGCGTGCAGAATCAAAATTGAAGCATTACAAAATTCAGATTGAAGCCTTAAAGCTTTAATACTAAAACTCGCTCATATGAAGCCATAAATTTGAACATTCTTGCACGTACTGAAGCCATATATTGAGATTTTGAAGCCTTTAAAGAATAATTGAAGATGGCAAATCCAATGAAGCCTGAATTGAAGGCCTCAATATTTTTGATAAAATAATTTATCTTGGATTCTGCCTTGCAATTCAGCTAGAAGCCATGTGTCAGTAATTCAAACTAAAAGCTATGTGCCTCAGTAATTCATCTAGAAGCCATGGACCTCAATAACAGATTATGCTCTTACAGAAGCCATTGTTTGAATTGATGCAAGCTACTACCTGAAGTGAGTCCAATTTTACACAGTCTTAGTGATAATCCAAAATGAGTTTTTTTTTTTTTTTTTTATTGTGATCATAGTTATAGTCACAATTATTATCAACCTCGTGATGGTTACAATAGAACTTATCAAAAGTGAAAGAATGATGATGAAGGACAAGCCCAAGTAAAAGAACAGAGACAGATATGTGACAGGTGTGGGACAGAAGGCCATTTTTGGAGATCTTATCATCCACCAGACATTTTGTTGACTGGTATCAAGCATCCCTAAAAGAAAAGGGAAGACCGTTGAGACAAATTATGTTGATCCTGGTGATAGCACACATCCGGATGTTTTAGGTTTATTCATTGACCATGGTAGAGACATTCATGCCAATTAAAACTAGTTATTAATTTCTATAAGTTTTTATATTTATATCTATTTTGTATTAAGTTTGACATATAGTAATATATTATATAATAAGATTTTCCAGAATTTTTATTATATGATAAGATAATTTTTCCTCCATTAGAGCGAGAAAAAGTTGCCTAATGATTTTAGGTGTCAACTTTCATGATGCACCTACAGTTGCATCCAGAGAAACTAAGTCATGTACGCCAGCTATAAAATAGAACCCAACCAGGTGTTTGTTCCTGTTGAACAATCTATTAGAATTGCAGCTGATGAATTGTTTACCACACGCAGTTTATCGGATTTTTATTCCTTGAAAGGAAAGATTATTGATCAGGATCCTGTGATAGTGATGCATGAAATTACATTCAGGACCTGATTGCATTATACTTAAGTTATTGCTATAGAGCAAAATAATATAGGGAAAATGACACAGAGACCCCCAATATTTGAATAAGGGGCACAAAATTTCCTTTGTATTTTAAAAAAGCACTCTTGAGACCCCCAAGTTAGCTGCGTTAAATCATTACAAGGTTAATACCGTAATTGCTGATTAATAACAAGTTAATTGACTAAAAACCCATACACACATGACACGCACAAACAAACCACACACACTGCTTCCAGAAAAATCCTTTAACACACACACTCACGGTTTGCCTTGCCGAAAACTGTTGGGACTGCCGGAAGTTGCTGGAACTGCTCGCGCTACCGAAGCTGCTGGAACTTCTGCTCGTGCGTCGATCGAGACCGCGTCTAGTTGCCGGAACTGCTCGCGTTTGGCTGCTGGAACTGCTTGCGTTTGGCTGTTGCTTGTGCTCGCGTTTGGTTGCTGCTCTTGCTTGTGGAATCTCGCATTTGGCTGTTGGAACTGCTCGCGTTTGGCTACTGCTTGTGCTCGCGTTTGGTTGCTGCTCTTGCTTGTGGAATCTCGCGTTTGGTTGCTGGAACTGCTCGCGTTTGGCTGCTGGAACTGCTTGCGTTTGGCTGCTGCTTGTGCTCGCGTTTGGTTGCTGCTCTTGCTTGTGGAATCGGGGTTCATGAAAATCTTCTCCTTAGAAAACCCTATTTTTTCTCTTTATTTTCATTTTTACTAAATTAACTTCTCCAGCATGTTTGATGCATATGTGATGTATGTGCAAGAATATAAATAAATGAGCTTTTTTACGAGAATTTGTTTGTGATGATGAACAAAAATTTGTTATTGTTTGTTTGATTTATTAGAAATTTTATTAATAATATAGGGATAAATTAGACAATAAATAATTATTTTTTAATATGTTATAAGAGTATAATGGTAATTATATTTTAAAATTATAATTTTTGTTAAAAGAAACAATTTCTCTTAACCAATGAGATCTAAGTATTTTTTTTAAATTATTAAAATTTTATGGCCCTAACGTGTTGAATGTTGGGAGTATACATATCCTTTTTTCGATAATATATATATGAAGTATATGTGCATGAAATGTTGGGGGAAAAATTCGGTTTTTAAAATTTTATAAAACGCTTTTAAGAGGCCGCATTTACCGTATAATATATAGGAATACATGTCACGAAATGTCGGCCCAGATATAGAATTGGCTTTTAGAAGTGATTTAGGGTTTCTCGTCGCGTCATCACTGCATGCATGACTTGTTAGATCGCGCCCCATCGCCCACGATAATCTTGGGGTTATGGCTAGGAGTTCGTCTGCGAGCTTGCCGACGTGTGGGCGCGCTGTCGCTCTCTAAAAGCAAGTAGCGCAGAAAATTTTTACTGCCAGCAATGAAGAGAAAAATGCTGATACCGATTTGTATAAGTGGTATTGTCTTCTTTAGAGAAAATAAGCGCTATATATCTAAGCTTTAGTGGGCGCAAGGCTCCAAATGTCACATAAATAAAACTGGGTATTTTACTTGATAGGGGCGCATGTAAAATAACGCAAAACTCCTCTGGTTTAATTAAATGGGCGCAAAAATTTCAATGATGATATATTTAGAACTTGGTGAATAATTTGGTTATCTTCTTATTAGTAGAAGTAAATAGGCAGAATCATTAAATATTATTACGGCATTATACCACGAGATCATTTATGAACATCCTGACCAGGTATTTATGTAATTAGGCGCAGCAATTAAAGTAGCGCAATTATTTAATTCAATCTAATTTCATTTAAAGATTGGAAGCGAAACAGTATTGTATCTTTCGAATAATAATTACGTCCGGCCGCGTTGATTTTATTTTTCTTTAACGCGATCATTTCTGCATCGTTAATTAAGTCGATATTCTCCATTGTCAAATCGATTTAATAACGTCTATTCCTTGATCCTTCTTGGTTTCTCAATGATGTTTCGACGCTATTAAATATGTTGTGGCTCTGGCCAGAGGAATTACACTTGTTCGAAGTGCGCGTCGAGATGTGTTATGCAGATTACATATTGTCAGCCGGCAATCTGCATGGTATAAGAGATGCAGGGGTAATCTTGGCCCAGCGAGTGTGTCGTCTTGCATTGGTAAGCTGGAGTGGAATAATTCTGATAAATGAAATGCATGGTGTAACTTTCGAGATTAAGATTACGGTAAAATCGATGCCCATATTGAGATTTAGCCAAGTACGCGGTTATTTGAAGTTAATTAAAATCATATGTGATCTGTTCAATGTAGTCATGCTACGTAGCCAATTAATCGTGATTAAGACAAAATGTCGTTGATGAATTTATTACGGTCTATCACAAATAAAGTCTTGACTTTATTTATCATTATGACTAAATTTATTTAATCGTAAAGATAGCTTACGTATTTATGTACAGCGGAGCTCACGCATGGTGATCGCCATCCAGCCTGGCTATGATTAAATGAGCTTTACCATGAAATATTAACCAATAGGGGAAGTATATTTGAATAAAATACATAAATCTATTTATTAATCGAAAAATTATTTATTCTGATTAAATATGCATTATCTTTTAAAGGCGTATTTTAAAACGTAAAATTGCTCCTTCACGATCTAATTATTAATATTCGAGTTGCTGTTCCCTTAAAGCAAAATATCCAGGGACAGTTGATGCATTGGGTCCTCCCTTTAGAGCAAAGGTCATTGATGAGACTTTGTGTCCCTACAGGTGACACTGCACGTCCTATACAGGCAAATGCTCTACATGTGGCACAAAGACCTTCCTTATGGCTTAAAATGGGAAATACAAATAGTTTCGAGAAAATAAATAATGTGGCAGACTTACTGCAAATCGAGGCAGTTTCATCGGTATCTTTATCCATAAATTTTTGAAAAAATGATTTTAGAATGGATAAACTACCCTTGAATACCTATTTTACTCTCTTGATCCTATTGTGATATTAAGTATCATATCTGATTAATGCTTTTTAATATACAAATCTATTTGCAGAATTTATCTGCCAATTTGAAGATATTAATTTATCATTTGTGCTATAAATTAATGAAAATTCTAGATATTATTTGTTTTGCAGGTGATATAACTAATCATGTAAGATATGCTTGTTGAAGGAAATATTTTTAATGATAATTTTACAAGATAATTTATGAAAAGATTTGCCTGCCATCAGCAATTGAAAATAAACTATTGACTATGTGACATTTAGACAAATTATTGAGGTGATATATGTTATCATAGGGGAGCGCTCATCAGATAATAGAAAGAGTTTTTAAAATTAAATGAAACATGTGCGTTGTATTCTTTTTTTTCTTTGATCAAGTTTTCTATTGTGAGTTTTTATTAAGTAGAGACTTTTAATGAGGCAATTTTGAACCGCGTCAGCTTTACTTTATGATTTATTAAATTGTACTGTTTTTTTGCTTGGATTTTGCCCCATTGAACTTTTGGTCAATTGCAATTCGCGTACGAAGTGATGGATATCTAAGGAATAAGGAGGAGTACTGCGAAAGCTGAATGGATTTCCACCACAAGCACATCTCATGTGATTGATTTGTATACACACACACATAATCACATGCACCTCTCTTTACCTGCACTTACAGCTTGATCTTGTAATCCACACACGTCACTGTGGACTCAGAAGTACACACTGCTCAAGTGCTTACCGCTTGGTCTAAACTGGTAGCGATTGAAGATGGATATCCATCACTTTCAGTAATTAATAATTTGCATTGTCATACTTTTA